>JAPQNM010000012.1:10526824-10611824 GCA_029783475.1 Metacarcinus magister | reverse complement strand
ACAGAGACAACAGTGGAACGGAACAGAGGGAACAGTGGAACAGAACAGAGGGAACAGTGGAACAGACCAGAGGGAACAGTGGAACAGAACAGAGGGAACAGTTGAACAGAACAGAGGGAACAGTGGAACAGAACAGAGGGAACAGTGGAACAGAACAGAGGGAACAGTTGAACAGAACAGAGGGAACAGTGGAACAGAACAGAGGGAACAGTGGAACAGAACAGAGGGAACATTGGAACGAAACAGAGACAAGTGGAACGGAACAGGGAACAGTGGAACAGAACAGAGGGAACAGTGGAACAGACCAGAGGGAACAGTGGAACGAAACAGAGACAACAGTGGAACGGAACAGAGACAACAGTGGAACGGAACAGAGGGAACAGTGGAATGGACTACAGGGAACAGTGGAACGGAACAGAGTGAGGCTGTGAGGAATGGACCATTGGAACGTCTGTGTGAAAGGAGTAAAGGAGAACAGACACACACACACACACACACACACACACACACACACACACACACACACACACACACACACACACACACACACAGACAGACATGGCAGGAAATGGAGGATGTTCCCGGCTAGAGTGTGTCGGGAGGAGAGAGAGAGAGAGAGAGAGAGAGAGAGAGAGAGAGAGAGAGAGAGAGAGAGAGAGAGAGAGAGAGAGAGAGAGAGAGAGAGAGAGAGAGAGAAGGGAAGAATGGAGGAAGGAAAAAGACAACTAGACTAACAACAACAACAACAACAACAACAGGAGTAGAGGAGGAGGAGGAGGAGGAGGAGGAGGAAGAGGAAGAGGAGAAGAAGAAAGAGAAAGAAAAACTGTAATGATGATTTAATATACTTCAATTTTCTTTTTTCCTTTTGAGTAATTATTGTTCCGTCATCAGCGACCATTAGAGGAATTAAAGGATTGGTGAAAGGATAATAATAATAATAATAATAATAATAATAATAATAATAATAATAATAATAATAATAATAATGTTTGTGTGAGAAGGATTTAATTTAGTCAACACCAAAAAATTTATAAAAACACTACAAAATTAATTATCACCACACCTGTTTCAGACCTCCAGGTAAAATGTGCTTTGAGGAAGTTGAGGAAGTTGGCGGAAAGGTTGAAGAGCTGCACCTAACCCAGCCTTCGACCCCCACTCTGAGAATATGACACCTGTTCCCCACGCTACTTAATGACAGGTAGACTTACAGGTGGGGAGGCCTTACCTGGACGAGCTTCTCAGGTGAGTATCCTAGCTGCTTTGTTTCACGGGAGCATAAGGAAGTAGAGTAGAATATGAATGGGACAGTGTGACGTTTGGTATGCAGACAGACACACCCTCTCGTGCCTCTATTTCAACGTCAGGCAGGGAACATTTAGCGTCCGTCCTGTTGGTGAATATTCGACTTCAAAGACTCGTTCAAAATGGTATTAGTTGGTGAATATTCGACCTCAAAGACTCGTTCAAAATTATATTAGTTGGTGAATATTCGACCTCAATGCCTCGTTCAAAATGGTATTAGTTAATGGTTTTTTTTTAAATTACACTTAGTTTATGAGAAAAATTGTGTTGATGGTGATTTTATTTATTTGAATTTTTTTTTACCTGTTTAATCTATATTATGATAAGGTGTGTTATGAGGTTAGGTTACAGGTAAATACAGGTAGTCAAGCCTCCCTCCCTCCCTCCCTCCCTTCTTCCTGTAACCTTATGACGCCACGCCGCTGAAAACAAAGTGATATATATATAGAAAAGAAAAAAAGAAAGAAAGGAAGAAGAGGAAGAGAAGGAAGAGTAGGAGGAAAAACAAGTAACTTTTTGGACAGTGATAATGAAAATAGAAAACTGAAAAAAAAACTTGGTCATAGAAGAAAAAAAAAAACCAAAGTGAGAGGAAAGTTTTTATCTATTTTTTTAAGATGAAAGTTAGTGAACTATTTTGTGATGGCTTAAAAAGAAAAGAAAAGGAAAAAAAAGGAAAAGTAAGAGAAGAAAACGAAGGGATGTGTGTGTGTGTGTGTGTGTGTGTGTGGCTACTGTGTGCGTGCGTGTGTGTGTGCGTGTGTGTACGTGTGTAGGGAGCAAAGAGTTATAGATCTTGTCATTCTAAACACACCCAAACAAAGGAATCCATTCTTAAAACTTCAAAAGAAAAAAATTGAAAAGAAAATATATAAAAAAAAACCCACACACGTAATATTATACTCCAACCAAATCACACTCACTCCATTAAGACAAGTTTCTCGCTTCGTTGAGACACTCTGTTGTAATCCCGGGGCTGGAGGAGGAGGAGGAGGAGGAGGAGGAGGAGGAGGAGGAGGAGGAGGAAGAGGAAGAGGAATGTACCGAAGCCTTTTGTGTCGTTAGCAGTGTGAACCATTAATGAGATGAGTTACTGACGCGAGAGACAACTAAAGGGAAGGAAGGGTAAGGTAGGAGACCACCACCACCACCACCACCACGACCACCTCCACACACGAGACAAGACAAAAAAGAAAGCAAGTGAGATTAAGAAAGGAAACCAAATGAATGAGATAATTGATGAAGACTTGAAAGAAAAATCGTACCCAAAAAAATAATTAGGATATAAATGTCAAAATAAGATGCATAAAAAAAGATAGATGACGGAATTAGTGAAAGGAAATATTTAAGTAGCAAGAGAAAGTGTCGTATTTGGAATTGGAGTTTATAATGGAGTTCGATATTATTTAAGTAGACCCTGAACACTTTAGGTTAATGAAAACGGTAGATGGACGACGTTACACCCGCCGCGTTACACCGTTCAAATGACGGAACACGAGCAACAACAAATAAGAGTTAGCGGGAAGAAGAAAAAATAATGATCACCAGTAGTTATCGGAAAAATAGTTATCAATAATTATCAGGAAAGAGTAGTAACGGATATATATATAAAGGTAGGTACCCAAGAAAGTTACTATATAGAAAAGAATAGTTATCTGAGAAAGTTATCCAAAAAAATAAAGTTATGAGACAGAGAATTAACAGAAAACCAAAACGAAGCAATAATAATAAGAAGAAACAAATAATAATAATAATTGATAAAGCTAAACAGAAAATGGAGTAAGTGTATTAACGGAAGAAGGAAAACAATGAAAATAACACTCACATCGTTGAAAATTTTACCGCAAAGTAAACAAGAATATAAGGTGTTTATTTTTTACATAAACAATAATGGATTCCCTTGAGAAAATAAAACTAAACAGCCACAAAGAGAGGAGGAGGAGGAGGAGGAGGAGGAGGAGGAGGAGGAGGAGGAGGAGGAGGAGGAGGAGGAGGAGTAGGAAGGAGGAGGAAGGAGAAGGAGAAGGAGGAGGAGGAGGAGGAGGATAACCAGGAAGAATTAGTGTTTTTGTCAGTAAAAGAGAGAGAGAGAGAGAGAGAGAGAGAGAGAGAGAGAGAGAGAGAGAGAGAGAGAGAGAGAGAGAGAGAAAGAGAAAGAGAGAGAGAGAGAGAGAGAACAGTCGCTGGAGGACAATGAAGAGTCTCTCCTCCTCCTTTTATTTCCCCTGAGGCTGTGGGGGAAGGCCGAGCGAGATTCCTCCCGAGCGAACAGGAGGAGGAGGAGAAGGAAGAGGAGGAGGAGGGGGAGGAGAAGGAGGAGGAGGAGGAGGAGGAGGAGGAGGTCTTGAAAGTCGACGGTCCAAAGGGAAGGAAGGAGATAGAAACGTTTGGTATCGTAAAGGTTTGTAGTCGATCCTATCTTCTTCTTTTTTTGTATATCCATTACAAGTGCGCTTCTCCTTTCTCTTTTTTTTATTATCATTTATTTCACTTGATGTATGCATAGATAGGTAAATAGATGGATAGATGATAAAATAGACCTTTACCTTTTTGTATAATAGTAGTTCGTAGTTTTTTTTTATTTGTTCGTTTGTTGTTGTTGTTGTTGTTCCGTAATCCTTTCCAACGGCACAAGTTGGTGATTTCGGAAAGGCAATTTATCCTTAAATCCAACCACAGGAAGAGATGAGAGACCGCCACTCACTACCTCCTTCTCCTCCTCTCCTCTCCTCTCCTCCTCCTCCTACTCTCCTCTCCTCTCCTCTCTTCTCCTCTCATCTCCTCCTCCTTTCGGTCTTTTTCCTTCTCTAACTTTGGTCATTTTTTCTCTCTCTTTCGTTATGATTCAGATCTCGTATTTTTATCCGTCTTTTCGTAATTATACAGCGTTGTTTTATATTTATATTTACGATGTCCAGGTGTAACTCGGACGCAGGTAATCGTGTGAATCTTAATTAGTGAATGAAATGCCTTGAAGGGAACGGAAGGAAAATAAACGATGGGTGGAGATAATACGTATAAATTGTAAGGAAGTTAAAAAAGGAAGGAAGGAAGGAAGGAAGGAAGGAAGGAAGGAAGGAAGGAAGGCTGTGTATTGTGTTGTTGTTGTTGTTGTTGTTGTTGTTGTTCGTAGTGGTGGTGGTGGTGGTGGTGGTGGTGGTTATTTTCTCTTGTGTGAGTATTATATAGAGGAATTTTAAAGTGAATTTTTAAAAAAGAATACGGAAGTTAATATTGGGTAGTGCGTGCCTCTTAGTGAAAATCAAGAAAGATAAAAAAAAAAAAGAATTATATAATAAGGTTATTTATAGTGTTTCAGCTTTTGAGCTTGTCATGTGTCCAACTTTGAAAAATATATAAATAAATAAATAAATAAAAACAAAAGAATAAAAAGTTGAATGCACATATATAAAAGATAGATTTTTTTTTGGTTTTCCCGAAAGTCATTAATCTCATGAGTGCAGTTTTTGTTTTTATTTTATTTAATTTCTTCGAGGGGGATGTGCATGTGCGTGTGCGTGTGCGTGTGCGTGTGCGTGTGCGTGTGTGTGTGCGTGTGCGTGTGCGTGTTCATTTGTTTGTGGGTTGAATTTACGTGCATTTATTTACCTGCATAATCTGTCTTTCTGTGTGTGTCTGTCTGTCTTCCTGTCCGCTACCCGTCTGTTACCTGTGTGTGTGTGTGTGTGTGTGTGTGTGTGTGTGTGTGTGTGTGTGTGTGTGTGTGTGTGTGTGTGTGTGTGTGTGTGTACTCATGATCCGTCCTCCTTGCATTATTCTCAAGGGTTCTCCTCTATGTACACACACACACACACACACACACACACACACACACACACACACACACACACACACACACACACACACACACACACAATGCCTTCCCCTTCATACTACCTTCCTTTCCCCCTTCACCCCTTCACTCTTCCCTTCAGCAGGTTCCAATTAAGCAGGAATACAACATTTTCACTCGGCTAACTTTCATGAACTGAGTAGAGACGAAAAAATAACTGAACCGAAACTGTAATCGGGACATTGGGCCGAGATTGCAGTCTGTTTGGGTTTGTAGTTTGATAGTTGGTCGTAGTTTATTGTTTCTTGTTATTTTGTTAGTAGTAGTAGTAGTAGTAGTAGTAGTAGTAGTAGTAGTAGTAGTAGTAGTAGTAGTAGTAGTAGTAGTAGTAGTAGTAGTTTTTTTCCGTTGCTACAATTTTAAACTACTTTGCAAATTCACACATTTTCCATTTTTCTTTAAGACGTGTGGCATATCATTTTTTTTTCTTTTCCTCTCTCTCTCTCTCTCTCTCTCTCTCTCTCTCTCTCTCTCTCGCTCTCGCTCTCTCTCTCTCTCTCTCTCTCTCTCTTTCTTCTTTCCCAGCTGAGGTAATTTATGTAACTTTTATTCTGTGACTAATTTAACTTGTGTAAATTGGATGTTTTGTATTCTGGTGATCGTCGTTGTCTTGATTCTGTGGGACGTGATGTTGAAGGGACGTGTCATTATCTCGTTTTCTTTCAAGTTTAGATAAGTTTACCCTTCACGTTTTCTTTTCTTTTTTAAGTTTATATATTTTTTGTTGTTGTCGCTGGTAGGCTTAATGAAGGCGTTAAATGGTCTGCCTCCGCCCGTTAGTAGCGCAGGTTAGATTTTTTAAGTGACGCCTCGTTTCTTGTTGGTAGGTTCATGCTGCCCTCGGAAGCTCCTTGATGCATGTAACTTTGCAGTTCCGTTGAGGATAGTGTTATGGCAGCATGTGGGTGATCTTAGGCCATCACGGAGTGGAGGCTGAAGTGGCACCGCGCTTGTAGGTCGGGAGGCAGGTGGATGGGAGGGTAGATCCAGTGTCTGAGGTGCTGGGAGTTGGGGGGGCTGCGTCGGTGGGTGGTGAGGTGGCTGGGATGAGGCTGCGTCACTGCTGACCTGACCGCAGGTGTGTGGTCGGGGGTGGGTGTGGGAAGGTGGCCAGGTTGAGGGACGGAGGCGGGGCAGTCTTGGTCATTATCGTATCTCGAGGTCGGTTTATGACGGGTCTCATGGGACACTTGGAGCTCCACGCATTGTGTTCCAGGGAACAGTTGGGACATTTCGACACAATTGTCTCTCCACTTATCAGCTTGTCCTTGCAGAGTTTGGTGTCGTGGTTCTCTGAGCAGAAGCCGCACCTCATTTTTCAGTCGCATTCCCATACCCTGTGTCCCCATTCCTGGCATCTCCCACAGAAGGCTGGCTTTCCTATATACCTCTCGACCTTCAACTGTCGGATACCTGAAGAAGCCTGCATCTTAATTCCCCACTTTATATTCACAAGTAAGCATTCATAGATAAGGTGTATAGTCCGACAGATCTTAGCAGAGCTTTCTGGTGGGACAGAATACAGTATTCCCATGGGTCCAACACTGTCATATCTCCTTCGCTCTGATTGGCTGGTGAGTGACCTGAGCCGAGGCCTACGTGAGAGAGCCTTGCCTGAGCGCGTGACACGTGTGTGTGTGTGTGTTATGCTTTCTCATTCCCTATGTTGTTTTCTTATTTCTATTTGCTGCGATCTCAGTAGTACTATTCTTATCTCTCTCTCTCTCTCTCTCTCTCTCTCTCTCTCTCTCTCTCTCTCTCTCTCTCTCTCTCTCTCTCTCTCTCTCTCTCTCTCTCTCTCTCTCTCTCTCTCTCTCTCTCTCTCTCTCTCTCTCTCTCTCTCTCTTTATAATTTGTCACACATTGGTTATACATCGACCTTTACATTTGTATATACTGAAATGTTGACTTTGTTTCCTCGCCACCCAAGAGATAAAAGTCACAGTGCGTTTTTTTTTTAAAGAGGTTTCCTCGGTAGGCCTAATCCTCTATTCTGGCAGCATGACAGCCATTATGATGAATCCTCTTCATCAGATGGAGTGAGAGTGATAATGAAGGAGTCGATGAAATGATCAATTACCACGTCTCTTCTTGCATCGTCTGGTTGTATTTTTTCGGCGTGTTGTATGGCATCTTTCCAGTTTTCTGGGGTAATTGTGGCTATTGCTTCATAAATGAGCGGCTTTAAGGCTGCATTCTTGAATGTATTTCTTTTTGATATGTAGCCTTTAAGTTGAGCCCATATCAGTTCAATCGCGTTGTACTGACAGTGATAAGGTGGCAGTCGTACAACCTTGTGTCCGTGCTGTAAGGCCATCCTGTCGATGACGTAACTTGTATCGGCAGCAGTGGTGTGTTCAGCCGCAAGTTTAATGAGCTGAACTTTCAGTAGACCATCGGGTACTGCCACACCCTTCCTCTCCAGCCATTCTCTTATGGTTGCTTTGTTGTTTGATGCTAATAATGGTTTATCGATTTTCCTGGGGTGATAGGGTGCGTTATCCATTACGATGACTGAAGATGGAGGAATATTCGGACCCAGTTGTATCTTGAACCATTTCTCAAAGGTTTCTGCGTTCATCTGATCGTGATAGTCGCCGACATTCTTAGCTTGGAAGGTAAAGAAGGGTTAGGTTCCTGGTGCCGGCGTGCAGAATTATCCAGCGGGAACCTTTCCCACTGGGTACCCGAACTCCCGTGGCCTTCTTAGAAATGGTGTCTATCCAGCAGTTTAATTAGGTGTATCAGATGCTGCAATGATATTTCCAATATCTCTAATAGCTTTCGGGAAAATGAGGAGGAAATTCATGTTTTTATATAAATATTAAGTTTCATTTTACTGCGTAATTATTAGTCATAGAACAAATATTCATAATGACAGTTTTACAGTTTAATTAGGTGTATCAAATGCTGCAATGATATTTCCAATATCTAATAGCCTTCGAGAAAATGAGGAGGAAAGTCATGTTTTTATATAAATATACAGTTTTATTTTACTGCGTAATTATTAGTCATAGAACAAATATTCATAATGACAGTGGTACAGTTGAATTAGGTGTATCAGATGGTGCAATGATATTTCCAATATCTCTAATAGCTTTCGAGAAAATGGGGAAGTAAGTAATTTTAAAACAAGTAAAATTCAGTATATATTAGTACTAGAGCAAATATTCATAATGACAGTAGTAGATTTTAATTAGGTCTATCAGATTCTGTAATGATATTTCCAATATCTCTAATATCTTTCGAGAAAATGAGGAGGAAAGTCGTGTTTTTATATAATTATACGGTTTTATTTTACTGCGTAATTATTAGTCATAGAACAAATATTCATAATGTCAGTTTTACAGTTTAATTAGGTGTATCAGATGCTGCAATGATATTTCCAATATCTCTAATAGCTTTCGAGAAAATGAGGAGGAAAGTCATGTTTTTATATAAATATTAAGTTTTATTTTACTGCGTTATTATGAGTCATAGAACAAATATTCATAATGACAGTTGTACAATTTTATTAGGTGTATCAGATGCTGCAATGATTTTTTCAATATCTCTAATAGCTTTCGAGAAAATGAGGAGGAAGGTCATGTTTTTATATAAATATAAAGGTATATACTGAGTAAATATTAGTCATACAACAAATATTCATAATATCAGTTGTACAGTTTAATTAGGTCCATCAGATGTTGCAATTATATTTCCAATATCTCTAATAGCTTTCGAGAAAATGAGGAGGAAATTCATGTTTTTATATAAATATATAGTTTTATTTTACTATGTAATTATGAGTCAAAGAACAAATATTCATAAGTACAGTTGTACAGTTTAATTAGGCCTATCAGATGCTGCAATGATATTTCCTATATCTCTAATAGCTTTCGAGAAAATGAGGAGTAAAGTCATGTTTCTATATAAATATAAAGTTTTATTTTACTGCGTAATTATGAGTCATAGAACAAATATTCATAATTACAGTTGTACAGTTTAATTAGGTCTATCAGATGCTGCAATGATATTTCCAATATCTCTAATAGCTTTCGAGAAAATGAGGAGGAAAGTCATGTTTTTATATATATATAAAGTTTTATTTTACTGCGTAATTATGAGTCATAGAACAAATATTCATAATTACAGTTGTACAGTTTAATTAGGTCTATCAGAGGCTGCAATGATATTTCCAATATCTCTAATAGCTTTCGGGAAAATGAGAAGGAAAGTCATGTTTTTATATAAATATAAAGTTTAATTTTACTGCGTAATTATTAGTCATAGAACAAATATTCATAATATCAGTTGTACAATTTAATTAGGTGTATCAGATGCTGCAATGATATTTCCAATATCTCTAATAGCTTTCGAGAAAATGAGGAGGAAAGTCATGTTTTTATATAAATATTAAGTTTCATTTTACTGCGTAATTATGAGTCATAGAACACATATTCATAATTACAGTTGTACAGTTTAATTAGGTCAATCAGATGCTGCAATGATATTTCCAATATCTCTAATAGCTTTCGAGAAAATGAGGAGGAAAGTCATGTTTTTATTTAAATATTAAGTTTTATTTTACTGCGTAATTATTAGTCATAGAACAAATATTCATAATGACAGTTTTACAGTTTAATTAGCTGTATCAAATGCTGCAATGATATTTCCAATATCTAATAGCTTTCGAGAAAATGAGGAGGAAAGTCATGTTTTTATATAAATATACGGTTTTATTTTACTGCGTAATTATTAGTCATAGAAAAAATATTCATAATGATAGTTGTACAGTTGAATTAGGTGTATCAGATTGTGCAATGATATTTCCAATAACTCTAATAGCTTTCGAGAAAATGAGGAAGAAAGTAATTTTTAAAAAAGTAAAATTCAGTATATATTAGTACTAGAGCAAATATTCATAATGACAGTAGTAGATTTTAATTAGGTCTATCAGATTCTGTAATGATGTTTCCAATATCTCTAATATCTTTCGAGAAAATGAGGAGGAAAGTCGTGTTTTTATATAATTATACGGTTTTATTTTACTGCGTAATTATTAGTCATAGAACAAATATTCATAATGACATTTGTACAGTTGAATTAGGTGTATCAGATGGTGCAATGATATTTCCAATATCTCTAATAGCTTTCGAGAAAATGAGGAAGAAAGTAATTTAAAAAAAAGTAAAATTCAGTATATATTACTACTAGTGCAAATATTCATAATTACAGTAGTAGATTTTAATTAGGTCTATCAGATTCTGTAATAATATTTCCAATATCTCTAATATCTTTCGAGAAAATGAGGAGGAAAATCGTGTTTTTCTATAATTATACGGTTTTATTTTACTGCGTAATTATTAGTCATAGAACAAATATTCATAATGTCAGTTTTACAGTTAAATTAGGTGTATCAGATGCTGCAATAATATTTCCAATATCTCTAATAGCTTTCGAGAAAATGAGGAGGAAAGTCATGTTTTTATATAAATATTAAGTTTCATTTTACTGCGTAATTATGAGTCATAGAACAAATATTTATAATGACAGTTGTACAATTTTATTAGGTCTATCAGATGCTGCAATGATTTTTTCAATATCTCTAATAGCTTTTGTGAAAATGAGGAGGAAAGTCATGTTTTTATATAAATATAAAGTTTTATTTTACTGAGTAAATATTAGTCATACAACAAATATTCATAATATCAGTTGTACAGTTTAATTACGTCCATCAGATGCTGCAATTATATTTCCAATATCTCTAATAGCTTTCGAGTAAATGAGGAGGAAATTCATGTTTTTATATAAATATATAGTTTTATTTTACTGCGTAATTATGAGTCAAAGAACAAATATTCATAAGTACAGTTGTACAGTTTAATTAGGCCTATCAGATGCTGCAATGATATTTCCTATATCTCTAATAGCTTTCGAGAAAATGAGGAGTAAAGTCATGTTTCTATATAAATATAAAGTTTTATTTTACTGCGTAATTATGAGTCATAGAACAAATATTCATAATTACAGTTGTACAGTTTAATTAGGTCTATCAGATGCTGCAATGATATTTCCAATATCTCTAATAGCTTTCGAGAAAATGAGGAGGAAAGTCATGTTTTTATATATATATAAAGTTTTATTTTACTGCGTAATTATGAGTCATAGAACAAATATTCATAATTACAGTTGTACAGTTTAATTAGGTCTATCAGAGGCTGCAATGATATTTCCAATATCTCTAATAGCTTTCGGGAAAATGAGAAGGAAAGTCATGTTTTTATATAAATATAAAGTTTAATTTTACTGCGTAATTATTAGTCATAGAACAAATATTCATAATATCAGTTGTACAATTTAATTAGGTGTATCAGATGCTGCAATGATATTTCCAATATCTCTAATAGCTTTCGAGAAAATGAGGAGGAAAGTCATGTTTTTATATAAATATTAAGATTCATTTTACTGCGTAATTATGAGTCATAGAACACATATTCATAATTACAGTTGTACAGTTTAATTAGGTCAATCAGATGCTGCAATGATATTTCCAATATCTCTAATAGCTTTCGAGAAAATGAGGAGGAAAGTCATGTTTTTATTTAAATATTAAGTTTTATTTTACTGCGTAATTATTAGTCATAGAACAAATATTCATAATGACAGTTTTACAGTTTAATTAGCTGTATCAAATGCTGCAATGATATTTCCAATATCTAATAGCTTTCGAGAAAATGAGGAGGAAAGTCATGTTTTTATATAAATATACGGTTTTATTTTACTGCGTAATTATTAGTCATAGAACAAATATTCATAATGATAGTTGTACAGTTGAATTAGGTGTATCAGATTGTGCAATGTTATTTCCAATAACTCTAATAGCTTTCGAGAAAATGAGGAAGAAAGTAATTTTTAAAAAAGTAAAATTCAGTATATATTAGTACTAGAGCAAATATTCATAATGACAGTAGTAGATTTTAATTAGGTCTATCAGATTCTGTAATGATGTTTCCAATATCTCTAATATCTTTCGAGAAAATGAGGAGGAAAGTCGTGTTTTTATATAATTATACGGTTTTATTTTACTGCGTAATTATTAGTCATAGAACAAATATTCATAATGACATTTGTACAGTTGAATTAGGTGTATCAGATGGTGCAATGATATTTCCAATATCTCTAATAGCTTTCGAGAAAATGAGGAAGAAAGTAATTTAAAAAAAAGTAAAATTCAGTATATATTACTACTAGTGCAAATATTCATAATTACAGTAGTAGATTTTAATTAGGTCTATCAGATTCTGTAATAATATTTCCAATATCTCTAATATCTTTCGAGAAAATGAGGAGGAAAATCGTGTTTTTCTATAATTATACGGTTTTATTTTACTGCGTAATTATTAGTCATAGAACAAATATTCATAATGTCAGTTTTACAGTTAAATTAGGTGTATCAGATGCTGCAATAATATTTCCAATATCTCTAATAGCTTTCGAGAAAATGAGGAGGAAAGTCATGTTTTTATATAAATATTAAGTTTCATTTTACTGCGTAATTATGAGTCATAGAACAAATATTTATAATGACAGTTGTACAATTTTATTAGGTCTATCAGATGCTGCAATGATTTTTTCAATATCTCTAATAGCTTTTGTGAAAATGAGGAGGAAAGTCATGTTTTTATATAAATATAAAGTTTTATTTTACTGAGTAAATATTAGTCATACAACAAATATTCATAATATCAGTTGTACAGTTTAATTACGTCCATCAGATGCTGCAATTATATTTCCAATATCTCTAATAGCTTTCGAGTAAATGAGGAGGAAATTCATGTTTTTATATAAATATATAGTTTTATTTTACTGCGTAATTATGAGTCAAAGAACAAATATTCATAAGTACAGTTGTACAGTTTAATTAGGCCTATCAGATGCTGCAATGATATTTCCTATATCTCTAATAGCTTTCGAGAAAATGAGGAGTAAAGTCATGTTTCTATATAAATATAAAGTTTTATTTTACTGCGTAATTATGAGTCATAGAACAAATATTCATAATTACAGTTGTACAGTTTAATTAGGTCTATCAGATGCTGCAATGATATTTCCAATATCTCTAATAGCTTTCGAGAAAATGAGGAGGAAAGTCATGTTTTTATATATATATAAAGTTTTATTTTACTGCGTAATTATGAGTCATAGAACAAATATTCATAATTACAGTTGTACAGTTTAATTAGGTCTATCAGAGGCTGCAATGATATTTCCAATATCTCTAATAGCTTTCGGGAAAATGAGAAGGAAAGTCATGTTTTTATATAAATATAAAGTTTAATTTTACTGCGTAATTATTAGTCATAGAACAAATATTCATAATATCAGTTGTACAATTTAATTAGGTGTATCAGATGCTGCAATGATATTTCCAATATCTCTAATAGCTTTCGAGAAAATGAGGAGGAAAGTCATGTTTTTATATAAATATTAAGTTTCATTTTACTGCGTAATTATGAGTCATAGAACACATATTCATAATTACAGTTGTACAGTTTAATTAGGTCAATCAGATGCTGCAATGATATTTCCAATATCTCTAATAGCTTTCGAGAAAATGAGGAGGAAAGTCATGTTTTTATTTAAATATTAAGTTTTATTTTACTGCGTAATTATTAGTCATAGAACAAATATTCATAATGACAGTTTTACAGTTTAATTAGCTGTATCAAATGCTGCAATGATATTTCCAATATCTAATAGCTTTCGAGAAAATGAGGAGGAAAGTCATGTTTTTATATAAATATACGGTTTTATTTTACTGCGTAATTATTAGTCATAGAAAAAATATTCATAATGATAGTTGTACAGTTGAATTAGGTGTATCAGATTGTGCAATGATATTTCCAATAACTCTAATAGCTTTCGAGAAAATGAGGAAGAAAGTAATTTTTAAAAAAGTAAAATTCAGTATATATTAGTACTAGAGCAAATATTCATAATGACAGTAGTAGATTTTAATTAGGTCTATCAGATTCTGTAATGATGTTTCCAATATCTCTAATATCTTTCGAGAAAATGAGGAGGAAAGTCGTGTTTTTATATAATTATACGGTTTTATTTTACTGCGTAATTATTAGTCATAGAACAAATATTCATAATGACATTTGTACAGTTGAATTAGGTGTATCAGATGGTGCAATGATATTTCCAATATCTCTAATAGCTTTCGAGAAAATGAGGAAGAAAGTAATTTAAAAAAAAGTAAAATTCAGTATATATTACTACTAGTGAAAATATTCATAATTACAGTAGTAGATTTTAATTAGGTCTATCAGATTCTGTAATAATATTTCCAATATCTCTAATATCTTTCGAGAAAATGAGGAGGAAAATCGTGTTTTTCTATAATTATACGGTTTTATTTTACTGCGTAATTATTAGTCATAGAACAAATATTCATAATGTCAGTTTTACAGTTAAATTAGGTGTATCAGATGCTGCAATAATATTTCCAATATCTCTAATAGCTTTCGAGAAAATGAGGAGGAAAGTCATGTTTTTATATAAATATTAAGTTTCATTTTACTGCGTAATTATGAGTCATAGAACAAATATTTATAATGACAGTTGTACAATTTTATTAGGTCTATCAGATGCTGCAATGATTTTTTCAATATCTCTAATAGCTTTTGTGAAAATGAGGAGGAAAGTCATGTTTTTATATAAATATAAAGTTTTATTTTACTGTGTAAATATTAGTCATACAACAAATATTCATAATATCAGTTGTACAGTTTAATTACGTCCATCAGATGCTGCAATTATATTTCCAATATCTCTAATAGCTTTCGAGTAAATGAGGAGGAAATTCATGTTTTTATATAAATATATAGTTTTATTTTACTGCGTAATTATGAGTCAAAGAACAAATATTCATAAGTACAGTTGTACAGTTTAATTAGGCCTATCAGATGCTGCAATGATATTTCCTATATCTCTAATAGCTTTCGAGAAAATGAGGAGTAAAGTCATGTTTCTATATAAATATAAAGTTTTATTTTACTGCGTAATTATGAGTCATAGAACAAATATTCATAATTACAGTTGTACAGTTTAATTAGGTCTATCAGATGCTGCAATGATATTTCCAATATCTCTAATAGCTTTCGAGAAAATGAGGAGGAAAGTCATGTTTTTATATATATATAAAGTTTTATTTTACTGCGTAATTATGAGTCATAGAACAAATATTCATAATTACATATGTACAGTTTAATTAGGTCTATCAGAGGCTGCAATGATATTTCCAATATCTCTAATAGCTTTCGGGAAAATGAGAAGGAAAGTCATGTTTTTATATAAATATAAAGTTTAATTTTACTGCGTAATTATTAGTCATAGAACAAATATTCATAATATCAGTTGTACAATTTAATTAGGTGTATCAGATGCTGCAATGATATTTCCAATATCTCTAATAGCTTTCGAGAAAATGAGGAGGAAAGTCATGTTTTTATATAAATATTAAGTTTCATTTTACTGCGTAATTATGAGTCATAGAACACATATTCATAATTTTAGTTGTACAGTTTAATTAGGTCAATCAGATGCTGCAATGATATTTCCAATATCTCTAATAGCTTTCGAGAAAATGAGGAGGAAAGTCATGTTTTTATTTAAATATTAAGTTTTATTTTACTGCGTAATTATTAGTCATAGAACAAATATTCATAATGACAGTTTTACAGTTTAATTAGCTGTATTAAATGCTGCAATGATATTTCCAATATCTAATAGCTTTCGAGAAAATGAGGAGGAAAGTCATGTTTTTATATAAATATACGGTTTTATTTTACTGCGTAATTATTAGTCATAGAAAAAATATTCATAATGATAGTTGTACAGTTGAATTAGGTGTATCAGATTGTGCAATGATATTTCCAATAACTCTAATAGCTTTCGAGAAAATGAGGAAGAAAGTAATTTTTAAAAAAGTAAAATTCAGTATATATTAGTACTAGAGCAAATATTCATAATGACAGTAGTAGATTTTAATTAGGTCTATCAGATTCTGTAATGATGTTTCCAATATCTCTAATATCTTTCGAGAAAATGAGGAGGAAAGTCGTGTTTTTATATAATTATACGGTTTTATTTTACTGCGTAATTATTAGTCATAGAACAAATATTCATAATGACATTTGTACAGTTGAATTAGGTGTATCAGATGGTGCAATGATATTTCCAATATCTCTAATAGCTTTCGAGAAAATGAGGAAGAAAGTAATTTTAAAAAAAGTAAAATTCAGTATATATTACTACTAGTGCAAATATTCATAATTACAGTAGTAGATTTTAATTAGGTCTATCAGATTCTGTAATAATATTTCCAATATCTCTAATATCTTTCGAGAAAATGAGGAGGAAAATCGTGTTTTTCTATAATTATACGGTTTTATTTTACTGCGTAATTATTAGTCATAGAACAAATATTCATAATGTCAGTTTTACAGTTAAATTAGGTGTATCAGATGCTGCAATAATATTTCCAATATCTCTAATAGCTTTCGAGAAAATGAGGAGGAAAGTCATGTTTTTATATAAATATTAAGTTTCATTTTACTGCGTAATTATGAGTCATAGAACAAATATTTATAATGACAGTTGTACAATTTTATTAGGTCTATCAGATGCTGCAATGATTTTTTCAATATCTCTAATAGCTTTTGTGAAAATGAGGAGGAAAGTCATGTTTTTATATAAATATAAAGTTTTATTTTACTGAGTAAATATTAGTCATACAACAAATATTCATAATATCAGTTGTACAGTTTAATTACGTCCATCAGATGCTGCAATTATATTTCCAATATCTCTAATAGCTTTCGAGTAAATGAGGAGGAAATTCATGTTTTTATATAAATATATAGTTTTATTTTACTGCGTAATTATGAGTCAAAGAACAAATATTCATAAGTACAGTTGTACAGTTTAATTAGGCCTATCAGATGCTGCAATGATATTTCCTATATCTCTAATAGCTTTCGAGAAAATGAGGAGTAAAGTCATGTTTCTATATAAATATAAAGTTTTATTTTACTGCGTAATTATGAGTCATAGAACAAATATTCATAATTACAGTTGTACAGTTTAATTAGGTCTATCAGATGCTGCAATGATATTTCCAATATCTCTAATAGCTTTCGAGAAAATGAGGAGGAAAGTCATGTTTTTATATATATATAAAGTTTTATTTTACTGCGTAATTATGAGTCATAGAACAAATATTCATAATTACAGTTGTACAGTTTAATTAGGTCTATCAGAGGCTGCAATGATATTTCCAATATCTCTAATAGCTTTCGGGAAAATGAGAAGGAAAGTCATGTTTTTATATAAATATAAAGTTTAATTTTACTGCGTAATTATTAGTCATAGAACAAATATTCATAATATCAGTTGTACAATTTAATTAGGTGTATCAGATGCTGCAATGATATTTCCAATATCTCTAATAGCTTTCGAGAAAATGAGGAGGAAAGTCATGTTTTTATATAAATATTAAGTTTCATTTTACTGCGTAATTATGAGTCATAGAACACATATTCATAATTACAGTTGTACAGTTTAATTAGGTCAATCAGATGCTGCAATGATATTTCCAATATCTCTAATAGCTTTCGAGAAAATGAGGAGGAAAGTCATGTTTTTATTTAAATATTAAGTTTTATTTTACTGCGTAATTATTAGTCATAGAACAAATATTCATAATGACAGTTTTACAGTTTAATTAGCTGTATCAAATGCTGCAATGATATTTCCAATATCTAATAGCTTTCGAGAAAATGAGGAGGAAAGTCATGTTTTTATATAAATATACGGTTTTATTTTACTGCGTAATTATTAGTCATAGAACAAATATTCATAATGATAGTTGTACAGTTGAATTAGGTGTATCAGATTGTGCAATGATATTTCCAATAACTCTAATAGCTTTCGAGAAAATGAGGAAGAAAGTAATTTTTAAAAAAGTAAAATTCAGTATATATTAGTACTAGAGCAAATATTCATAATGACAGTAGTAGATTTTAATTAGGTCTATCAGATTCTGTAATGATGTTTCCAATATCTCTAATATCTTTCGAGAAAATGAGGAGGAAAGTCGTGTTTTTATATAATTATACGGTTTTATTTTACTGCGTAATTATTAGTCATAGAACAAATATTCATAATGACATTTGTACAGTTGAATTAGGTGTATCAGATGGTGCAATGATATTTCCAATATCTCTAATAGCTTTCGAGAAAATGAGGAAGAAAGTAATTTTAAAAAAAGTAAAATTCAGTATATATTACTACTAGTGCAAATATTCATAATTACAGTAGTAGATTTTAATTAGGTCTATCAGATTCTGTAATAATATTTCCAATATCTCTAATATCTTTCGAGAAAATGAGGAGGAAAATCGTGTTTTTCTATAATTATACGGTTTTATTTTACTGCGTAATTATTAGTCATAGAACAAATATTCATAATGTCAGTTTTACAGTTAAATTAGGTGTATCAGATGCTGCAATAATATTTCCAATATCTCTAATAGCTTTCGAGAAAATGAGGAGGAAAGTCATGTTTTTATATAAATATTAAGTTTCATTTTACTGCGTAATTATGAGTCATAGAACAAATATTTATAATGACAGTTGTACAATTTTATTAGGTCTATCAGATGCTGCAATGATTTTTTCAATATCTCTAATAGCTTTTGTGAAAATGAGGAGGAAAGTCATGTTTTTATATAAATATAAAGTTTTATTTTACTGAGTAAATATTAGTCATACAACAAATATTCATAATATCAGTTGTACAGTTTAATTACGTCCATCAGATGCTGCAATTATATTTCCAATATCTCTAATAGCTTTCGAGTAAATGAGGAGGAAATTCATGTTTTTATATAAATATATAGTTTTATTTTACTGCGTAATTATGAGTCAAAGAACAAATATTCATAAGTACAGTTGTACAGTTTAATTAGGCCTATCAGATGCTGCAATGATATTTCCTATATCTCTAATAGCTTTCGAGAAAATGAGGAGTAAAGTCATGTTTCTATATAAATATAAAGTTTTATTTTACTGCGTAATTATGAGTCATAGAACAAATATTCATAATTACAGTTGTACAGTTTAATTAGGTCTATCAGATGCTGCAATGATATTTCCAATATCTCTAATAGCTTTCGAGAAAATGAGGAGGAAAGTCATGTTTTTATATATATATAAAGTTTTATTTTACTGCGTAATTATGAGTCATAGAACAAATATTCATAATTACAGTTGTACAGTTTAATTAGGTCTATCAGAGGCTGCAATGATATTTCCAATATCTCTAATAGCTTTCGGGAAAATGAGAAGGAAAGTCATGTTTTTATATAAATATAAAGTTTAATTTTACTGCGTAATTATTAGTCATAGAACAAATATTCATAATATCAGTTGTACAATTTAATTAGGTGTATCAGATGCTGCAATGATATTTCCAATATCTCTAATAGCTTTCGAGAAAATGAGGAGGAAAGTCATGTTTTTATATAAATATTAAGTTTCATTTTACTGCGTAATTATGAGTCATAGAACACATATTCATAATTACAGTTGTACAGTTTAATTAGGTCAATCAGATGCTGCAATGATATTTCCAATATCTCTAATAGCTTTCGAGAAAATGAGGAGGAAAGTCATGTTTTTATTTAAATATTAAGTTTTATTTTACTGCGTAATTATTAGTCATAGAACAAATATTCATAATGACAGTTTTACAGTTTAATTAGCTGTATCAAATGCTGCAATGATATTTCCAATATCTAATAGCTTTCGAGAAAATGAGGAGGAAAGTCATGTTTTTATATAAATATACGGTTTTATTTTACTGCGTAATTATTAGTCATAGAACAAATATTCATAATGATAGTTGTACAGTTGAATTAGGTGTATCAGATTGTGCAATGATATTTCCAATAACTCTAATAGCTTTCGAGAAAATGAGGAAGAAAGTAATTTTTAAAAAAGTAAAATTCAGTATATATTAGTACTAGAGCAAATATTCATAATGACAGTAGTAGATTTTAATTAGGTCTATCAGATTCTGTAATGATGTTTCCAATATCTCTAATATCTTTCGAGAAAATGAGGAGGAAAGTCGTGTTTTTATATAATTATACGGTTTTATTTTACTGCGTAATTATTAGTCATAGAACAAATATTCATAATGACATTTGTACAGTTGAATTAGGTGTATCAGATGGTGCAATGATATTTCCAATATCTCTAATAGCTTTCGAGAAAATGAGGTAGAAAGTAATTTTAAAAAAAGTAAAATTCAGTATATATTACTACTAGTGCAAATATTCATAATTACAGTAGTAGATTTTAATTAGGTCTATCAGATTCTGTAATAATATTTCCAATATCTCTAATATCTTTCGAGAAAATGAGGAGGAAAATCGTGTTTTTCTATAATTATACGGTTTTATTTTACTGCGTAATTATTAGTCATAGAACAAATATTCATAATGTCAGTTTTACAGTTAAATTAGGTGTATCAGATGCTGCAATAATATTTCCAATATCTCTAATAGCTTTCGAGAAAATGAGGAGGAAAGTCATGTTTTTATATAAATATTAAGTTTCATTTTACTGCGTAATTATGAGTCATAGAACAAATATTTATAATGACAGTTGTACAATTTTATTAGGTCTATCAGATGCTGCAATGATTTTTTCAATATCTCTAATAGCTTTTGTGAAAATGAGGAGGAAAGTCATGTTTTTATATAAATATAAAGTTTTATTTTACTGAGTAAATATTAGTCATACAACAAATATTCATAATATCAGTTGTACAGTTTAATTACGTCCATCAGATGCTGCAATTATATTTCCAATATCTCTAATAGCTTTCGAGTAAATGAGGAGGAAATTCATGTTTTTATATAAATATATAGTTTTATTTTACTGCGTAATTATGAGTCAAAGAACAAATATTCATAAGTACAGTGGTACAGTTTAATTAGGCCTATCAGATGCTGCAATGATATTTTCAATATCTCTAATAGCTTTCGAGAAAATGAGGAGTAAAGTCATGTTTCTATATAAATATAAAGTTTTATTTTACTGCGTAATTATGAGTCATAGAACAAATATTCATAATTACGGTTTTACAGTTTAATTAGGTCTATCAGATGCTGCAATGATATTTCCAATATCTCTAATAGTTTTCGAGAAAATGAGGAGGAAAGTCATGTTTTTATATAAATATAAAGTTTTATTTTACTGAGTAAATATTAGTCATACAACAAATATTCATAATATCAGTTGTACAGTTTAATTAGGTCCATCAGATGCTGCGATTATATTTCCAATATCTCTAATAGCTTTCGAGAAAATGAGGAGGAAATTCATGTTTTTATATAAATATATAGTTTTATTCTACTGCGTAATTATGAGTCAAAGAACAAATATTCATAAGTACAATTGTACAATTTAATTAGGCCTATCAGATGCTGCAATGATATTTCCAATATCTCTAATAGCTTTCGAGAAAATGAGGAGTAAAACCATGTTTTTATATAAATATAAAGTTTTATTTTACTGCGTAATTATGAGTCATAGAACAAATATTCATAATGACAGTTGTACAGTTTAATTAGGCCTATCAGATGCTGCAATGATATTTCCAATATCTCTAATAGCTTTCGAGAAAATGAGGAGGAAACTAATATTTTTATATAAATATAAAGTTTTATTTTACTGCGTAATTATTAGTCATACAACAAATATTCATAATATCAGTTGTACAGTTTAATTTGGTCCATCAGATGCTGCAATGATATTTCCAATATCTCTAATAGCTTTCGAGAAAATGAGGAGGAAAGTCATGTTTTTATATAAATATAAAGTTTTATTTTACTGCGTAATTATGAGTCAAAGAACAAATATTCATATGTACAATTGTACAGTTTAATTAGGCCTATCAGATGCTGCAATGATATTTCCAATATCTCTAATAGCTTTCGAGAAAATGAGGAGGAAAGTCATGTTTTTATATAAATATAAAGTTTTATTTTACTGCGTAATTATGAGTCATAGAACAAATATTCATAATTACAGTTGTACAGTTTAATTAGGTCTATCAGATGCTGCAATGATATTTCCAATATCTCTAATAGCTTTCGGGAAAATGAGAAGGAAAGTCATGTTTTTATATAAATATAAAGTTTAATTTTACTGCGTAATTATTAGTCATAGAACAAATATTCATAATATCAGTTGTACAATTTAATTAGGTGTATCAGATGCTGCAATGATATTTCCAATATCTCTAATAGCTATCGAGAAAATGAGGAGGAAAGTCATGTTTTTATATAAATATTAAGTTTCATTTTACTGCGTAATTATGAGTCATAGAACAAATATTCATAATATCAGTTGTACAATTTAATTAGGTGTATCAGATGCTGCAATGATGTTTCCAATATCTCTAATAGGTTTCGAGAAAATGAGGAGGAAAGTCATGTTTTTATATAAATATTAAGTTTCATTTTACTGCGTAATTATGAGTCATAGAACAAATATTCATAATTACAGTTGTACAGTTTAATTAGGTCTATCAGATGCTGCAATGTTATTTAAAATATCTCTAATAGCTTTCGGGAAAATGAGAAGGAAAGTCATGTTTTTATATAAATATTAAGTTTAATTTTACTGCGGAATTATTAGTCATAGAACAAATATTCATAATATCAGTTGTACAATTTAATTAGGTGTATCAGATGCTGCAATGATATTTCCAATATCTCTAATAGCTTTCGAGAAAATGAGGAGGAAAGTCATGTTTTTATATAAATATTAAGTTTCATTTTACTGCGTAATTATGAGTCATAGAACAAATATTCATAATTACAGTTGTACAGTTTAATTAGGTCTATCAGATGCTGCAATGATATTTCCAATATCTCTAATAGCTTTCGGGAAAATGAGAAGGAAAGTCATGTTTTTATATAAATATAAAGTTTAATTTTACTGCGTAATTATTAGTCATAGAACAAATATTCATAATATCAGTTGTACAATTTAATTAGGTGTATCAGATGCTGCAATGATATTTCCAATATCTCTAATAGCTTTCGAAAAAATGAGGAGGAAAGTCATGTTTTTATATAAATATTAAGTTTCATTTTACTGCGTAATTATTAGTCATAGAACAAATATTCATAATGACAGTTTAACAGTTTAATTAGGTGTATCAAATGCTGTAATGATATTTCCAATATCTAATAGCTTTCGAGAAAATGAGAAGGAAAGTCATGTTTTTATATAAATATACGGTTTTATTTTACTGCGTAATTATTAGTCATAGAACAAATATTCATAACGACAGTTGTACAGTTGAATTAGGTGTATCAGATGGTGCAATGATATTTCCAATATCTCTAATAGCTTTCGAGAAAATGAGGAAGAAAGTAATTTTTAAAAAAGTAAAATTCAGTATATATTAGTACTAGAGCAAATATTCATAATGACAGTAGTAGATTTTAATTAGGTTTATCAGATTCTGTAATGATATTTCCAATATCTCTAATATCTTTCGAGAAAATGAGGAGGAAAGTCGTGTTTTTATATAATTATACGGTTTTATTTTACTGCGTAATTATTAGTCATAGAACAAATATTCATAATGTCAGTTTTACAGTTTAATTAGGTGTATCAGATGCTGCAATGATATTTCCAATATCTCTAATAGCTTTCGAGAAAATGAGGAGGAAAGTCATGTTTTTATATAAATATTAAGTTTCATTTTACTGCGTAATTATGAGTCATAGAACAAATATTCATAATGACAGTTGTACAATTTTATTAGGTCTATCAGATGCTGCAATGATTTTTTCAATATCTCTAATAGCTTTCGAGAAAATGAGGAGGAAATCATGTTTTTATATAAATATAATGTTTTATTTTACTGAGTAAATATTAGTCATACAACAAATATTCATAATATCAGTTGTACAGTTTAATTAGGTCCATCAGATGCTGCAATTATATTTCCAATATCTCTAATAGCTTTCGAGAAAATGAGGAGGAAATTCATGTTTTTATATAAATATATAGTTATATATTACTGCGTAATTATGAGTCAAAGAACAAATATTCATAAGTACAGTTGTACAGTTTAATTAGGCCTATCAGATGCTGCAATGATATTTCCAATATCTCTAATAGCTTTCGAGAAAATGAGGAGGAAAGTCATGTTTCTATATAAATATAAATTTTATTTTACTGCGTAATTATGAGTCATAGAACAAATATTCATAATTACAGTTGTACAGTTTAATTAAGTCTATCAGATGCTGCAATGATATTTCCAATATCTCTAATAGCTTTCGGGAAAATGAGAAGGAAAGTCATGTTTTTATATAAATATAAAGTTTAATTTTACTGCGTAATTATTAGTCATAGAACAAATATTCATAATATCAGTTCTACAATTTAATTAGGTGTATCAGATGCTGCAATGATATTTCCAATATCTCTAATAGCTTTCGAGAAAATGAGGAGGAAAGTCATGTTTTTATATAAATATTAAGTTTCATTTTACTGCGTAATTATGAGTCATAGAACAAATATTCATAATTACAGTTGTACAGTTTAATTAGGTCTATCAGATGCTGCAATGATATATCAAATATCTCTAATAGCTTTCGGGAAAATGAGAAGGAAAGTCATGTTTTTATATAAATATAAAGTTTAATTTTACTGCGTAATTATTAGTCATAGAACAAATATTCATAATATCAGTTGTACAATTTAATTAGGTGTATCAGATGCTGCAATGATATTTCCAATATCTCTAATAGCTTTCGAGAAAATTAGGAGGAAAGTCATGTTTTTATATAAATATTAAGTTTCATTTTACTGCGTAATTATTAGTCATAGAACAAATATTCATAATGACAGTTTTACAGTTTAATTAGGTGTATCAAATGCTGCAATGATATTTCCAATATCTAATAGCTTTCGAGAAAATGAGGAGGAAAGTCATGTTTTTATATAAATATACGGTTTTATTTTACTGCGTAATTATTAGTCATAGAACAAATATTCATAATGACAGTTGTACAGTTGAATTAGGTGTATCAGATGGTGCAATGATATTTCCAATATCTCTAATAGCTTTCGAGAAAATGAGGAAGAAAGTAATTTTAAAAAAAGTAAAATTCAGTATATATTAGTACAAGAGCAAATATTCATAATGACATTAGTAGATTTTAATTAGGTCTATCAGATTCTGTAATGATATTTCCAATATCTCTAATATCTTTTGAGAAAATGAAGAGGAAAGTCGTTTTTTTATATATAATTATACGGTTTTATTTTACTGCGTAATTATTAGTCATAGAACAAATATTCATAATGTCAGTTTTACAATTTAATTAGGTGTATCAGATGCTGCAATGATATTTCCAATATCTTTAATAGCTTTTGAGAAAATGAGGAGGAAAGTAATGTTTTTATATAAATATTAAGTTTCATTTTACTGCGTAATTATGAGTCATTGAACAAATATTCATAATGACAGTTGTACAATTTTATTAGGTCTATCAGATGCTGCAATGATTTTTTCAATATCTCTAATAGCTTTCGAGAAAATGAGGAGGAAAGTCATGTTTTTATATAAATATAAAGTTTTATTTTACTGAGTAAATATTAGTCATACAACAAATATTCATAATATCAGTTGTACAATTTAATTAGGTCCATCAGATGCTGCAATTATATTTCCAATATCTCTAATAGCTTTCGAGAAAATGAGGAGGAAAGTCATGTTTTTATATAAATATAAAGTTTTATTTTACTGCGTAATTATGAGTCATAGAACAAATATTCATAATTACAGTTGTACAGTTTAATTAGGTCTATCAGATGCTGCAATGATATTTCCAATATCTCTAATAGCTTTCGAGAAAATGAGGAGGAAATTCATGTTTTTATATAAATATACGGTATCATTTTACTGCGTAATTATTAGTCATAGAACAAATATTCATAATGATAGTTTTAGAGTTTAATTAGGTCTATCAGATGCTGCAATTATATTTCCAATATCTCTAATAGCTTTCGAAAAAATGAGGAAGAAATTCATGTTTATGGAATAAGGATGTGTGTGTGTGTGTGTGTGTGTGTGTGTGTGTGTGTGTGTGTGTGTGTGTGTGTGTGTGTGTGTGTGTGTGTGTGTGTGTGTGTGTACGCGCTTAACAGGTGACCTGTCCTGAGGTTGAAAAATGAGTGCTGCCGTTTGAAGGGAGTTTACAATATTTATTTTATATAGGAAATACCTCATTTTATTGCTATATTCCTTCATATTGTATTTAGAACACAGTTATTGCAACATTTACCTTAATAAGAACTACGGTGAACGTTGATAAAAGTGATAACGTTTTCCAAGTAACACTGTAAAAAATGTATGCTGCGCTTCGATATTCATATGAATATCGTTAGCGTAGCACGTTAACTTTTATTTTATACATGATTTTTTTATATTTTATGTTGCATGGATTTTCGTTAAAACATTTTATATGCCTTTTACTTATGTACATCAAGTTCTAACTGGCTAGTTCACGTAGACATGGCAACGTTGGACCCATGGGAAGACTGGATTCTGTCCCACCAGAAAGCTCTGCTAAGATCTGTCGGACTATAGTTGTGTGGGTGGTTCTCCCTCCCACAACACTGTTACCTGGTTCCTGGGCTCCTGTGTGTCTCGGTGGTAGTTCCTCTCCGTCTTCATCACTGAGGGAAGGTTTTCGATGAATGTCAGCGGCAGGCAGGATGGGTAGTTCCGTATGATCAATTTTGTTCTCTTGTTTTCTGACGTAATCTCCGTCAGCTTCATGATACCTTCCTTGTGTGGGTGTCCTATTTCCGTGAGGAATTTTACGGTGTGCTTGTCTTGCGTGACTGCAATAACGGTTTTGGCTGCCATGCGCGGCATCACAGGCAGGTTGCGATTCCTGTCCGCGACCTCCGCCAGCCATACCATCCTGTCTCTCGGGGAGACGCCTTTCGGGAAGAAGAGGCGAAATGTTTCCTTTGTCTGCTGGCATGGTGATTGGGTAGTGGCAGATTCTTGCTTTTCGTATTTCTTGCTCTTTTTCTTGTCACTCCTAACTAGAGTAAATCCTTCATTGTCCTCCATGTCATCCGCTTCCCATGTGTCACGGTGGCGTTGCACAGAGTTACCATGTTGCGATTCGGTGGCGTCACTGTCACTACACTCGGACATAGTAACGCTATCAGGTTCAACGTTTTTGTTTTCACTAGAGTCTGGCATCACTCACCACTCGACAGTGGGGTCCTGTCCTGAGCGAGGTCACAGGTCAACTGAGAGAGAGAGAGAGAGAGAGAGAGAGAGAGAGAGAGAGAGAGAGAGAGAGAGAGAGAGAGAGAGACTCGCTCGCTTTTATATTTTATTTCACATAACATTTTTTTTTTTTTTCTTCCAAGGTATTAAATTGGAAAAGATCTTAGATTGTTATTAGTGTATTTTTGTATTGATAATTATGTACACGCAGAGCAAATATTTATCTTATTCTTATTTTTAGTCCTCCTCTTCTTTTCTTCCTCTTATTTTTTTATTGTGCTGCATTAAGGTTGTATATATTTCCTTAACTCTATTACTTTCTTTTATCAGCCAGATTTCAGTATTTTCTCCCCTATTAAATTATCTATCTCTCTGTGTTTCATACATCTATTTATCTATCCGTCAACCTATCTATTTATCAATATCTATAACTGGCATCATCTACACATGCAGAAATATAAGCTTAGTTATTTATTAAATCCCTTTTCTGTAATATTATATATATATATATATATATATATATATATATATATATATATATATATATATATATATATATATACAATCAACAGGTAGTTTTGTTCATCTCCACTTGTATTTGTTTATTATTATCTAGGTAATGTATTGCCTTCCATAGAAATGAGGAAAATATAATTAATAATGTTCAACTATAATATATTTGCTCCCTCTGGCAACACACATAAATAATACATAATTACTAACATCAACAAGCATCATATCCTCATAAACTATAATACAACATTGTTTTTATGATAGCATACCTTCATTTATTAGTATGAGTTATATATTAGTGAAAAAATATTGCAAGTAAAGCTATATAGAGACTAATTAAAATAAAGTTACACCGTTGCATATACGGATCAACATCGGCGAATAGAGAAGAACTTTACCGCCAATACATTTTTTTTACAACAACATACCTGCATTAATTAGTATGAATTATAAATAAGTGAAAAAGCAAGAAAAGCTATATATAGACTAATCTAAATAAAATATACCCTTCCATTCACGGATTGTACTCAAGATCAAGATCGAGGAAGAGAGAAGTAAAATGTGTATAATAGTAGTTTGGCGCCAAATGTGAGGCAGCTGTGAGGTGAAGGAGAGTAGACAAGGTGTGTGTTTTGCCTTCTGCCTTTCCTTATAACAGAGGATGGTGGGTGTGGCTAAGGCAATCACAATACCCAGAGATGTGTGGAAGAAGTAAGTCATACCACTGCCCTCCTTGTGTGAGTGTAGATAGAACACACTAGTAAAGGGAGTTATGATAATGATTGTTGTTGTTTATGTAGAAAGTGTGGTAGTTCATTATTTTTGAAGTATTCTCACGGCTCGAGGGTGTTGCTTATATAATGTTTTAAATATATAGTGTTAAGTTTATAGTGATGGTTTGATATGGTGTTGTGTTGATATAGTCAAAAGAAAATAAAAAAATTACGTAGATAAGTGTTTGGACTTCACCTGCTGCCCTTCTGCACTTATTTAAAGGACTGAGCAGGTGAACTTAGTCAGTGTTATAATATATTGATGAAGGCTTGTTAGAGGTGTGGTTGTGTTGTGGAATGCATCATTAACATCCACTTTAACGAGTTGATAAAGTGGTTTTGTTTAACTTACATGGAAAGGTTTAGGATACGTTAGGTAAGTTATGTTAGGGTGAGTTATAATAATGATAGTTAAGGGTGTAAGGTGGAGGGTCAGGCAGCTCTGGGATGTACAATACTTAACACAATGCTGTCTGTCCTCATTAGTGTCCAAAACCTAACTTACAAATGTTGCAGAGTTGAATTGCTCCAGACTGACTACAAGGAGGAAGAACTCACTCGTAAGGGTTATGTGAAGCGGCTGGTGTCCCTGCTTGACGGTCATCTCATGGACTCAGACCGTGAACACATTACTCTGCTGGAGGACAACCTCAAAGATGCCCACATTACCGAGGTGAGACTCAGGCAAGCGTGGGGGGGGGAGTGGCCTTACCTTCAATGTGAGGTTATTTTCTCAAACTTATTCTTAACTTTCAATGCAAATCAAACTTTTATATACGTATAGGTATATATATATTCATGCTTCATTGTGATTTTTCATGTTGATTTATGTTTTACAGTTACAATGTTTCTAAAAATTAATATACATGTACAGGATTTTTTTTTCTCTTCTATCATGTATCTTAGTTTATTTTGAAAAGAATGAAAATTGGTATCATTTCATCCAGGCAATTATTATCATTTATTTTATTTTGAATCTAGAGTACATCGCCGTGAATCATCGTTTGTTTCAATAATATGATCAGTTAAGTTTCCCTCCATCCCCCAACAGGGCACATACTTCAAAAAACTTGAGACACTACTGGAATCAAGTTTAAATTTAGCAGAGAGTAATGACAAGGACAACACAGGCACACAGGACAAGGACAACACACACAATGGCACTCTGTCAGCCGAGGGGAAACTACCAATGTTTACCTACAAGGACAACAACAAGAATGGCAATAACACTGATGAAGGAACTAGCCAAGAAAAGATGAAAGGAAATCAAAAACATGAAAACAATGGCGAGGAAAGTGTGGAAGATAAAGATATGAAAGTAGATGAGAAGAAACCTGAAAGCAAAGTTGAGGAGAGTAAGGAAGAAATGGTGAAAGCAAATGGTATTAAGAAAGAAGAAGAGGAAAAAATGGATACAGACGACAATGCATCTTCACCACGACACAAGAAACCAACAAAAGGTGAGTTCAAGTTCAATATGTGTTAGTAGTGTTATCATCATTATCATTAATATCAATAGTATTATAATTATTAGGATTTCATTTTCTCTGTACTCACTTGATCTAGTTTGTATATAGCCTATGCTTTCAAATTAAATTATTATTATTATTATTATTATTATAGTATACTCAAGCAAACAGAAACAAATATAAATAGACAAAAATACAAACAGACCAAAACAGAAGTAGACAGAAAATGCCTTCGGATGAAATTCAATTATTATTATCATCATCATTACCATTATTATTATTTGTATTATTATCATTATCATCATCATTATCATTGCCTTGCCAGCCCGAACACCCCGTCGGAGGCAGTCACAGAGTGGACAGGGAGCCTCACCTGATGCGTTCCCAACCACACTCCAACCCACTCCCACAACGGCCCAGCTCAAGGTGAAGGAAGAGAACCAAGACCAGGAGGATGAAGATGTGGATGAGGATGAGCTGCTGCAACCCGAGGATAAGAAACTGAAGATGGAGGAAGATACAAACACACCTGTGAAAGACTCAACACCTAAGTAAGGAATATAATGTGAATTGAATTATATTTTCTTTAACACCATGAATTGATTAAACTAAACCAATTAAGCTCAGGAGGAGGAGGAGTAGGAGGAGAGACATTTAACATACCCATACAAACATTTAACACAACATAATGACTAATACTTTTAATAATATACCCCATTTCACTATAAACTTAATTAGCTATACAAACATTTAACACAACATAATAACCAATACATTTATAACTTTCCCACACTTCACTACAAACAAACTTACCGCCATACATTACAACAAATATAGGGTGTATATTCTAGGCTCTATAGTCAATTCATTACCTTGATAAATAATAATGACATTTAGGGATCGCAAAATACACACAATACCAGACTAAAAAATAGTATTAGAATATTTTGCAATAGTATTTCTCAAAGTGTAGGGCTTTGATTACTTTTTAAAGATAATTAATTGACAATAGAGCCTAGAATATAGACTCTATATTTGTTGTAACATATGTCAGTTAGATTCACAAAAAAGTCAATTCCAACAGAGAGAAAACAGAGACCCCGTCGTGGATACTGAACCGTTGTGGTGTGTGTCGTCAGCACCTCTTCAGCCCTGACCTCCTCCTGTACCCTGGCCACCCTGAAGCTGCTGCAGAGGAGTTCATTGCCCTTACGGACCCTAAACTCTCCCTCTTCAATGGGGACGAAGAGTTCATTAATGAGTATGATGAAAGACCACAACAAAAGGTCACAGAGTTTAAGTAAGTTTTGTTGTCGTCACCTTGTGTGTTTGTGTTGGTGGATTTATTAAGTTTTAAAGTTTGAAATATTTGTATGCTCTTAATTAAAGTTTGAAATAATAACCATGATGTCTATGTTATAATTCTGGATGGTACATTTTTTTTCTTTCTTTAGCCTTTCATGAGGGAGATTTATAAATGAACAGCACCGAAAAAAGATTACATGGAATTTTAACTAATCATGTCCTTCCTCCCTGTCTCTAGTGAACTGTTAGACATTCACTTCTACTCATTCAAGCCTAGCAATTATTTATTTATTTTATTTTATTTTATTTATTCATTATATATATTTTTTTTCCCCATACATTAAAAGGGTACCAAGCTAGGCCAAAAAAAAATCATCATCATCATCATCATCATCATCATCAACTATTAATTTCCTTCCAGTGTGTATGACAAGGAGGGTCACCTGTGTCCCTTCGACGGTGGCCTCATCGAGAGCAATGTTCTACTCTACTTCTCGGGCTTCCTCAAACCCATCTACGAGGAGGACCCGAGCGTGGAGGGGGGGGTGCCGGCCAAGGACATCGGACCCATTAATGAGTGGTGGACGTCTGGGTTTGATGGGGGTGAGTAAGGGTCATTCATTCATTCATTCATTTCCTTCAGTTCATCTCTCTTGGTAATAACAACTTCTGCTCTTGTATAATATTGGTGACCTGACTTCATTCCTTTCAATCTTTCTATTCATTCTTTCCTTCATTCCTTGAGAGACTTTCCTTACCATTACCCTGTGCATCCTCTCCCCTCAAGCCTTTTATTATTCATTGTAAAAAGGCATTATAATACATACTTTAAGCCTCTCTTTCCCACAAGTTTGATATGGATACTATTATACATTTCAATTCAAACATTTTTTATTTTAGAATCAACACCTGACGGAGTAATTATTGTTTCAGGTGAGAAGGCTTTGATTGGCTTCTCCACTGCCTATGCTGAGTACATTTTAATGACACCTAGTGAAACTTACGCCCATTTTGTCGATGCTGTCAAGGAAAAGATATACATTAGTAAGCTGGTGATAGAGTTCATGCTGAAGAACACTGATGCAGCTTATGAAGACTTACTGAACAAGCTTGAGACAGCCGTTCCCCCGAGTGGTCTGCGGACGATAACTGAAGATATATTGTTGAGACACGCCCAGTTTGTGTGTGATCAGGTAAGACCCACTAACTACTAACTACCTTATTCCCTCTATGGTAATAATATAAACTACTCACGTGTGTTAAGAAGTAGCAGAGGGAGTGATTGATTAAGCAAGCATTAAGTTTTCTTTGCACTGTGTATAAATATATCTCTCATTGACGTGTGTATTTGCTCTGTCCGTAGTTGGAAGAGGAGGAGGAGGAGGAGGAATAAGTAACTGATATTTATGCTATACTTATTAAACATTATAACTTCCTTTAAATAGATATCAGATGCTTAGTGCACTTATTAACAAACCTAACCTAACCTAACCTTTCACAATTATCTCCGCAGGTGCACAACTTTGACACGGCCGGCGATGATGACGAGGACTTGCTCATCACCTCACCGTGCATCCGCAGCATCATCAGTCTGGCCGGCGTCACCCTGGGCAAGACACGGGCTCTGAGGCGCTCCGTACCAAAAATCAAGGTCGTCAAAGCACCCAAGTGGACCAAAGCAACCACCACACCCCTCGTTAGGAACCTATTCGAGTCCTTCTTCCCTGAGCAGATTGAGCCCGGCCAAGACCTCCCGTTGGCCCGAAGAACAAGGTGTGGGGTGTGTGACGCGTGCCAGAAGGGTGACTGCGGCCAGTGTAAACATTGCAAGGACATGGTCAAGTTTGGAGGGTCAGGACGGTCTAAGCAATGCTGTATTGACCGCCGGTGTCCTAACCTGGTCGTGGCTGAGGCAGATGATGATGATAATGAAGAACTAGCCACCATTGAACTCGAGGATGGCACCGCTAAGCCTAAAATCTACCGTATCCGTAGACACACTCATAGGGTAGCCTGGGGTGGGGAGCCGACCATCAGGGAAGGGAAGAGGACGTATTACAACTCGGTCATGATTAACGATGAGGAGTATAAGTTAAACGAGTGTGTGATGGTGGAGCCGGACGACCCTCAGACCCCCGTGTACATTGCCCGGATCAACCACATGTGGGACGACTGCAAGGCCAAGAAATACTTCCACGCGGACTGGTTCTGTCGAGGGAGTGACACTGTGCTTGGGGAAACAGCTGACCCACTGGAACTGTTTGTCACTAATGATTGTGAAGATACTCTCATTGACGCCATCATGAAGAAGGTAAAGAAAAAAACATGGATATTTTTTTTTTATGTTATTTATTTAGTGATTTATATATTTTTTTTTTTTATTTATTATCTATTTTACTTATTATATATTTATTTTAATCAGATGTAATTGACCAAAGACCTAACACAGTTTTGAATTAATACACCCTAACCTAACCTAACCTCACCTCACCTCACCTCACCTCACCTCACCTCACCTCACCTCACCTCACCCCACCTCACCCCACCCTACAGGTCACAGTACAGTATGTTGAGCCGGCACCCAACTGGAAGGACCTTGGTGGCACCGCTGAGCTTGACACTGACTACCCGGTCCTGGACGAGGACGGCACCGCCTACTGGTACAAGATGATGTACCAAGCCGAGTTTGGACGCTTTGAAAGTGTACCCAAAGAACGTAACAACACTGTACGTCATGTTGGTATCATCCTCATTATTATTATTATTATTCTTTATTATATATCGTATTATTCTTCCTCTTACTCCTCCTTCTATTCAACATTGATTTATTTCTTCTATTTAGTTTCTTCTTTCTCTTTTCTTTTCTGTCTTCTTTCTTTCTTTCTTTCTTTTTCTTCTTTTTTTTTTAATGCTATTGTGTGCACCTGATGTCAATACCTTGTAGATACACCTTACTAAGTGGAATTACCTTGTCATTTGTGTGTGTGCATGGTCTACTAAAGTGTTCTGGTTACAGGTGGTGTTACTCTTAAACCTTCCCCTTCCCCTTCCCCTTCCCCTTCCCCTCCCCTTCCCTTCCCCTTCCCTCACCCCTTCATTGAGTGTCTGGTTGAACATTATCTAAGGTTCAAAGGAAGGTGCTTGCCATCAACAACCTTATTTATGTTTGTTCTTTAAAGCAAAATATAACAATACATTCATATTTAAGAACATAAGGCCAGTTGACCTACACAAATCAGCTCCTGTGTTATATTTAGTTCTATATAACTTTTAATAATGTACTAATTTAATTCAATTCTCCCCCAGGTTACGGATACAAATAAGAATTACCGTTACTGTTCTTCGTGTGCTAACCAGGAGAAGGCTGAGAAGCGGGAAAAGTGTATGCTGGGCAGGAAAGTGGACGAAGAGAGTTCACAGTCACAAGTAAGGATTACACACGGGCAATCTGATCCCATTCTATAACTAAAAGAAGAGAAGGGAATAAAATCACATACTTTCTTCCTTTGTTATGTTTAATTATTATTATTATTGTATTCCAACAGAACAGGTACCAAACCGTCACTTACCTGGAAGATGACTTTGCCATCGGAGACTGTATCTTTGTCAACCCTGATGCCTACCAATTCCAGGTGATTATACACTCTTGGGCACCTCTCTATACCCTTATACACTCTTGGGCACCTCTCTATACCCTTATACACTCTTGGGCACCTCTCTTTACCCTTATACACTCTTGGGCACCTCTCTATACCCTTATACACTCTTGGGCACCTCTCTTTAGCCTTATACACTCTTGGGCACCTCTCTTTAGCCTTATACACTCTTGGGCACCTCTCCTTACCCTTATACACTCTTGGGCACCTCTCTTTACCCTTATACACTCTTGGGCACCTCTCCTTACCCTTATACACTCTTGGGCACCTCTCTTTACCCTTATACACTCTTGGGCACCTCTCTTTACCCTTATACACTCTTGGGCACCTCTCTTTACCTTTATACACTCTTGGGCACCTCTCTTTACCCTTATACACTCTTGGGCACCTCTCTTTACCCTTATACACTCTTGGGCACCTCTCCTTACCCTTATACACTCTTGGGCACCTCTCTTTACCCTTATACACTCTTGGGCACCTCTCTTTACCTTTATACACTCTTGGGCACCTCTCTTTACCCTTATACACTCTTGGGCACCTCTCTTTACCCTTAGGCGATGACATTGATATCTTAGAAGTTGATCCTGCTTCTTGGGTTGTTTCTGAAAGAGATAACCCAGGGTGGAGGGGCGCCCACAAAGTTCATGGCTGGGGCAAGTTGATGCTTCCTGTTGGGAGTTACTTGGGAAGGGGGTCTGCACGGGGTGATCACCTGGGCTGGCGTCGGAGGGTTGGCGAGGCGGCGCAACCCTCAGCGTAGGCCCACAGTGTTGATGGATTGATTTAGCCTTGGCAGTGGTTAGGTTGAGCTGGATTTAGATTGTGTGTATGGGAAAGGAGTGAATTCCATAGAGAGTTGTATTACAGTAATGATTGTATTTGTATTGTATCATCGTACAGATCAAGCCTGCTCCCGCCCCAGAGAAGGAGGAGAAGAGGAAGAATGTGGATGAGGAAATGTACCCAGAGTATTACAGGAAGTGTTCGGATCACATTAAAGGATCCAACGAGATGACGCCCAAGCCATTCAGGATAGCACGGATCCTTTACATTATAATAAAAAAAACAGTTAAAGGATTTGATGGTACGTGTGTGGTCCTTATAATTATTGACGGATTACATCTATTGGTAATACTTTGAACTTATACTTGCATTCATGATAATACTTTGAACTTACCTTAACCTGCATTCATGTCTACATAATTTAAGTGTCTTGTCCCTAGCCTCAGACAACAGCCAGATTCCCAGTAATGTGTCCGTGAGGGTTGCCAAGTTCTACCGGCCGGAGGACACTCATCGAGGTGCTGTGGCCTCCTACCAGTCAGACCTCAACCGCCTCTACTGGAGTGAGGAAGGTGAGGCTCTAACTTCACCTTCACCTTGCCTTCACCCGTTCCTTCCTTGAGGCTCATGTACTCTGTGGTTTATAAGCTTAAAGACAGAACAATACAGTGGAGTGGGAGGGTGGTAATAAGTAGCTGTCCAATTAATAGTAAAGAATTCAGCATTGTTTACACTAGTTCACTTTTTATTATGATAGATGAATAAATAGATGTGTAATGTGATGAGGGTAAAGAAAATGTATTATTATAACACGTTTAAAGGACACTATTATTATTACTGTGCATTGATGAACACTAAGGCACTACAAATGTTTGGGTTTTCTTATCATAATCAATGGTTTGTTTTTTGTTTTTTTTGTCCTGCAGAGGCTTGGATAACCTTCAGTGATGTTGCTGGGAAGTGTTTTGTGGTTTTCCAAGAGAACTTAATTGACAAAACAGTTGATGACCTCATGAAGGAAGTACCACATCAGTTCTACTTTGGCGAGGCTTACGATGCATCTCGGAAGACCTTCAAAGAACCACCACTCAAGGCTCAGAACATGGGCAGACTTGGGAAGGCAAGTTGTAACACTCTTAATACTTATAAATACACTGACACACACCATGATTCACTCTTACAGAATACATCAGTCTGTTGAAGTAATCATTGTATTTTATATTGTAATACTTCATTATATATTCAGTGTTTTTATCAGATTTTTTTAGGCGACAAGCGAGAATTTTTTTTACGTATTTTTGTTGTCCCTCAGCCAGTACTCTTCTAATGTAATAAAAAAAAGTAAAGTAATTTGGATAATAATAACAATTGAAAGCTGCCAAAACAAGGTATAGAATAAGAGTTTCTAATGTCAATAACTAATCCTTATCATCATTATTATTATTATTATTATTTTTATTGTAGGGAAAGGGTAGCAAGGGGAAGAAGGGCAAGGCCAAGTGTGTGCCGGATGACAGTGAAGAACTCAACTTCCAAGGCTTCAAGAATCCCGAAGTGAAACACAAACTGAACACGCTGGATGTGTTCGCTGGGGTGGGAGGTAAGCAGGGGGTGGTGTGGGTGGTGTGAGCAGGTGATGGTGTGGGTGGTGTGGCAGGTGGTGGTGTAATGTACTCCTCTTAGTCTTGTAATTTTAGTATTTGTTTATATACGAGTCACGGCTGCAAGAATATTACCAACTTGTTCCCTGATGACTGTAAAAAGCACAGATACACACATGCTCTTGTTTACATGTGAAAGTGTCGTAAATATCATTAACCTATTGGATTGACATGATTATTGAATATACCATAATTAAATTTCCTTCGATAATCCCTAATAACCTCAATGTGAATAGATGTTTTTAATGATTGAAGTTAATGTTGAATTTCCTAAGATAATGACTAATAGCCTTTTGATGTGAGTAGCAGATGTTTTTAATGCTTGAAGTTGATGTTGTATTTTTCCAGGTCTTTCCGAGGGCTTCCATCAGGCTGGGATATGTGAGTCTAAGTGGGCCATTGAGGCGTTTGACCCGGCAGCCAAGGCATACAGACTCAACTTTCCCAATGCAACCGTGTTCACCGATGATTGTAATGCTTTGCTCAGGCAGGTCATGGATGTGAGTGCCAGTCTTTTATTACTGGATCAAGGTTTTTTTTATAATGCAATTTTCAATAGTATAAGAATGTATGCAGAGAAATGTATATGCAGTAGGAAAGAAATAAGGTTTTAATCCTTTCTCGTTACTCTTCAAATAGGTTCTAATTCTTTCTTGTTACTCTTAAATTATGTTCTAATCCTTTCTCGTTACTCTTAATACAGTTTCTAACATCCTCATATTCCGACTAAGACTCACTCATGCTAGTTAGTTAGTTAGTTAGTTAGTTAATGAACGTAGAAGTGTAAGGTTGTGTTAGGTTGGTAGTATGAAGTGTAAGGTTTGTGTTAAGGTGGTACTGTCTCTGCAGGGTAACAACATGGACAGCAAGGGTCAGCGCCTGCCTCAGAAGGGTGACGTGGAGATGCTGTGTGGTGGTCCCCCCTGCCAAGGATTCTCAGGCATGAACCGTTTCAGTAGTCGACAATATTCCCTGTTCAAGGTGAGTGGTTAAGTGGAGGAAGTTGATGGGATTGAGTGATGGACATTAAATCAACTTTTGGCCTTAGAAAATTATAGTCCGTGTTTTTTTATTGATATTATTTGATTGACTTAAGGTAATGTTGTGTCGCAGAGATTCAATCACACTCCAAGGGATTAACTAACATCCACAATGGTTAAGTGGCTTGAGTGAACATTAAGGTAACATTTTAATGCCTGGAAAACAACATAAAGAAACATAGATAAAAAAATAAGTTGTATACAAGAGAATGAATTAGAAAAACCACATTCTAAACCACCTAATTTTGCTGCATTATTACAGATTACAGAGATATTTATGTATAGGAGAAGAAGGAGGAGGAGGAAATACAGTATAAAGTTTTAAGAAATACAACCTTTTAACCTAACATAACGCACACTTACCTTACTTTACCTCACTATCCACAGAACTCCCTGGTAGCCTCTTACCTCTCCTACTGTGACTACTACCGCCCTCGCTTCTTCCTGCTTGAGAATGTGCGTAACTTTGTGTCGTACAAGTGTGGGTTGGTGCTGAAGCTGACCCTGCGTGTGCTGCTCAAGATGGGTTACCAGTGCACCTTTGGCATTCTTCAGGCAGGGAACTATGGGGTGTCACAAACTAGAAGGAGGTAAGACACTGAATAATAGTAGTAATGATAATGATAATTTTGTTTTGTCCCAAGGTATATAGGTAACACAAATAATGGGAGTATAGAGAGTAACCTAACCTAACCTAACCTAACTACAGATACACAAGGAATAAAACACACACATAATTATTTAAGTCCTATTTCCTATATGCTAAGTTTAAGATTACTATTACAGTGTTGAATAAGTAGATGTATGTACTACTAAAATGTCTTTGTTTATTTCCAATGTTGAGTTTAGGATTCCTATTTTAGTGTTGAATAAGTATATGTATGTACTAATTCAATGTGGTTTGTTTTCAGAGCCATTATCTTGGCCGCTGCTCCGGGTGAAAAGCTGCCCTAGGTACCCCGAGCCAACACACGCCTTCTCACGCAGGTCAAGCAATCTGTCGGTGGTGGTGGATAGCAAGAAGGTATATACGGTTATTATAGTGACCTGATTAACTACTTATTAATTACATGAAAACACTTTAGGTATGAACTGTAATGGTGATATGGTACTTGGTATTAACTGACTACTTATTAATTACATGAAAAACACTTTATATCCTCACTAGTAATCAGGATGGGATGAAGTAAGTACACATTAATAATTAAGGTTGTCAAAAAAAATTAATAATGTGCTTTACTCATAACTAGTTCCTCAGTAAAGTTGTTTATGATAAAAATGCATAACTATAAATTACTTTAAAAACCTGAAATATATATATAGCAAACTTTTCTTTCTTTCTTTCTTATTGTATTTCTTATTTCACTTTTTCCATTTATTTTCATTTTATTTATTTATTATTTTCCCCCCCCAGTACATGACCAACTGCCAGTGGACAGAGTCTGCCCCGCTGCGCACCACCACCGTGCGGGACACACTCTCAGACCTGCCGGAGGTCAACAATGGTCACCGCAGGGAAGAAATGAGTTATGGGGCAGAGCCAGAGTCACACTTCCAACGCATGGTGAGTGTGTGTGTGTGTGTGTGTGTGTGTGTCTCTGTCTCTCTTTCTCTCTCTTTCCTTTTCTTCTTTCTTATTACACAAATTAATACACACCCTTATTACTGCCTCCCCTTCAACTCTGAGTACATGTCTTCCCACCTATAGATCCGTGGCAACCAGTACCAGCCTCTCTTGCGGGACCACATATGTAAGGAGATGGCGGCCTTGGTGGAAGCTCGTATCAGACACATCCCAACGGCCCCGGGGTCAGACTGGCGGGACTTACCAAACATTGTGGTGATCCTGCCCGATGGGAAAGGAAACTAAGAAACTGTAGGTTATGGAAATTTAATTAATATCGTACATGACACCGTATTTAGAATATTAATTGTAAGGAATGTAGGTTAGTTTTCATCATCCCGAGTTTTATGAAATATATAATCTGAGAAACTATTTACATTTCATAGATTAGATGTATTTTAGTGAATCAATCCTTGGTGCTCGTTATATAACCTCATTATTGCATCACCAAATTCAACCAATCATTAATAAATAAATAAATAAACTCCTTCCCGCAGACTGTATCTTCACGCCGACAAGAAGCAAGGTAAGTCATCTAAGGGAGCCATGCGAGGTGTGTGTTCGTGTGCAGCCGGCCGACCGTGTCACCCGATGGACCGCCAGTACAACACCTTGATCCCCTGGTGTCTGCCTCACACGGGGAACAGACACAACCACTGGGCCGGCCTCTACGGCAGGTTGGAGTGGGACGGATTCTTCTCCACCACAGTCACTAACCCGGAGCCCATGGGGAAGCAGGTGAGACTAATATAAACATGATCAATAAAAAAGATTAAAACAGTGAATGATAATCTTGATACACTGTTGTTAATTTTGTGAGAGGTATTCGTCATTAAATATTCTTGTAATGGAGGGAGAAAAGGGACAAACAAAAGTAGTGTAAATATCATAGTTATCGTTGGTGGTGTATTAATGTTGTTGTGTTTGGTTCAGGGCCGAGTGTTGCATCCGGAACAGACACGGGTGGTGAGTGTGAGGGAGTGTGCGCGTTCCCAGGGCTTCCCAGACACTTTCCGCTTCTACGGGAACATCTTGGAGAAACACAGACAGGTAGGTTCAAAAGGATTCACTCACCTTCAATAATATTATGGATTTAAGTTATTCATCTTTAGGTTGATATTTCATCCTATCTTACCATCTGCTTTACCATCAATTGTTTCATATTGTATCCTGGTTTGGGTTTCATTGTCAAACACCATTAAGTATAACCTCAAATCATTGCTCAGAATTATAGTAATTGTTTTAGTAAATAATATAATGTTTCTAGGCTAACATGTCCTTAGGTTGTTCACATTAATCAGAACTACGACAATTCCTTTTCATTTAACTTACTGTTCATCTTTATGTATGTATTCTGTGCTCTCCTTCTTCATCTGGTTCTAGGATATATTCAACCTACATTTCCCTTTTATTAATCATGTGTGTAAAACTTATGCAAGACAGAGAGAGTTCCAAGTACACATGCTTTCACTTTTGTTTTGTTTCCAGAGAATGTTTAAAAGTGTTAAGAGAGTTTAGAAATGTTGAGGAATGTTAAGAGTGTTGAAGAATGTTTAAAAGTGTTGAAGAAGACTGAGAATCCCAAGTACACGTGTTTTGACTAATATTTTGTTTTCAGATTGGTAATGCCGTGCCGCCTCCAATGGCTCGTGCTTTAGGGTTGGAGTTGAAGAAGTGTTTGCTTGTCAGGGAATATGAGTCAGACAAGTTATAATAAAAGGACACTCAAGCAAAGGGTGACAACTGTTTTGAGTACAACATTTATATTGTAGTTTTTAATGGAAAGATTTTATCAATTTTATTTTGTTTTTAGACTATTATCTATCTATATACCAGGCCGATATCCTATTAAAGGGAGGTAACTAAGACAAGGCGTACACACACACACACACACCTTTTCATATATACACAACACAATTGTTCTTAATACATTTATTTAGATGCAGAAATTGTAAAAGCATATTTTGTATAAAGAATTTTGATACAATTGAGGCAGGAAGTACAGCATACAGTATTAGTTTTATACTAGAAGACTTGAAATATATTTGGTGTAGTGCAACATTTTTTATACAACCAGCTGTAGTCAAAATATATTTTATAAACCTAGTCATTTTTCCTCCTGATTTACCAAGGTCACGTAGCATATAGCATAGTACTTAACCCATGATGCATTTAATTACAGGTCATCTATTATTAACTAACTGGAAGCCGGGAGTCATTTATTTACAGTATAAGCGGAGCCATTTAGATCACATCACATCAACACCATAACCTGTCACCACCTTCCTAAACAACAGTCATTTTCCTGCCTAAGATTGAAACATTTGTCTGAAACTCTCATGTGTTTGTGTAGTACATAAATAAACTACAATACAAAAATACTCCTTCCACAAATAAATACTGTACAGTACACACCTTTAATAAACCCTGACATTATTGTACATTGATTCACTTTGTTATCAGTTTATTTGACTTACAATGATATTATTCACAAGAGAAGATAGACTAATTAAGATTTTTATCTACTGGAAGAGATGATCAAATAATTAGGGTTTTGATGAACAAATATTGCTTTCAATCTATTTATTTAAAATGTATGACAATCATTTGTCTCATAATGAGGTTCTATTTATTAATAAGAGTTTTATGTTTTAAAAATAGTGTTATATACATTTTGACACATTCATTGTACAACAGTTCTCATAATGAAGGATTCACAACTACATTATTCATATACAAATCATTAGTAATGATACATATTCACCCATCACACATTAAACAAATTATTAATAAAACATTCGATAAGTTCAAATTATTATACAAGTTCTGGAATAATAATACATAAATAGCTTGTTCATAAACTTTAATAAGTAAACTAACTTTATTACAGTGTGGTGGTGAGTTATGTTTGTGCATCACTGACGCTGAATCAACTCTCCCGGCTTGAAGTGGTTAGCTAGAGTTATGTTCCAGTCATCCGCAACACCCTTCGTAAACTCTCGGATGAACCTACAGTAACAAAACACAAAAGTCAAAGATATGCAAAGATAGATATGCAAACATACTTTATATTGGTTACAATAATGAACACCAATGTATCTCACCTATAGTTTGCGATGGATATGCGATCATGGTTATCATAGACCGTCCTCAAACCAGATGATTCCCCTGATTTACTGTTCACAAAGTCCTGGAAGCCTCGGAACACATGGTAACACATGGTGATCTCAACAAATATACGCTCCTGTGTGCTGCCTGAAAGTATGGAATTACAATCATTATTATTATGCATACAAGATAGATCAAAGGATTCTTATATTTATACAAGCTTATACTTTCACCAACGTGCAACTCAGTATCTTAAATTGAATTGTCTATCTAAGTATACACCCAGCTAATATCCCCATTAAAAGAGGGTAGACTAAACAAGGTGTTCAAGGTTTGGGGAGACATTACCCTCCCCTCCCTTCCCCTCCCCCTGTGTGCCTGGTGTGTTTGTACCACCACCAAGGCAAGTGTGTGCTGCTTGGTGAGTTTAATCGCATCTACTGACACGCCGGGTGTACACTCAACAACTGGTTACAACATTATGCTTCAACCAACACATACATTGCTCTAAACTTTTTTTGTAGACACTTAGTAGTTTATATTTTCATGCTTGAACATTTTTCAGTCCATCTTCCAGCAACAAAAAAATTTTCTTACAATAATCCATTTGTTTTCACTTCATGACCCATTAACTGCAACTCCAAACATGAATTTATACAACTTAATCTTTATTTGTTTCATACTTAACTTCATTGGTAAATATCATTCCAATTTGGTAAGGGAATGAGAAAAATATATCTTCTTTTTCAACCGCCAAGTCCAGTCTTTGTTTCAAAGAAAACTGGGAAAAGTTTCTTTTAATTTCTTCTAAAGACGTTGAAGTCACCAGGTCTTCAAGAGCCTCAAAGTTACCTTTTGAAAGCTCATGAGACACGTGCACCATAGCCTGAAATTATATACAAGGTAATTGTGTATGCATCTACAATTGGATAATAATTAAGAATGTTTTAATAGTGAAACAAACTTCAGATGAAACATTTGTACATCAAACTGGAGGAAGGAAGTGATTGGAGGACTGGTCTGAGTGAATTGTTTCCCCGTGAAGGATGGGTTGTTAATCACTGCAACTCCTTACCAGAAGTATCAAATGCTACTTCAATTAGTGCCTTCATAACTTCATAAGTATTCATGGACAAAGATAAACTATGACTTATCTAATCCATACAACTGGTGTAAATTGGTAATATCAGGATTATGAAAAACACGGTGACTACTGTGTCAGGTTATATATTTATACATAATACAGTATTATATATATATATATATATATATATATATATATATAATAATCTATATATTAAAACCAATGCAAATAATAGTTACCTGAATGGCTCCTTTTTTAAAAGATGTCATGTCAAATTCTTGATCTAAATAACGATGAATGAGTAGGTTTGCAAATATCCAATTCCTGATGGAGTGCCACACACTGGGCCACACCACCCACGGGAACTCCATCAGCTGTGGGGTGACCTTCTGGGGCTGTGGGTAGGGGTCCTGCTGCTCAAGGCTTCGACTCACTCGGCCTGCTCTGGAAATGCCTGGCCGTCAGTGGTGCAACTCCTCAGTGTGAAGGTTAAATGTCTTTCTACTTGTCCTAACTAATGATGTAAAATGATGACTCTTAATTCAAAGTCTGTACAAAATAATCAGTCATAAGATACCTTTGGATAATAGACTCGACAGCCTACACACTGCATAACAATCATTCATTTCACCCATTCAATTAATTATATTTTTTTATCCAGGATTAAAAGGTCATCTATAAATCTAACAGGTGTAAGTACAAGTGTAAGTACAATATACAACCATCAAATTACATGTAAAATAATCATGAAAACTTTTATTCTTTGGTTTTGCATTTCATGAAGAACATTTGGGTTTTACTGGAGAGAGAGAGAGAGAGAGAGGAGAGAGAGAGAGAGAGAGAGAGAGAGAGAGAGAGAGAGAGAGAGAGAGAACGAACAACTCATTCTACACATCAACACACCTGTACATCCTGAGTTGTTGACATTGAACACGTGCCGCCAAGGAAGGCTGGTGGGGGGCAACACTCCCCCCACCACAGTGTAGGCTGCCGAATACTGCTTGGGGGGTGCAGGGGGGCGGTGATCCCCATTTTGAGGTACTGAGGACGTCTTGAAGTTGCTTGAACCTCCTCTCCTGTGACCCTAAACTTGACCTCGACCTCCAGCTTGACCCAACGCCGGTGATGGTAGTGATTTGGGTCAATGATGTTCTTACTGCCTTAAACATTCTTGTATAGATGTTGAACGTGTGTTTATGCGTGCGTGTGTGTGTGTGTGTTTACGTGTGTGTGTGATTAACTAGCAGTCACAAGCTAGTATGCATTGTAGTACTCTTGGGTATGGTGGTGTTGAAGGTTGTGATGATTTAAACGGTGATCTATTCCTTTTCGTTGTTGTTGCTAAGCTAGTTTCCTGCCAATGTTGTTGTTATGATGATGTTGTTGTTGTTGTTGTTGTTGGTCTAGTTGTGATGTTTGGCTTCTTCGGAATTTACAGGATAACTATTACTTTTTTCATCATTATCATGGTAATTATCACCCTTAATGATTTAGCTGAACAGGATAGATGTCTCCTTCAACCATTATGACTTATTTATACATTGGCTGACGGTCCATTCTATGTTTCTATCTATCTGCCTTACCTTCTTTTTGATGTATTTAACTCCTTGATGAGATATTTACAAATCTACAAATATATTTACTCTTGTTATCAATGTGGTTCCCCACCAAATTATGTACTTCGTGTATGCTTTTCCTTTCACTTTTAATTAATGGCCTTGTGTTAATTTTGGTTGGTGTCTCGTTGGGTGAAAGGTTGTCTGTCTTTATATATCCTGCTTGTATGATGCCTGTTTTTGACCATTTACTTGTCAGAATATTTCAATTTTCATCGGCATCTCTCTCTCTCTCTCTCTCTCTCTCTCTCTCTCTCTCTCTCTCTCTCTCTCTCTCTCTCTCTCTCTCTCTCTCTCTCTATCTATCTATCTATCTATCTATCTATCTATCTATTATCACATTATGAATACAGTAGGTATGTTTTTAGTCAAAGATAGTTCATTGGGTCTAGTTCAGCCTCTTATCTTATCAAAATTCCCTTAAATGGATGGTTATGGTAGAAGAGCCTCCACTCCTTCCTTACTTGTTCAATCTCTTCTCATCTACCAGCAACTCTTTCATGCATGTACTATTTCACCCTATCCTTCCCTCCTAGGACCCTCAATCTATCCTTCCATCTTACAACTGCTGGCCTTCCTCTCCTCCTTATAGGACCATCAATTTCATTCATATATACTTTCTTCATAAACTTTTCACTCTTCTTTGTCTCAAGATGATCAAACCACCTCTAACTCCTTTTTTTCATCCATTCAACTACACACTTCAATCAATTTACCTAAAAGTTCAATACCACACGGCAAGGAAATCCTACCAAAGTTACCGCTCAAATAAGCTTTCTATGAATCAATTGCGTTGGATAATAAAAAAAAATATAATAATTTATTGAAGATTCCTTGATATCAAAGTGTTGCCATGATTATTAGTGTATGTTTAATGTGATGAAAGTAATGATGTAACTGAGTATAGAGATAATCTTCGTCTTACGAGATGAAGCTGCAGTGTTTCGTCAGTGTTATGAGAACCTTCGGGAAGTGTGTGTGTGCGTGTGTTTGTCGATCTTCCCGGGAAAATAAGAGGAATATAGTCGCTTTGAACACAGTGGACCGTTTCATAACCTTACTGGTGAGCCTTTTGATTGCATGTATAGTAGTGATGCAGCACACGAGGCCTGAATGATGAGCAACATTGGTGTAGGAAAAATGTAGTGAGGCGGGGAAGGAGGAAAGAAGGTGACGGGGTGTGTGTGTGTGTGTGTTGGTGTTGTGATTGTATCTACCTATGTGTTGTTACCTCACTGATTGCCTGTCAACTAAACATGAAACAAACACACAGATAACCACATGTGAATCATAAGAATAACAGGGAACAGTTATATTGAGTCATCTTGGGAACAGTCTTTGCAATGTTGCATGATATCACAGAATGCTAATTTACAGCTATGATATAATATGTTTTGTTATTCTAAGATGCGTTACCAATATAACACTATCATGTCATGCATTCCAACTAGGTATGCGTATGTTTGATGTATTTATGTATTCATGACCATTACAGTGGGGTGTGTAATGTGTGTAATCTTGTGTTACAGCGCCTGGAGTGCATTGGTGATGGGTTTGGATTGACAACACTCCACTAAACCATAACCATGTGTGCACAAAGACTGTGGCCCACTGTGCAGGCCTTGGGGCGAGGCTTGGTGAGCAGTCGGTCTGAGATCATCCAGCAGGGTGTCAAGGCTTACAATGCACAGAACTTCAACCCCAACCACCTCGCCCAGGGCCATCCCTCCACCCATGACCGCTTCCCACTCTCACAGAGGATCATACACACCTCCAGGGGCTCCTTCAACAAGGTGGTGGCTCGCTCCTTCCACTCAGGGACAGTTCTGCTTGTCAAGGAATTCACTGACACTGAAAATGAACACGCACATGCAGTGTTGCGGTCCTTGCCTGCCTACCATGCAACCACAGTGTGTCGGGAGGAGGCACTAGGCACCTTGTACCAGCACCATCCCTTCCCTTCCATTGATGCTGAGTGGGCGAGGTGCAGTGCTGATGAGGTCGCCAACAGGTTCATTGCCACTTCACAAGAGTGTCGGCGTCGGCCCATGGACCTGGAGGACACCAGACACTCAGAGTTGTGTTGTGCGTTGGTGGGTAGTCTGAGGCAGCTGAGTGACAACCATCTGCTCATGGTTCTGTCGGCACTGTCACTCTGGCCTCCCACCAGTGCCACTACAACCCCAAACTTTGTGGCACTGTGGAATGCCCTGGACCAGGCGTGCACGGAGAGGATCAACAGATGGGACATGACGCGCATGTTCCTGGTCGCTGATCACTGGTTTGCACTGCGGCTGTCAAGGATTTCCATGTACAATATTCAGATGACTAAAAGGTTGGGCAGAAGAGTGGCCACCATGGGAGCCACTCAGCTGGTGCAGTACTTGTTCTATGCTAACCTCAGCAGAAAACTGGAACCCTTCATCATTAAGAAGGACATAGAGAAGCGCATCGCTGAAGTGCTGTCACAAATATCCGTTGAGGAGCTTGGTGTGATTGCAATGGGCTTCTTCAAAACACAAACATTCTTGAAAAATGAAAGACTCGTTGAAGCCATGGTAAAGAAAACCCAAGAGAACTTAGAGTTTGTGTCTGACGCGTCCCTGTGTTCCATCCTCAAGTTGTTAAGGAAGAGTGTTTTTGTAACCCAGTGGAAGCTGCTGCACGACCTGCTAGACTCCCTCGTGCCACAGCTGGACCGCCTCAACAACATGTGTCTGCTGCAGGTGGCTCTTCTAGGCAATGACTTACTGGTGTATCATCCTGAGGTGATTGATATGATTGCTTCCAAGTTCGCCAGTGAAATTAGTACTATAAGACTGAAGGATATAGAGAGGATCACCTTTGCACTCATGCTGTACAACTGTGTGCCTGTCAGCAGACCCGACATATTCACACTGGTGGCTCAGGAATTAAGGAAACCTGAACGGACAATGGAAATCAATCATTACCCTAAATGTTTTGTGTCGTGTGTCGTGTATCTCACAACACTCGGACTCTTCCCTCAAGACCTGATATCTGCAGCCCTTCAGCCTACCATGCTCAACCTTCTAAGTAGTGAGTACCATGTAGAGTTAGTGGTGGTGTGCAAATCATTATACAGACTGTGAGGGTTAACTGTTCAAGGTTGTGTTGGTGCTCCTCAAAGGATTAGGTTGTGTTAGGTCTGGACACATTAAATCACTTTACTGCCTTGTCTTCTCATAATGAAGGTAATCAAGGGATGTGTCTGCTCATCTTACATCTGTTTTGTGTAAATCTCAACAAAATATTAAGAAATAGGACTAATAGAGAAAGTGTTTCATTGATGTTAAGATGTTTGTAAATCTTTTGTTCATTCTTTGGGACTCCTTCAAAGGCATTGCCAGGGTACTAGAATACATTTGTTAAGATATCTCTCCTGGTGACATTATTCTTAGTATTATTTTGTTGAATATAACTGTGATATTCATTTAAGGAAGTATACATTATCTTTGGAAAGTGACAGTGTTTGTAATTGATCCTCACAGTTATAAAGCTTAAGTCAATTAGTCATTACTTCAATATGTGATTCGTATTCATTACCAAACCTTGTGTGTTACCCCAGCAGCGACCCGGCACTACTCAGACATGGGCCGGGAGGTGAATGAACTGGAGTGGACAATGGAGGTGGAAGGACCAACCAACTACCGAGGCTACAGACTCAACCCTGACATTAGACAACGACTCACTAAGGTAACACTCAAAACAAACCTTAATTAACCTTATATTTACTGTACCTTACCTTTATATTCATTAATACTCTTATACTTACACCTCAGAAGGGTCATTAAAGTAGGACTCAAACATATTTAACCTTCTATTTGATGTACTTTTTCCTCATCTTCATCAATATTCTTCTACTTACATATTATGGTTTGTTGAAATAAAGATGAATGAATATTTGTTGTGGTGAAACTTGACTCTTAGAAGATATACATTATGTGATGATTAGTATGTATAGACTTCTTTCATCATTGTTTGTTGAAGTGTCACCTAACTGAACTTACATTTCTAATAACATCATCAACATGTAATCTTTAAGGAACCAGCAATTACGTGGGCTCCTTTATCTTCTTTTTTTATTTTATTTATTTATTTATTTATTTATTTATTATTTATTATTTTTCAGGACCCCCCTCCCCTATAGAAGGTTGGCTGATGCATGGGTGTGATGTGTGATGGGGAACAAGGAGTAATGATTCACCTTTCCATTGTAGGATTACTTAGGTAACCTGCCCGTGGGACCCCTCAAAGGCATGACACACCAACAGCGTTTACTGGTGGAAGTCAAGGAGAAGATGTCAGCCATGTTGGGAGGACCAGACTTCATTGCCATTACACATATTTTACCCCACGTACAAACACCAGGTAAGGGGGGGGGTTCTCTCTCTCTCTCTCTCTCTCTCTCTCTCTCTCTCTCTCTCTCTCTCTCTCTCTCTCGTTTATAAGAACCTGATTAATTCCGTATTCACAACATTATAACATATTTCTACTCTATTTGATTATATGTTATTTGGTTGTATGTTAGTTTTCACTCTATTTACTTTTCAGATATAGTCTTCTGCACCAATGTAGAAGGAGAGCCTGTGGTGCTGCCTCAGGAGTACAGGGACTTGGCACCCACGGCCTTGAAGCGACCACTAGGCAAGCACGGACAGTTCAAGTGGAATGCAGTGGTGGTGGCCGGACGGAACTCATTTATCCGCAACACTGAAGAACTGAGAGGAAACTTTATAATGAGGAGAAGACAGCTGGATGCACTTGGCTATTATGTGTCTGTGGTAAGCTGACTTTTCTTCCCTTTTCTTTTGATGGAATTAATTTGTTGTGTTTGTGGTAAGCTGATCATAACATTTCTTACCTTTCCTTTTGATGTAATTCATTTGTATTGGTGTGGCGGGAAGTGTGGGTTTGTGACGTGAAGGTAACATTACTTATTGCTCTTTAGAAATCTTAGAAACCTTACCACAATGTGTAACTTACTGAGAACAAAATCTGTCACTATTATGCTCTCGATCACTTCATAGAGATTGCTGTATGACATTAGTTTTAAGTGTTCCTGCAGGTGTGTGAGGGATTTTGTAAACATTTAATGGAATTGTTATTATTATTATTATTTATTAGTTTACTATTATATAGTTATCATTACACATTTTTTCCATGCATCTCAGTTTACAGTGATTTGAAGCTTGAATTTTGGTCTATTATACTTTCTGATAGTGAAATTATTATTATTATTATTATTATAGCTCTCCATTACACATTTTTTCCATGTGATCATACAGTTTACTAATGACTTGAAACTTAAATTCTTGTGTGTTATCCCTTCAGATTCCGTTCATGGAGTACAACCGTAAGAGTCTCCGAGCCAAGCTGAGTTGTCTTGAGCGCTCCATGAAGGAAGGCTCCTCACTCAGCCTGGAAGGACGCACTGACTCTGCCTTGGCCACACTCAAGGGCAAGGCAGACAAGCTGGAGGAGATGATCGGCTGACGTAGAGAAGAAGTGGAAGCTCATTAAAAGTGCCTACGAGGATGACGTGTTGAGGTGCAGATTGGTCCCACTTGTAACCTTTCTAATAGACATGAAGTAGAATTATTGTTGTCATTACATTTGTTTTCATTAGTAACACAGCGCCATGATGAGTAATGTAATGGGTTATCGTAGTGTTACTAACCATAATTGTGACATGACAACTGTGTGCTACTTCTCATGTATAGACTAATTGAAGTCAGGTGTGGGTGGGGATGGTTGTAAGATAATTTAATAACAGTTTGGAGTGTATAAAGTGTAAGTAAGACAGTTTCAATAGTAGTAGTAATAGAGTTTTTAATGAATCCATGAGTCCAATTAACGGGAGTGGCCAAGTAAAATTATGATTTGTTCCTATACACTCAAAATGCTCAATTCATTAACTCATTATGAATGATATTAAGGTGAGGTTTTGCAGCTCGGTGGTGTAGTGGTTAGGATGCTTGTCTCAGCCTACAGGACCCGGGTTGGAGTTTACATTCACACTTTGGTATTTGTTTAACGAGCAGAAAAAAGCTACAAGGCAATAGTTGAGGAGTTGTAATTTTGCAATCCCAGCCAGGGCGGAAGGCATGTGTGAGTGTGTGTATATATATGTTTGTATGTGTGTATGTCCACCCAAAGGAGTAAGCAGGTGAAGGTGTATATATTTGTATATATTGCTAATGTCCCGGTTAAAAGTGGATAGCCAAAGCAAGGTGATTAAGGTTGAGGTAAACATTACTCTTCCCTCTCATCGTTGTGTTTTCATTGCAAAGAACACTGAGGAGTGGTCTCACAGGTCCCTCGTTCCGTCCTTTTTGGTCGCCTTTTAGGATCCGTTGGGAACACAGTGGTAGTAGGACACTGGTCTTGTACCTCAACTGATCTTGACTTAAGTGTGGCGGAACATTGAACATTTGGCAGGATATTTGTTGTGAGGTCCTAAGAGTAAGTGATGAAGTATGTATGTGTATTGATATTTTTATGCATTTTTCAACTCGGTCGCTTCCGTTTATGTATTAATTAGGACTGGAGAGAAAATTGTTACTTTTGTTTTTTTCCACAAAGACAATATGATGGGTGCTTTTAGTTTGTAATGATATTGTAGAATTAGTGAGAATTACTAGAACAATTTTTGAAAATATGTATATATAGATAAATTAATGTCAACTCGGTTATCATCCCTTTAAAGGAGATACACCTAAGTTGGATTTGTAGTATAGTAATAACTGTAACTACTTTATGAAGTATTGCAAGTATAACACAGGAATGATGTGCCACAACGGAACACTAAACACGGGATACGTAGTGGGAGGGGGAATGTTTCTCTCTCTCTCTCTCTCTTTCTCTCTTTCTCTTTTATTTTTTATTCCTGTTTCTTGGCAGCGAGTGCACACAGCTATACATACATACATACATAGGGTGAGTCTGTCTTAGCTACTTGCAGTACTTATTAGAGTATTTACATCATCCACTGAGACTCACTGTTCTAGATCACCTCACTAACTACCTGATGATGATGATGATGAGTAATGACAGTGATCATTAACAAGGTAACAAACTCGTCCATACTATCTCATACTTTTGGGTCTACTTTGGTTGTGAAAAAATATATAAAATAAATGAAGAAATAATTTGGAATAAGAACTTGGTTTGAAAATAATTAGGCTGCAAAAGGCCAGTTGACCTACACAAGGCAGCTCCTGTGCACCTAATACTTACTAATAGGGAAAAGAAAGGTAGTATTTTGAAGTTCTACAATTGCTGAATTTAGTAGACATATTATTAAAATGAGATACATGTATATTTCAAATCTGCATTGTTCATTTTACATCTTTATATTATTTCATTCACATTCGTTGTTTCACATACTCAAAAAATTCATCTGATAAAGTGCAATATTTTTATCATAATTTTTGGATAAGAAGATCAAAGTTTATTTTTACATGCATGAACATTTATTTTCTGTAAGATCTGCACTAATTATTTACTTGACTTACCCACACTCATATACAAATTGTTATCAGTCATTCTGTGAAATATGTTTGTTATTGTTCCCCAATAAATGTAAATCCTTATTATAACACTATTAATAATGTTATGATCATTGAAAGAGATTGTGTGATAGAATATTAATGAGTAAAGGTCATTATTTTATATTTTTCATAATTTTCATTGATTTTTAAAGCTTCTGAAGCCTTTACAAGTTTATAAGTTTAGTGTAAATCAGTATGTTCTTAAACCTTAATGATTATTGGTATTACGTGATTCAATTGTGATTTGTTTGATGGATTATGAGACCTTGTTTGTGTGTGTGTATTGTAGTGTTTTGTTTACACACACCTGGATTGTTTTAAACTTCTTTGATTTGTGAGGTGTGAGTGAAGTGAGTCGAGCAGCTTCCATCTGTTCTAAGGTGATGAGTGGAAGGTGTGAAGGCAGTGAGTGTTTTAATGGCGTGCAACAACACTATTGTAGTGAGGGAATATTCAACTTTAATGGTGAACTTGTTGTATTGTATGACAGATCTAAGGGAACATCATTTAAACATTGGTTCATATTAAGAACTTTACTTCATTCTTGTTCACTTACATAGTTTTGTTTGTTTGCATCACCAAATCAACACATTACTCTATTGCTATAATTGTGTTTCCTTACTTGGACCAAAGTATTGTAGATGTATAAAATTTTGTATGAAATTGTAAATATCAAAGTGAAATATTATGAAGATAATTCTTTAGAAATTCAATACCTGAAATTCAATTCCCTCAAAAAAAACTTTCTATACCTTACTAAGATAAATTGGCAATTTTGAATTATATATAGTTTACATAAAATAGATGTGGTAATGCATAATTTACAAAGAATAAGTGCAACAAAAGAGTTTGGAAGAGTGAAAAACAATAGTGAGAAATGTGTGTATAGACTTTGTGTGTGTTGCAGAGGCAAGGTACAAGATGGGCGAGTGTAAAGAATATACTTTAAAGGACAGAAGAGAAAGTATAATGTTTAGGGAAACAATGAAATGGATGGAGAATAGCATTAAAGGTAAGCATCAAGGAGGGTGAAAGACAGTAATTGGAAAAGTATAGTTTGGAGGTGATAATGAACCAACGATATCTACAACTATGACTAATATAAATTGATCGATTAGTAAACCAGTTAGGGATGGGTGAGCTTGTCTCTAAGTAGAAAAATATACAGAGGGGCTCCCTAGTCCCCTGTCACATCAATCTGTTCCAATTATGTATTAATCATCAACGCAGGGAATGAATGAAGGAAGATATACATCCTTGCAGGGAAGACAGAGGCTGTATCCTATATACTGCCAAGGACTCTACACTCCTTGATACTGCATGTAAAAGGAAGGTTAAGTAATATATCTTATATGGAATATGATGTTGAACTATTGCTTAAAGTAAGTAAAACATAATTTAGTAAATAAATTTAATAGTGGAGATTTTAAATATTGTGGAAATAAAGATGAGTATGGAGGCGAGGCTTGTTCGTATTACCAGTTTGTAAGGTAAAAATAAAGTGTGTGCACACGCTGTATCTGTGTGTGCTGCAGGCGTTCATCTCCCTTCACAGGTCCAAAGATTATATACATGTATATAATCCTTGCATTGGCCTTAGAGTCTGTGGTGGAAAGTATTGTTACGCCGAGACAGCCTCACACAGGGCCACTGTTGGGCTACATCCGAATGTGCACAGTTTACCTTCCTCAGGTTTCCCTGGGTACCATGGTACTGTACTACCATTATACGAGTATGGGAGAACAATGAATGACAAACAGGAAAGTTAAACTATGTCATGGATCAAATAACACAAAATGACTCAATACAAATATTGAAACAATGACGTAACTGTAATTAATGTATGTAAGGACAAGAACAGTTTTAAATCCATTGTATAGTTACTCGCTGCTTCTCAATGTTTGTTTTTCTCACTATATCGAGGGAGTTAAAACGGTTTTATTATCAAACGTGACTTTAAGTAAAAAGTGTCAGGTGTTGGTGTGTGTGGTCATTTCATGAGCACTAATAATCACCATGAATCATCGTCCAGCAGGTTTATTTCTTATAATTAATTAAAGGATGGAAATGTCATTGGTTAGCGTCCAACTTATTTTTATTATGGTTATTATTCTTTTTTTGATGTCAATTTAGTTTGTTGATGTTTTATGGATGTATCATTGGTATAATGATTGGGATGTATCGTAAAAGTTGTAACTATAATAAATTTTTGCTTCGCTGATCAGCTGTTTTAACAGTAAATTACATGAACACAAAACTTACAATAATGTATAAATGATAAACAGGGTTTATGTGTGTGTGTGTGTGTGTGTGAACACCATATCATTATTATTGTACATGATGTGTAATGTGTTTTTTTTTCCTTCTTTTTTGTTAGTGTGCGTGTGCGTGTGTTCGCGTGAGTCCGAGCACAGCTGTGAACACCTGGGCGGCAGCAGCAGCAGTGTGCACACGGGTGCCGATGAAGTAGGTGGTGGGTGTGCGGTGTGTGTGCTGCGATGCACGGCTCAATGGACCACAGGTGCAGGAAGCGTGTCAGGGACGCCAAGAAGAAGGCTCGGCCAGGTAAGCAGGTGTTATAAGATGTATAAGGTGAGTGTGTGTGAGCCAAGGACGCGTGTGGCCGGTGCCTGCCTGGAGTCACGTAGGCAGCATGACGGTCCTCGTGGTGACACTGTGTCACACACACTGTGTGCACGCACACACACTCACACTAGGAGGCACCAAGGGCACGTGTGCACGGGTTATGCTTCAATAATGACCAAGGTTCACTGAGGGGAGAGTGTAGGGTGACACACTCAAAACATGCTACCAGGCAACCTTGAAGGTTCTGGAAACGACGGTGTTGTGATGGCATGAACACTATCCAACACACCTCCAATGCAACACTACCTCAGGCTGGAGGGCAGGTGTGAGGGTAGTAATGATGACACACGCCTGCTGGGCCGCCTGTGTTGAGAGGCAGAGTGGGTGTGTGTTAACAAGTGGTTGGATGTACACAGGATAGGCTGAGTGTGTGTGTGTGTGTATGGCTGTAGGAAGGCAATGCTAACTAATAAACACATCCATACATACTGAGCCTGCCTGTGCTGCCTCAACACTGTGGATGGCAAACATACACACCAAATGATACAAGAGTCATGATATCACCTTTGTTTGTTCATTGTGACCAACATTGCCAAGTCAACCTTTAAGACGGAAAAAAATGTCATGTTCAGTATTGCCAATGCCAGCAGGCCTGTGCACTTGTTTCCTTCTCCTCAGAGTTGTTATTCCATTCCTGCATTCCTTTGTTTAATCAGTATTGCGTAATTGTCACATTGGTTTTATCATTAACACTTACTCCAATGATTTGTATCACGGTAACATAGTGAGTGAGGCAGCATCTTTTATCTTGATCATTTCCCATTTGTCAGCCATTTGCTTGACGGAATGTGTTGTGTTGTGTTGCTTCCCTTTTGGTTGAATAGATACAAGACTGACTGGTACTGATTGTATAGGTTAGGTTGATTAGGTGTTGCACGGATAAATGATGTGTGATGTTGACTATTTGTTGTCATATTTACTTTACATGATGTTAGTTTATCTGTTATGACACTTATTTGGTACAACCCTCAATGTGATGTTTATGGCAGAACAGACTCCACTCACTCACTCACTCACTCACTCACTCCTGCTGCCACACCTACATCTCATCCTTGTACACTCATCCTCACTGCACCATCTTATCTGTCTAATATTCTAACACTGTCTCACACTTCATGCAGATCATTCTTTGGTTATGAGTTTATGCATTCACCTTATTCTTGTATATTTTATCAGTCGTCGTTTTGTCGCTCATCACAGAAATTCTTGATATATTGTGTAGTTATTTTGCCAGAAGCCACAGTAAAGAGTTTTGTTTATTCTGTATTTCTGTTTTAAATCTAATGCCGCTTAATAACCTCTAAACGACCTTGTAAATGCAATGTGAAGGATCAAGAAGTAAAACGGTAAATTTCCAGTTTTACCCAACCAACGATATTCTGATGCGCTTTATGTTTTTTCTAACCTAACCTAACCTAACCAAAACTAAGCACTACATGTATGACCAAAAAAAACATAAAGGGCCATCAGAAAATTGTTGCTTGGGTGAAACTATAAATTGTCCGGTGAAACTATACATACCAAAATCAAAGTTAATGTGGAGAGACGTTCTTTGCCTACGTTAACTTACACTGTCCCTCCACTACACTAAGATATCTTTTATTATTTTATGATTAAACTTTTGGTCATTACTAATTGAACTTTTTTCACTTTGACGGAAAAAATTATCTATGAATTTGTGTACCAAAGGAGAAATTAGGAGTAAATATACATTAAAGTACATGTTACCTGTATGTATGTTTAGCTGTTTATTTATATAAAGCACATTTATTTTTATTTGTGTATCTAACTTTCTGCCTTGGCCATCTCCACAAGGGACGTTTCAGGAGGGAACGAGGCATCACAAACTATAAATAGGTAGATAGATGATAACTAAGTGACCTGGTCTTTACTTCACAGAACTTTGTGTGGAAAAGGGAGTATGGACAAAGCTGGACTACAAGACCAAGTTTGATTGCAGTATAGATAAGATCAAAGACACAGCCGAGCGCATCCATGTTAATGAAGTGTCGGTGGAGGAGTTCATTGAGCGTTTTGAGAAGCCGTACAAACCTGTTGTTGTCCGGGGTATTACTGACACTTGGAAGGCCCAGTACAAGTGGACTCTGGAGGTGAGGCTTGTAGTTATGTAGGAGTGTTACTTAAGTGTTCAAGTCATTCTGTCTAGTTTTTATACATGTACAGTCTTGGAAATATGTGTTGTAGTGTTGTAGTGTAGTTTTACATGTATATACTGTAGTTTTATAAGTATGTTCCTTAAGAAAGAAGTAAGAGCCCAATCCAAAGCAAGTTTCTTTTCTGTATTACACAAAGACTAAATAAAGTATATATTATTATTATTATTAACTTATATTACCTCTTTGTATGGATTAAGGTAACTCTTTCTCTACATTGTGAATCCTACAACATAATTACCTATATAATGTTGGCTATAAATGGCTGATTCATTTTTCCTTTAACAGAGACTTGCCAAGAAGTACAGAAACCAGAAGTTCAAATGTGGAGAAGACAATGAAGGCTTTAGTGTTAAGATGAAAATGAAGTATTATATCCAATATATGAAGGCAACTGATGATGATAGTCCTTTGTACATTTTTGATAGTAGTTTTGCTGATGTAAGTATTTTATTTTTCATCATTTTAATGCAATATCTTTGGCTTTACATAGTTAGTTAGTGCCAGTTTTTGTAGCTTAACCATGAACATTGAACTGTTTTTGATATTTGAGATGGAGGTAGGGTAGGTCAGGGGCTTGAAATAGTGGGGGAAAAAGAGCTTCAAGCTGTAGTACAGAATATATTTTTTCAAATATTTTTTTTACACATTCTGATGACTTTGAATTGGTAGTTATTTCTGGTCACATCAAATTTTTCATACCTACATCATTAAATTTAGCATTACTTGAATATAGTTAAGTGAGTGAGTTAATGTGAATAAAGTAAGTGGTAGTAGTTAAGAGGACAACTTTATACGGACTTCATATTGTACATTTTTCAGCATGTACGACGAAAGAAAATCTTAGAGGATTATGAAGTGCCCAAATATTTTCGTGATGACTTATTTAAGTACGCCGGGGAGGACCGACGGCCTCCCTACAGGTGGTTTGTGATGGGTCCGGGACGCTCCGGCACTGGCATCCACATTGATCCTCTTGGGACCAGTGCTTGGAACGCCCTCGTACAAGGACACAAAAGGTGAGCTGCCTCGTCATGTTTTATTGCATTTCAATGATCATTTCAATATTTTAAAACCTAGCTGTTGCTGTCTAAACTAATCATCATCACAGACTTCAGGGAGGGAAAAATTTGAACTGAACTTCCTATTATCTTATTTAACTCTCATTTAACATTGAAAGTGTGTATCTTGTTAAAAGGTTAGGTAAATATAATAACCAACTTGTAATCCCAAGTGAATACAACAGTTGTAGTAGATGTTACTCAAGAAATAATCTGTAATCAAAGCTAATTATAAGGTCAGTCTGGATATGGAGCCTTTCTTGTTTCCAAAAGATACACAATTAATGATGTTTGACCAGTAATGAAGCACCACCACTCACAACTCAAACAACCAACATTTTGATGATAATGTGTCTGTAACAGGTGGTGCTTGTTTCCCACCGACACACCCAAGGAGCTGATCCGTGTGCCTAACGCTGAAGGAGGGAAGCAGGTGGGCGAGGCCGTCACGTGGTTCCACATAGTGTATCCACGCACACAAAACGCCATGTGGCCCGAGAAGTACCGGCCGGTGGGTCTTAGTGACGTTCAAGCATCACTTCCTAACTGCAGGAAGCATAAGGCATTCACATAGCAGTGCATGTTGCATGTTTCTAATTACCGTAGATCAAATAATGTTAATGGTTTACAAGATTATTAACAGGTATTATTGTGGAAGCAAATTAGATGCATCAGAAAGGTTAAGTCAAACATCATCAGTGTCAGGGTAATGAAAATGAATACTTGTCAACTTTGTCCACCAAAAAGATTTAGTTACAGATAGATACACAAGGAAGTGAGGCAACAAACGAGTAAAACAGGAAAGATGTAAACACTCAACAACACATTCTTTACATAAGAAATCATTGTTCCAAGTAAGGAAGGTTAGGAAGGAACGCTAATGTTGGTGGATTGTAGTGCTAATAGGAGTTTACAGATTGAGTTGGTCCAGAACCCCGGGGAGACCGTGTTTGTGCCGGGCGGGTGGTGGCACGTGGTCATCAACCTGGACGACACCATCGCCATCACACAAAACTTCAGCTCGGTCACAAACTTCCCAATAGTCTGGCACAAGACTGTACGAGGCCGTCCAAAGTTATCCAAGAAGTGGCTTAGAGTGCTCAAGGTAGGAATGGAACTATAACCTGAACACTGTTTTGATATCAGTGGGAGTTTTCATATTAAAACCTCAATTACATACTTTTTAAAATGAATTAATTACAATATTATAGAGAATACATATAACAATTTGTCTCTGTATATTATTTGTCATTACTTTACATGAATACAAGTGGCGTGTGTTTCATTATTTTCAGGAGAAGAGGCCGGACCTTGCCACCATAGCCGAGAACACAGACATTACCAAGTGCAGCGGCATGGCTTCAGACTCCTCCTCCGACTCTTCTTCCTCCTCCTCTTCATCTTCCTCTGATGAGTCCTCCTCAACAGAAAGTACCTTAGATAGTGGGCAGGAGAGTTTGCCGGAGCATAAGAAGAAAAGGTCAGTGTTTATGTCTGTCTAACGCCTCCTGTTAATGTTTCTCAAAATGTTGGTCTCAGTTCAGGAGTCATCACCTCTCCCTATGTTAACACTCCCTTCCTGCTTGTTCTACATCCTCCCTCTACTAACACGTCCTTCACACATACATACCTTTACCCTATCCTTCCATCCTTCAAGTGACCATCTCCTACCTTGGATTTCACTCGCATTCATTTTTACACTCTTTTCACTCTTCATCCTCTCAGTATGACCAAACAATCTCAGTGTGTTTCTTTTCACCCTCTCCTTCCTTCCCTCACTTCATTCCATTTGCTCACACTCGTATAGGTAAACTTTCACACAGTTCTTCCTTCAGCCTCACACATGCACTTACCTCCTTATTAAAAACCTTGATTCCTTCCCATAACTGACCTCTCACAACATTAATTATTACATTCCAGAGAGCTTCCTTGTCAATCTTATCCATATACTTACTTTCTTTATGCTTAGAAATTTTTCATCCTTTCCTAAATACTCCTCTAGTATTATTTTAACTGCAACTATCCAATCCAGACAACCTTTTGCTTTCCTAATTCTTTCCTGCTCCTCACTAACCTTTCCTTTTCAGATATTTATTACATCTCAAATTACTACAGTGGTCAGCTTTTTCATGGTACTTAATATGCTGGTGTTTCTTACGACTGGTTTCCATAATAATTACATCAGTTTTATTATTGTATCACTCATCCTGTTGTCTAAATTTAACAACTTCTAATATTAAGTCCCTTTGACATTTCAGGAGGAAGAAGCACCATTCTCCACAGCCTTCTTGAAGCAAATCTCCTTTAGGCTCTTTAGAAGGTAGTTATTAGGTTGGCTTACCATCAGGTGCAGTAAAATATGATTGGGAAAAATGACTCACTTTACTTTTGATGATAAAAAGTTATATTTTGCTAACCCTGTAAAATTAAATCGATCTTGGGGTGACAGTTGAAAATTATGTTTTAAGTTTACAGCTTTAATATTAGGTCTAGTTTGTACATTGGTCCCAAAAGTATATATATTTACAGTTACAAATACAAGGTTCATATTAATTTCAACACTTCTTGAGAACGATTTTTTTATACATCCACATGCTTACCATGTGTTAGCACTTACAGGGAGAAGTAAGCACAAGTTTACAGTTTTTTAAAGTTAATTTTTTATATATCACTACTACCAAGCTTGAAAGGTGATGGTAGTGTGAACTCAATTGATTTAACACACACACACACACACACACACAGCCAGCATTGCTCGCATCCTGCCTCAATACTTTCGTCTCTGCCCACTCAAGGTTAGCAGAGTTTAATACTGTACAGATTAACAAACATAACATGATATCACAACCTTGCATTACTCATGTGTGGACGAATAACACTCAAATTACTACTTCAAATGAGTTCACACACTTAAAGGATGAAGATGATAATGTTGTTTAGGATATATTTTCATGGCTAAGGATGGTGTTGAGGCATAAATATCCTTCTTAGTTTGAGGATTGAAGCATCATTGACTAGTTATTCTTTCTGACACTGGATCACACCCATTATCAACACTTTCTTCCATTACTTGAAGATAAAGACAACATTAATAGCATGTAGTGTCCATTTTTTACTTCTTTACAATTACTTATAAGTCGCCTAGATTCTGTGCACTGCTAACAAGTGTACGTTTAAGTTTGTTGTCATTTTTCTGGAAGCTTAGTGTGCTATATGTCTGTCAATATTATTTACCCCAAGACATTTTCGGGCAAAGCTGAAAATGTGATCCTGATTCCTATATAATGATATCTACTGGTAATGTAAGTAGGATTTAAAGTACATTCAAAATATTTAGGACTATAACAAATTGTATACCATTTATGTGCATTCAGAAAAGAACGGTGCCTTAGTTTTTTACAATCTACACCATTATTAAGTCTTGCAACACAGCTGTAAGTGAGCTTTGGGTTATATCAACTGTGGACAATGCCAAACACATTGAATTTTCAGCAGCATTCTAAGTTTTTGTTCATATATTCAGAAGGTATATTTTGGTTGTTGCCACACACACACATAATATCATGAGCTAAGTGGGTATTTGTAACACATTACACATCAGGTTGGCAACTTTAAGAGTATGATGCTATTATTTACGTACAAGATCAAAAAAAATTTGTTTCTTCATCAATATAATTTTTCAACTGTTTTGTGATGTTCAGCACAAAAATGGTGATCATACAATGCATGTACTTTATTTCATGATCAACGTGTAATTGTTATATTATTTTGATGTTATTCCAATACCTCGTAACAGTGACATGACTTCACTGTGTATGAACCTAATGCATATCCATTTTGGCTTAAGACCTTGTTTGAATACCAATTAAATAGCCAAGGCCATTCATTCTTCACTTTGTAACCATTGTAACTGTGTGATTGTTCTTCAAGGGAATGTATTAACTCGCTGCTTGGAGGAAGGTGTTCTATTGGTGCAGTGGTAGTGTAGTCTGTACATGTGGATCAACTAAAGTATTGCGTGGATAGTTTTGTTGACTTGGTAATTCAAATAATTTGTCATAATTTTGTCTAGATAATCTCATACAAATTTTTAACCATTTATCCACATGATATCAGATTAGTATTCAGTGTCATCATCTAGTATTACCAAACTTGTGTTTTGATGCACACCATATGTGGTGTTGCAATACAATGTACACTCTACACACAAAGGAGAACAAGAACAGGTGGACTGGAATTTCACTCCAGTCAGACAGTTAGATTACAATTTCTCATTTAAGGTTGACGCCTCTTCTCTGCTAGGCATGAAAGGAGTCGTCCAAGTATTGTAGAGCCTTGCAGTACAAGTGCCCCGTTGTATGAGTAATTTGCTTAACAAGCTGCGGCTTGTGAGTAATTTAGTCTTGAAATAAGAGTGGAAATCAGTAGTATGAGCAACATTCCTAATAGCCGCTGATAGTCAGCACTGAGCTCATACATTCTGACAACAGTAACAGCCTCCACTCGCACAGTTCACGTCACGTGTTCATCTCATTGAGGTAACATCGTGATCAATTTGTTTTAGTGATTTTTCTGAGTTTCGTGGCTTTTTTGGCATTATTTTGTGTTAGCCTTGAGTCCAAATAAAGTTTGTGCTAATAAAAAGAAAAAGATTATTAACATTGTGCAGTTTTTGTTTTAAAAACCCATAAAAAAAATTTGGGTGTTTTTTTGGGAACTGAAACGGATTAATTATATTTCAATTAATTTTAATAGGAATAATTGCTTTGTAAAACTAGTAAATCGCAATACAAGCTCTGTCATGGAACGAATTAATCTCGTATTGTGAGGTTCTACTGTAGTCTGTCTGTCTGGAGATTGAAATACCACACCACTCGGCTGTGAGACAAACCTCCAATACTTGAATAATTGTATTGAATATGTTGTAGTTTTGGTGAATACCCTGCCAGGTGGAGTACCTTCTGATGTTCAAGCAGCTTCCCTTCCATTATTTTTGCTTTCCCTTTCCACCAAGTTGCAGCAGGTGAGAGTGAGTGTGGAGGTGATGACAGGTGCACCGCCTGGCCACAACAACCTTCCTTGTGTAAATAATAAGCTGGACATCCTTTGATCCAAGTCCACTGATGTTTGATATCAATCTGTAAAAATTGAAGTGCTGCTGATTTTGTATGTACATTTGCTCTGACATTTGGTGTATTTATGTTGATGGTGACCTATTTTGTGTGGAAGTTAGTTTATACAGAATGAAATGCATGTGTAAGGCAAGTTCTGCTATTTGATATGGTATGTATATTTGGATGACAGTGATCTGAGAATGTTTACATATGATTGAGAACTTTACACCATTAAAATGACTGAAAGAACAAATGTGTTTATATTGTCCCTTAAGTGTTAGGAACTACTTGAATGGTTTGTTTACTCCTACCACCTTACGAGTTCCTAGTCCTTTGTCTATTTCCTTACTAGTTATCATGTCAATTATTCCTCGCATGTTAAGTGAACCACACACTGCCATGTCCTTTCACTCCATTCTACATTATTCCATTTCCTTCCATAACACAGTAACACTTTCCTTGAGGTGAGTCAATAGTTTCACTTACTTGAGTCAGGTTTATTCAGTATTAGCTTGGTCAGGTTCAGGTCCACTCACTCTCTGGAACACTGCGAGGAACTTATCTCCTTGGTTGCGCGACACCTTCTGTCCCTCCTCAGAGCTGTCAAACAAGTGATCCAATACCTTGTCGTCTGCCTGTTTAGAAAGCATCAAAAGTTCCTGGGTAAGATTACATATAAATTATTGTTCTGAAAACTTAAAACTATTGTAGTGAATCATACTTGTTGATGCTACACTTGCCAACTTTATCTTTTGTTGTATTGTCAGTTGGGTTAAATTACAGAATATATGGAGACTTCTGTCATGGCCATCACCTTGGGGGGGGGCGGGGGGGGGTCTTGGGAACAGGTGTCAGGTATACATAGATAGATGGATTGATACAGAACACTGAGAAAGTTGTTTATACTCACCAGATCACGTTCTGTCATTCTAACAAATAATGGATGTTGGGTGAAGTGATGAACCATCCACTCATGAAGGTCCTTAACATCAGTGACTGTGTACACTAGACCCTGAAAACATACACACACTGTCAGACACAACACAACATTAATGCTACGGTGTATAAACTATAAACAAGTAACAAAAAATAATTAGGTAATACTTTACATTACACAGAATTTTATAAGATATGACTCACTATTAAGTACATAGCGGCAGGCAGAAAAAAAACAAAAATTCTTACGCCTGCCATTCTGTCATGACGGGCTGATCAAAACCTTCACTATTTAACCCAGACCTACGTGATGGTGTGGGAGCCTTGGTAAGGGCAGGATATCAACGTAAACTAAGTACATAAGTTATCCGTGAGTAAACACTGCAACAACCATCAAGGCAACAGAAAGGCAGACTGGCCATCGTGGGTTGTATGGCTTTGTGTTGTGTTACGGCAATTCAGTTCACCACATTTCCCTAACATTTTTTATGAATTTATCTCATATTTCTTTCCCGTATTTTTGGATATTGAGCCAGTCTTTGAAATAGCTAAGCCATCGGGTTGACCGGAATATCAGGAGCCGAATTAAAGGATTTCTACTGTATAAAGGAGTAGCTGTGCCAACAACACTGAAACATGAAGTATGGGAAGAGTGGAGAGGAGGAGATTAAATGTAATGGAGGTGAGGTGTGAGTGTGTGAGGAGGAGTCTGTGTGATCCTTTCTTGTCTAACATCACACCCTCATTGCCACTTCACATTACTTAAGAGAGAACATCACATAAGTTTAGAAATAACACTTATTTTTCACTCTATATCTTCCCAAAAGCACTTAGTTGTATGTTAAGTTAGACTCAAGTACAATTTGGTTCCAGATCTCAGCAACATCACCCCTTTGAACCACGTCACCCCAACACACTCACACTCACATACACACCCTGTCACTCAACACTTCCTTCACCATCCCTTCTCAATCCCTTCCTAGGACTTCCCCTCACTCCGTCTTCCCAGCCCTCCACTCTTGTTCCTTTTAGTAGTAAGTTAGTTAGTTAGTTAATGCAAAAAGGAGTAAATGCCAGACATCAGAGGTTCTTTTTAGTGGCCTACAATACACAGGAAATTCATACACATTCTAAGCCCATGTGTGAGTGTTGGGTGCATGGTTAACCACACTGCCTGCCACCACCACAAGTATAGTGTACAGTGTGGTTGCTACATCCCTACACCTATTTCATTGACTAATGGTTAATTAATGTTATTATATGAGTGGTAAGACTGTAGAATACTTTGTTATTTCATTACTTATACAACGTAAAAAATATTCTTACGAGAATATCTGATTTTGATTATATTCTCATTAAAATTTCAAAACATGCTTAGTGTTAAGTTTATTTTATGGTTCAAAAAGCAGTTTTCACCATTCAAATAACTGTTCACTGTAGTTTGCATACAATACTTAAGGGTTAGAGTTGTGTGCTTCGAACAGGTTTAGATTACGTTACCACCAGACATCAACAAATAACTGATAATGATAAACCATGTCTTTAGGAGTGAAAACAGACCCCTTGACGCAAGATGTATGCATACTCAGCCAGAAGTGCAGAGTTAATGATCCTCCATTTATGTTTGGCTCTCTTGAAGTGTGGGTCAGGGAACAGGAAGAACATCTTACTCAGCTGAAAGGTGAACAAAAATAGTTAGAATTAAATTTAGTTATATTACATTTTGAGTAATTTCAGGCAAGCTCAATACTTTCCAAGCTCCTAGTTGATCATATTTACTTATTAAATTCAAATGCATTTATGGTAAAACAATATAAACGTAATAAAAATCATATTCTCCCTTAAAAAAATGTGTAGAAATGTGTAAATGTGTTGCAGTGTAGTTTTACATGTATATACTGTAGTTTTATAAGTATGTTCCTTAAGAAAGAAGTAAGAGCCCAATCCAAAGCAAGTTTCGTTTCTGTATTACACAAAAAGACTAAATAAAGTATATATTATTATCATTATTATTATTATTATTCATGACATATTATGAATTCCACATTATAGATTCTTGAAGTGCATATCTGACCTGTCCTTTCTCAAAATAGTTAGGCAAGTACTTCATAGCATTGGTCCTGAGGCAAGCAATGTTCTGGTAACCTCCCGGCACTTCCTTCTTCTCCTCCCGCAGACCCTTGATGCGGTCGATGACAAAGTCTGAAACCTTCACTCTGATCTCCATCCCAAGCATCAACGTATCAGGAAACACTTGAGCCAAAGACACTATGAGATGAAGAAAGAAAAAAATAATATTAGTTAGATGAAATAATGTAAGGTAAAGGTAAAATTAATGTAGTGGTTTGAGGTAAAGTAATAGTAGTAAAGTAATAATCTGTTTAAAGAAAAAAATAACACTTAGTAGGATGAAACTATTTAAATTTAAGGTAAAAATAAGGTAATGGTGTAAGGTAAAGTAATAATAATAATAATAATAAAGTAATAATCTGTTTAAATATTCACAGCAAAACTATATGTTATCTTATGTTCTTTCTTATGTTCTTCTTATATCCTACTACAGATTTCCTTCATTATAATAAATATGTATAGTTTTGTAGTAATTAAAATGTTCAGATCCTGTAACTATACCAATTCAAACAAGTATGTACTGTACAAAACTGAAGTGAAAAAGAAAACTTGGATATATTAGGAGTTATGAAAATGAACCAATTATTAAGTTTGTAATGAACTGAAAAAAATAGAGAGAAACTTGAATATAAAGAAAGTTATGAAAATGAACCAATTATTAAGTTTGTAGTGAACTGAAAAAAATATATAAAAACTTGAATATAAAGAAAGTTAGGAAAATGAAGTTATAATTAAGTTTATGAAAGATTTATCTGCCATCTTCCTACACTGTATTCTATCTTCAAAGGGAAAATATTAACACACAACATAACAAACAATATATATATACATGAGAAAATCTTTAATAAAACGATATGAACATAAAACAAAACCAATATGTAAGTCAGTACTGTATGCTGTAAATAAATAATCAATAAATGTATAAATATATATTCCTTGTATAGTATATATATCACAATTTATTTTATTACTCCTTCATCTTTAGGGAACGGAATTAAGTACTTTTTTATATATTTTTTTATTGCACTTGTCCGGTTTTCCAATAGCATAAAAATAAAATAATAAAAATAAATTGTCCTCACCTAGCAGTCCTCCATACCCACAGCCTATGTCTGCAAACTCCACCTTCTTGGCACTCCCCTCCCGGCACTGCTTGGGGTACAGTGCCTTCCAGTTCATCTCAGCCGGGCATACTGGACTGTGGGAACGAAGGAAAAGGTCAACACTGCGGTGAGACGATTATAACGAAAAAATTTGACATCTTCACCAGAATGCACCTGGATATAAATAACAAACTTTTCGTAATGTAAAAAAATACCTTATAACTTCTTCGGTATATTTACAAAAGTACTCTCTCTCTCTCTCTCCCTCTTTAATCAAACCCCACCATGTTGTTGTTGTTTGGTTCGCATTCACGCCATGTTATTTTGTAAACAGACGCCATTATGGTGAAGATGTAAAATTTTACCGAAATATATATTATTATTATTATCATTATTACACATCACCACCACTGCCACCAGCACACTTTATCCTTACTAGTCAAAGTTGTGGTCTGCCATGGGGTTGGAGTGAGCTCTCTGCCGGTAATACTTCTTCTGAGGCAGCTTGGGCATCGTTGTGAGTGTGTGTGTGAAGGATGAGTACAAGGGATGACAGGAGGCTTGAAGGAAGGACACGTTACAAGTTGACAAGAGTAACACACGTGGTTGTTAAGATCGGATTATCTCCATTTCTAGTTGATGCTCTTTTTCCCTTGTATTCAGTTGATGTATTTTTATCATTATCTTATATTATAGGTGATTTGCTTATACTTCAAGTACTTCTCTTTCATAATGGTAGGTCGTGTAAGTTATTATAAGAATGGAAATATATAATACCCAAGCATTTATTTAATTTCTAAATTTTTTTTTTTTTTTTTTTCCATGCACTCTTTCACTTTTCATAATTATCATCTCAGTCTATCCATACATCTATATCCAGTTTTATTCCACTATTTCACTCATATTACATTTCAATTCAGTCATTATTACTCACATTATCTTTATTTAGTCTCGTGTATTTATTACATTCTAGTGTCACATGTTCTAATTTGCTGCAGGAATCATATTATTTTTTTTTTTTTCTTTCTTCTATATCATCTTTTGTTCTTAGCATTTACATCCATACATTATATCCTAACTTGGAAGGTATCAATATCTAGGCTTCTATTATAGTGTTACGTAATGAAAAAGGAGGGGTTTACCTTGCCTTATCACACCAGTGACACCACCACCATATCACTCGACACTGCACCACGGCAACTCAGCTGCTGCCTCGTTGGTGCGACCTTGGGCGGATGAGTGATGTGTGTGTGACTGTGTGTGGGGCAGGCACTGCCTCCTCGATCCTTGCTTTGTTGTTGGGGGTTCGTGCATGTATCGGTAACTGCGAGGTGACACACTATATGACCTTCTGGACATCCGGGGCAGGGTGAGGAAAACCACAGTACTCCCAATCCTCTCTTTTTTACTGAACCTTATCCTTCTATGTACACCACCTTCATGTCTTCCCCTGATCAAGACGCTACCCTCACTGCCAGGTGAGGTGATGCTCCAAATCCCGCGTCTTCTCCAAAAAACCCGCGAAACATTCGCGCCAATATCCCCCATCGTAACAATACTATTTATTATACAGCGGAGCCTCTTATTAATTAAATCATTCTTATATTCCATTTAATTTTTCCATTGACTCAATCTTGTATACTTCACTCCTCTATCTATCTAATTTTTGCACTATCTATCTAATGTTTGCACTATCTATATCATTTTTGCACTATTTATGTAATTTTTGTACTATTTATATAATTTTTGCACTATCTATATCATTTGTGCATTATCTATATAATTTTTGCACAATATATGTAATTTTTGTACTATATACTATATAATTTTTGCACTTTTTCACAAAATGCAGCACAGAGGCTTTCAAGAGACAGTTGGATGTGTTCCGGAAACAACTGGCACACGAGCCTCCAGTGCCACACAGTCCACAGTCCAGGAGTGTTGTGTCAGTACCCATTATTGACCACCTAAAGTACAAAGAAATAATGGACAGGTGTGGAAGCGGTGGACTACCAAGTTGACCCTGTGACGTGACCCTGGTGATCACCCTAAACTCACGACAAGTAAGACAAGTAGTGAGTAATCTCTAACTTCTCTTTGCTTCTGTTCATCATTATTTATTCATAATCTATTCTGTTTCCTTCTATTGATTATTATTTATGCATACATATTTTGTCTACACTTAAAAGGTCGATATCACTCTTAATAATCTTAATAATGCACTTCTTCCCCCATCTGATATTATTTTCATTCCATATATATATATCTTTTCCTTTTCTTTTTTTGTCAATCTCGTATTCCACATTAATCCTTCCAGTCCTACTTTTTGTTTTATTTGTATCTCAGTATAACTTTTTATATACTTTTCCTATTATCTTCAAAATGCACTTCTTTTCCCCCATATACTATTTTCATTCTATATATCTTTTTCTTTCTTGTCAATCTTGTATCTTTTCCATTCTTACTTTTTGTTTTTTATTATCTGTATCTCGGTGTCATTTTTTATTTATACTTTTTCCTTTTCTTTTTCCATTGTATCTCACTTATCAAAGCTTTCTATCTATCTTTCTTTTATCTGTCTATCTATTTTGGTTTGCCCTTGGCCAGTGTACCCTTTCAATGTAAAAAGAAAAATGTATTAATTGGTGCATTCATTCATTCATTTATTATATCCCTCTTGTTATACAGTTAAATTCATACTATACATGATACTTGGAATAGTTATACATTGTTCCATGCTTGATTACACTTAAATAGTTCAGTAATTGGCTACTTAATGGTAGTGTATACGTAGTTACCTAGATAGTTTGAAAGCTTGCTGATTAGAGGACAGTGTTCCATTTTTTTTTAACAATACTTATCATTTGTAGTTGGTTTTAATACCTTTCTAGTGTTTAATTTGAATATAGACAAGGAATAGGAAAGTGTGTATGTGTGTGTGTGTGTGTGTGTGTGTGTGTGTGTGTGTGAGAGAGAATTATATATCATGTTTATTTATTATCGTATTCCACATCTATCAAAAAAGTGCTACTTATCGTAATCTTGAATTTATTTATTACTTTCAAATTTTATTACCTACACATTTAACATATTCTAATAATCATTTAAAAACAATCTTAAACGGGAACTTACATAATTCTATATTACATTAAGTAAAGTACGGCGTTCTAAAATATTTACATCCCTTCCTCTCTCTCTATCTCTCTCTCATCTAAAAAAAAAGAAAAAATGTCGACTATTTAACACGAGTTTGTATGTGTGTTTGGAGTATATACAGAGGAGTCTTTTAACATTTGGGTTGGTGGTTCAATGGCCTCACTCACTCACTCACTCACTTACTCATGTTGAATACAGTCACGTTAAAGAAGTGCTATTCATCTTATCAACACCACTCCTTCCCTTAACTCACTCCAATCTTTCACTCCTCACTGCAATGCTCAATCTTATACCATCTCCTTATTTTTCATATTATGTTATTTTCCTTCAAAACGACTTATTATACTCTCTCTCTCTCTCTCTTTAAAATGCTTGATTGGCTTTATTTCAATACGTCTTAATTACTACACATAGATATATAGATAGTTAGATGTTTATTAACCATATATAACATTACACTTGACATTTAGATACATATACTAATATGAAATAAATTCCAATAAAATATTACACACACACAGTCACACACACACACACACACACACACACACAGTTTCCATTCCACTCTTATAATTTCTCTTCACAGTATGAACCACACGGCTAATACACCAAGAAATAGGAAAAAACTGGCTTTCTCCCTCCCTCGTTCCTCCATCTTCCTTTCTCGTCACCTATTTTCTTTATCTAGCTTTATTTAGCAATCTATACTCACGAGAGGTATTAGTTAACATATAAATGAGTTAAAATTGCCAATAGAGGGCTAAATATTGCTGAATTTCTTGGGACAGCAGTAATCTTCAGGCTTTTCCTTAGTCCACAGGGTTGGAAGTGGTGTAAATGGCGGAGTAGTGGAGTGGTGGAGTAATGGTGGTGTAGTGGTAGAGGGTGAGGGTGCCAAACCTTTCTCCTACAACGCACAAAATACAATGAGAAGAGAAAGTCCTAAACGGAGACTTGTTAGGCTGACGAAGGGAAGAAAATATCAGCTGCACATATTTACTTACTTATTTCATATTTTCTAATACAAACCTAATCATAGCATTTAAGATATATAGCTCATGATATGTATTTTTTAATTAGGTGCTGTTTTGTATATTTGGTTTTATAATACGTGATGGGTTTATATATATTTGACATTGTAAAATAGTGTAGACATCGTACACTACTTGATGTGGTTACACCCAGGATAGACTCGTTTTGGAGACGGTTTCCCTACACCATAAAAGATGTCTAATATTACTACCATGGACGACACACTCTCAATCATCTTTCATCCTATAATTCCACCTTTATCACTCCCCATGTACTACCACAAGGCGCCACTCACATAACTGAATTACACGTAGAATAAAAAATAATGTTACACCTAGGATGCTGAAGTAACCTATGTAATTATTAAGTAGTCCATGATGTAGGTTGATTTTATTGCGTTTTACGTTCCAAAAATGTTCATGTGAAAGCCACACATTCTACATCATCACCATCACCCTGGCGTTTGAATATGAATACATCATCAGTATTAGGACATATCTATACGTGACGGTGATAACATTATGAGGATTCAGTAAACATATCAAAACGCCTTGGAAACATGACTTGGGGTATAATAGGGTGATATAGGAATATAAAACAGAGTGAGTATGGTTGTGTGTAGGGTGTCTAGTCCAGCATCTGCCTTCTATATTAACGTGGAGTGTGTGTGGCTGTGGTGCGCGTTGGCCTGCAGCTAGCCGTGGAGCCTGTCCCTGCCGACTCTAACCTCGCGATACAGGCTTCGTCATCAGTCTACCTTGGAACGTCGTGGTATAAGGGTGTTGCTTTCCTTCGTGAGAGGATTTACATGAGTGCTTCAATATGGAGTGAGATAACTCGATACATCCCCATGTGCACGTTGGAGCAAGATGGTGAGAGAGACTCGGCATCTCTGGGTAGGAAATTTACCCGAGAATATAAACGAAGACAGAATTAAGGAACATTTTAAACGGTACGTGTGTGGTGGTGGTGGTGGTGATGATGGTGATGGTGATGGTGGTGGTGATGGTGGTGTCGCCTGTGTATGGTGTGGTGTTGTGGTAGTGGTGTGGTGTGTGTTGTGTGTGGTGGTGCAGCAGGCCTCGAGTGTATATAGTGGTGTCTGTGGCTGTGGCTGTGGCTGTGGCTATGCGCAGACCACTTAAAGGCGGAGGACGAGGCTGTGGTAGTGGTGGTGGTGGTGGTGGTGGTGGTGGTGGTTATTAAAGACACCAAACCTACCAACCGAACCACCCAACCAAACCAGTGTGTCTTACCTTCTACCACACTATATCCTATACACCACACCTTACATACATACACACACACACGCACACGCACCCCTCCCTATTATACATACATACATACATACACGTTTCCATGTATACATCAGTGCAGGAAATACTCCGCTGATGTATGTATTTATAACCATTTACAGTGCTGTGGTGGTGATGGTGGTGGTGGTGGTGATTGTGATTGGTGTATATCTATCTATGTATGGTGGTGATAGTGATGATGATGGTGATAGTGATGACGTGGTGGTGGTGGTGGTGGTGGTGATGACCCGCCGCGGTAAGTATGTAACCTCTGGCTGACCCCGTGACCTTGCCGGTGTGTGGAGGTGGTGGTGGTGGTGGTGGTGGTCATGTCTCTCTCCCTCTCCACTCCACTCCACACCACTCCACACCACTCCACCATCAGCGTTATATATACTTATATTCTTCCCTACTTATCTACTACCGTGTGTGTGTGAGTGTATGTGTGTATGTTAAGAATGGTTATGTGTGTGTGTGTGTGTGTGTGTATGTATATGCTAGGAATGGTTGTGTATGTATGTATGCATATGTATGTATGTGTGTGTGGTGTTTCAATCCATTCTTGATCTATATATGTATGTATAAGTATTAATGATATTTTTTTGATATTCTTTCATGTATAAGCTATTAGTAACGAAACTTATGAAATAGTAAGGAATAACTTGAACTTATAACACCTACAGACCTCGGTAACCCTCCTCCTCCACCTCCTCCTCCTCCTCCTCCTCCTCCTCCTCCTCCTCCTCCTCCTCCTCCTGATCCTCCTTCGCAGTAGAGTAATAAAGTGTGCAATATGTAACAGTTTTCCGATGTTAGTCCAAGAGTGAGTGAGTGAGTTGGTGGGTTCTCGTTCACCTTGGAGACCGTTCTTAGGAGACCACGTACCAGCCTGCCTGTGTGTCTGAGTGTCTGTCTGTCTGCCTGCCTGCCTGCCTGCCTGCCTGCCTCTCTCTGCCTCTTTCCATCGCGTTTCACAAGCACCACCGACCCGACCGTTCTTGCTGCCTTCCTCCCTCCCTTGCCTTCCATTGCTTTACCTTCCCTTGTCTTGTCTCTCTCTCTCTCTCTCTCTCTCTCTCTCTCTCTCTCTCTCTCTCTCTCTCTCTCTCTCCTGTGTGTATGTGTGTGTGTACTTCCTTTTCCAGGTTTTCTATTCTATTGTATTGTCTTGTCTCGTCTTGTGTGTCAACTACTACCATGAAACAAATATTTATACCATTCTCTCTCTCTCTCTCTCTCTCTTGTTTTGTAAGTGTGGAAGTATATCTGTATTGACTACTGAGAAACTAGCTACTGTAATAATGATGATGATGATGATGATAATGGGTACTGTATGTGTGTTAGTTTGTGTGTTTTGTATGTTAGTTTAATGTCTTGTGTTAGTCGTATGTGAGAAGTAAGATCCGTGTTAATTCTGTAATATGGATTCGGTGTAGCTAGCTAGCATATGTTACTGAATTTCATCACGGGAAAAAATTTTGTTATGTGTTTTACCTCTATGATTTGAATTAGTTATATATATGGTGGTACTTAAATACGTATTGATAAGTTGGGGGAGTTCAAGTTTTATCTGTGTTACTTAGAACGTTTTAGTAGTAGTAGTAGTAGTAGTAGTAGGGAGGGTAAAGGTTTATTTATCTATTTTTTCAAGTTAATTCCAGTGTTAGGTTTTGAAAATGTGGTTTGTGGAGTGTTAGATTTACTTAGTGATTCCTTAGTCTGGTGTATGTGTGTGTGTGTGTGTGTGTTCGTGTGTTCGTGTTCATTTACCTCCCTAGTTTGATACTCTCTAAACTGAACGGTAAAGACTTAGCTAAACATATGTAGAAATTGACGTTAACTTCAGACGTAATCATAACATATGGTAGAAAATATAGACTGTACGTGGCGGGTACACACACACACACACACACACACACACACACACACACACACACACACACATTGATGCAGACTATTTCACTCAGTCCTAAAAAAAACATCTTTAACAAATTCTCTTATTAAAAAATATTGGGCGTTAATTTTTGTACACTAAAAGATATATTTATTTCACTGTTCTCTTCTTATTCCTCTTTCATCTCCTCCTCCTCCTCTTCCTTCCTCCCTTCACCCCCCCCCCATACTTTCACCAAACAGACGTATATGTACCCACTCAACTGCTACCTTCCCCCCCCACCCCCCTCCCCTCCCCAACGACACATTTTTTTTTTCTTCTTATTTTATTTCTCTATCATTATTTCATTTTCTTTTTCTGCTATCACCTGTTCGGTCATCGGGTTGCGGGTCCACTCTGCAACGGGGTGACATTTACACTTCACTTTTACGAACACATGAAGTGGTAGTAGTAGTGTTTCTTATTATATATATTTATTATTTTATTTTATTTATTTATTTATATATATATTTTTTGTTTTGTGTTATCTTCTCTTGTCTTAACTAACTGAAAATATGTGTTGGTTAGGTGTGGTTTGTCTGCTAGGTTTTCGAAGCTGTATGTGTGTGTGTGTGTGTGTGTGTGTGAGAGAGAGAGAGAGAGAGAGAGAGAGAGAGAGAGAGAGAGAGAGAGAGAGAGAGAAAGGGTGGAGCCTGCCTACCGTCACTCCAGAAGGGTGAAAGCACACAACCACACACACACACACACACACACACACACACACACATACACACACACACACACACTTACACACTTACCCGGAGTGAAAGCTAGGGAACCTCCACCTCCACCTCCACCTCTCCCTCCACGTGACAACTCCACATTTTGCTCTTCCTTCCACACACAAAAAAATAAAAAAATAAAAATTAGATGTATCGTGATGAGTATATATTATTACATTTTTATTTCTTTTTTTCATTTTTTTTTATCTTGTAAATGTTAAATTGTCAGCTGATCGAAAGTTCAGTGCATGTTTTGAAAAGAGTTTATTTATATATTTATTTTTTTATTTATTTTTATTTTTATATATAATTCTAGTTGATTATTAATAACTAACTAATGCATACGTACTTATTATTAGGAATCTGGAGGGAGGTCATTTAATAATCATTCCAATGTTGTAATGTTAGGTTAGGTTAGGTTAGGTTAGGTAAATAGAGATTGTAAATATATATAAGTTGTTGCTGTGTGTATATATGGGTTGTAAAAAGACTAGCTATATATTATTATTATTACAAGGTGGTTTAATATCTCTCTCTCTCTCTCTCTCTCTCTCTCTCTCTCTCTCTCTCTCTCTCTCTCTCTCTCTCTCTAAGGAAGTAGATGCACGAGTGAGTCAAGGATTGGTGAAGGGGGGGGGCGGGGGGAAGACGATGCATTAAGGAAGAATAACTATGTAATTATGTAGCTACAATGAAGAATTACAAACTTCCTCATTCCTTCCTAATGGTGGTGGTGGTGGTGGTGGTGGTGGTGGTTGTGGTGGTGGTGATGGTTGTGGTTGTGGTGGTTATCTAGGAGCCTCCACCACACTCCACCTCTTCATTCCACTTTTTCTCAGCCTCTCCTAAAGTTATGCTTATATTATACTCTTTAAATAATAGTAATGATGATAATAATAATAATAATAGCTTTGGATACTAAAAATTAAGATAAGAAGGAACTAATTTGAAGAAAAAAACAATAATCAAAGTAATGATAATGATAGTAACAGTAGCTAATAATAATAATAATAGTAATAATAGCTAATAATAATAATAATAATAATCCATGTTTTGAGGTTCGTGTATAATAAAAAAATAATACCTGGGAAGGCTGATCACACACACACACACACACACACACACACACACACACAGTCACACAAATACATGCATAAAATAATAATAATAGGGAACAGATGAAATGAGGTGATGCTAGTATTGTTGTCTAGACTATGTGTGTGTGTGTGTGTGTGTGTGTGTGTGTGTGTGTGGATTTAGTGACCTGCTTGTGGTGTTGATCTGATGTGTTGGTGGTGGTCTTTATGTTAATGTGTTTAGTGTGGCAGCCTCACTCCTTCCTTCCTTCCTTCCTTGTGTGTTGGTGTGTGTGTGTGTGTGTGTGTGTGTGTGCGTGCTTGTTCACCTTCCTTCCTTCCCTTCCTCTCTCATGTGTTTGTGTGTGTGTGTGTTCTTGTTCACCTTCCTTCTTTCTCTCCCTCTCTCTCTCTCCCATGTGTGTGTGTGTGTGTGTGTGTGTGTGTGTGTGTGTGTGTGTGTGTGTGTGTGGTTCACCTTCCTTCCTTCTTTCTCATGTGTGTGTGTTTATTGTGTGTGTGTGTGTGCATATCTACTTATAATAAACAAACCTTTTCATATATCTATTCTTCCTGGTGTTTGCCCTAACCTAACAAACAGCAAAAAAACGGAACCACACACACACACACACACACACACACACACACACACACACACACACTAATTACTTATGCATTATTAAGGAAAAACTACATTAGGTCTCTACACATGTTAGGTTAGGTTAGGTTATGTTTGTCTATCTGAATGTGTTAGAATGTTAGGTTAAGTTAGTTCTGTTATCAGTAGTGTGTGTCAGAAAGTTAGGTTAGGTTAGTTTTGTTATCTATAATGTGTTAGAATATTAGGTTAGGTTAGTTTTGTTATCAGTAGTGCCAGATGGTTAGGTTAGGTTAGTTATGTTTGTTATCTATAGTGTGTCAGGATGGTGTGTGTGTCATGTGGTATTCGTGTATGGGAAGGGAAATAATAGTGGTCTGAAATCATCCACTTAATGGTGTTTGTGGTTCTTATTATTATTAGCTATTATCATTATTATTACTTTGATGATAACAGAAGTACTGGTTGTGTATAAAGATATTGGTTGTAGTTATGTTGAATGTATAGTTGTATATCCATCCAGTTACGTTGTATGGTGTATAATGAAGGAAGTATACATGAACGTAATGAAGAAGGTAGGAAGGAAGGAAGATCTACATACATACATACACGTGCATACTACTACTTCTACTACTTACTACTACTACTACTACTACTACTTAATAATCGTTCTTAGTAAGTGTAATAGAAACCAGTTTATCGAGTAGTAATAGTAATAGTAGTAGTAGATGGTTATGACACTACACATACTACTACTACTACTACAACTAAACAAGGAGAGAGAGTACAGAGGAGGAAGAGGAGAGGATTGGTCTTACTATTATCATTACACACACATACTACTACTACTCAAACAGGGAGGAAGAGAGAGAGTAGAGAGTGCAGGTGAGGGAGGAGGAGTAAGTGGAAGAAGAGGAGAGGGAGGAGGGGGAGAGGGTTGGTTGGTTGGTTGGCTGTTGGGTCATAAGAGGGCGCCAGCAGTTCAACTCTCTGCTTTACCGTTATGTGGTGTCCGCGACTACCACCACCACCACCACAAGGCTCCAGGTTTTGCTGTTGCCTGCTGCCTGCTGCCCCTTCTCTCTCCTCTGCCTCCCTCCCTCCCTTCCCCCCTTCTCCCTTCTCCCTGTCTCTGTGTACCTCCTCTTACCTCTGTCTATCGGTTATTTTTCTCTCTTTCTCTTTTCTTCTCTTCTCTTCTCTTTTCTTCTCTGGTCTATTATATTCTGTTTCTATTACACACACTCTCTCTCTCTCTCTCTCTCTCTCTCTCTCTCTCTCTCTCTCTCTCTCTCTCTCTCTCTCTCTCTCTCTCTCTCCCTGCGTCGTAGTCTGCTGTTTTTTGCGCTAGTTTTTTTTTATATATATTGTTTAACGTTTTCAAGAGTTGTTTTTTTCTTCATGTTTATTGTTGTTTTTGTTGTTGGTTAGCTTGGTGACATGATGGGAGTGATTATATATATGTATATTTTTTTTGTGTGTGTTTGTTTGTTTGGTGTATGTGTGTGTGTGTGTGTGTGTGTGTGTGTGTGTGTGTGTGTGTGTGTGTGTGTGTGTACTTACTTACTATACGTTCTTGAATACAAACGAGGGAGTTAGAGGTCAGTTAGTGTGTATACTTATATATACACACACGTACACACAAATAACGCTAACTAAATAAACGTACATATGTAGTGTACTAATTCAGTGTGTATTTTTAGAGAGAGAGAGAGAGAGAGAGAGAGGTGTACAGGGGTGGTGTATAGTATAGTGTCCATAACTGAAAGAGCTTTGCGTCGATAACTGTCACCGTTTCTGCAATTTGGGTATGGTCTTGCAACTCTGTATGTGGGGGGTGTTAGGGGGGGCGTGTGTGTGTGTGTGAGGGGGGGGGGCAGGTGAGCAGTGACCACTAACACACACACACAGACGCACACATACACATTGCAGAAGCTTACATATTATTGGTTTCTGTTGCTGTTATAGTTTCCAGGTTTACGTTACGGGGAAATAATAGTAATAGTAATAATAGTAATAGTAATGATAGTAATAGTCGTTTAGTGATGTTTTTTTGGTGTTGTATATAAATTGTCTGCATTGTGGGATGTGGTAGTAGTAGTTAATGGTGGAATTATCGATGTGTATGCTAAGTTTTTTTTCTTATTTATTTATTTAATGTAGGAATGATAATTTAAGAAGTTTTTGCAAAGATTCTGTTTGGGAAAATGCATTCGTATATTTTGATTTATTTATTTATATTTTCTTTTGCGCGTGTGTGTGTGTGTGTGTGTGCGTGCGTGGCGTGTGTTATTGAGGGTGAGATTATGGGTTTGCATCGTGTATGTGTATATGTGTATGTGTGTGTGTGTGTGTGTGTGTGTGTGTGTGTGTGTGTGGAAAGTACAGTGTGAGTGAGTGAGGTAGGGAGGGAGGGAAGGAAGGAAGGAGGGAGGTGGCTTGGTTGGGTCACACCACCACCATCACCACCGCCGCTCTCCTCCTCCTCCTCCTCCTCCTCCTCCTCGCTTCCCGCCATGACGTGGAACCAACTCACCTCCGCACCACCCGACACACACACACACACACACACACACACACACCAGAATCCCAAGCTCAACTGAGATGTGAAGAGCAGATCGTAGTTGTTGGTGATGCGTAATCTCTAAATGGGTGTTTTTAATTTTATTCGTACACTCTGTTTCTGTGTGCGTGTGTGTGTGTGTGTGTGTGCTTATCTCCTACAAGGGCAGACGTGCAGTATTCGTGTCTCTCTCTCTCTCTCTCTCTCTCTCTCTCTCTCTCTCTCTCTCTCTCCACACACACACACACCAGTATTTAATCCACATAGCCTGGTTGTTTAATGAGGCAGCTGTAGCCTATGTCTTATTTATAAACTATATTCTTCATCTATTATCTACGTCGTACATCCATCCATCCTTCCTTCCATCCACTTCCTATCATGTATCAACCTTTCTTCTCTTCTCTTCTCTTCTCCTCTTACTCCCTCCCTCCCTCTCTCCTCTTCTCTTACTTACTGACTGACTGACTAACTGGAATTTTGTATGTATGTGACAACGCAAAGCTATAATATAAATGAATTCTACATTGCATCCTCCTCCTCCTCCTATTAGCAGTGTTCTATTTTCACCGCTGGATGTATGTATAGAAGTAGTAGTGAGGACGAAAGTAAGGTTGAGGTGTTAGCAGGCAAGGCAAGGCAAGGCAAAGGCAGGCAAATCAAGGCAAGGCATTCACTCATATTGGTGTTAGAGCTTGTTAAAGGTAGATCGCATTTTTCCTACTGGCTATCTGCGTCACACACACACACACACACACACACACACACACACACACACCTACCTACCTCGTTCTCCCATGTCTGTCCTCGTCTGCTTGTGTTGCAGTCTCAGTACGTTAACTAGCATGTAATGGGAGTACTAATAGCTATATCATGCTAATTCACACTAGTCTTATAATAAAAAACTCTACATGTTACATATATCACTCTACTTGTATGGAAATTATGCTTGTTGACGGAAATTAACACACACAGTCTAAGTACACATTGCACTGTACACGTGGGTATGGATGTGAGGTTGTGTAGGGCACCAGTATGAGGAGTATGAAGTAAAACGTAAATAGGAAGGTGTGTATGTATGTCTGTATGTATGTGTGTGTGGAGTTATAAAGTACACCCCTGTGCGAGGCTAGAGCGGGGCCCGGCGCGAGGCTACCGGTATCGATGTGAGGGTGGGTTGCCGGGTAGTGGGATGACTATTATTTTCCCCCTCCACCCAGGCCAAGTCCTCCTTTTTGATTCGTACGTAAGGCATCCCATTGCACCCCGTTATTGATCACCCCTTTGTAAGAATCCTGCTACGTGTATGGCGGGGAAGCTATGAAGGAAGAGTCTAAGAAGCAAAGAGAAAGGTGGCGGTGTCTTCCCTCCCTTGGCCTGGGGCTGTGAGGGGGGGAGAGGGGTGGCCGGGTGTGTGTGTGTGTGTATGTATGTATGTGTGTGTGTACGTATGTGTGTGTGTACGCCAAACATTGCCACGTAAAAAATACCACCAACCCACCACCACCATCACCCTGCTTCACTATCTATCTCTGCTACCTTACTCTTCATCTCCTCTCACACCTCCATCACTATCATCATCACCATCCTGCTTCACTATCTCTGCTATACCTTACTAGTCTTCATCTCCTCTCATCACCATCACCATCCTGCTTCACTATCTCTGCTACCTTACTCTTCATCTCCTCTCACACCTCCATCACTATCACCATCACCATCACCATCACCACAGAGCAGAACTAGAACCTCGCTCACCATGTACTAGTTTTAGTTGAAGTCCTCACTGTACATCCAAACTTGCCTTGCCTTGCCTTGCCTTGCTTTACCTTACTATGCCTTGCCTTGCCTTGCCTTGCCTTGTCTTGTCTTGCCTTGCTTTACCTTACTATGCCTTGCCTTGCCTTGCCTTGCCTTGCCTTGCCTTGCCTTGCCTTGCCTTGCCTTACTATGCTATCCCTTGCCTTGCCTTACTATGCTATCCCTTGCCTTGCCTTGCTATGCCTTACCTTACCCATCTCCTCTTCAACTGTTTGCTTTTGTTCGCTAAGTTCTCGTTTATGAGTACGTGCTGGGGAGAAGAATGAAAGAGAGAGAGAGAGAGAGAGAGAGAGAGAGAGAGAGAGAGAGAGAGAGAGAGAGAGAGAGAGAGATGGCTAGCTAACTGAAGCAGGCGTGGCGGGTGTAACCAACCAGTCAGCCAGCCAGCCAGCCAGTCAGCCAACCTACCACTACCACTACTACTGCTAGCTTGGCCGGTTGGTGCTGGCTGGCTGGCTGGCGGGGGCTGTTTCCTACCGCGGCAGCCATGTGGTAGCAGCTTGAACACGACCCACGGAGAGGAGAAAATAGAGGAGAGGCCGTGTGTGTGTGTATGTGTGTGTGTGTGTGTGTGTGGCAGTACTCTTGCACCGTATGTCCTGTGTGTGTGTGTCTAAGGAAGGAAAGTTATATAGTGCTGGGGTTCATTATGTAAAGCGTTCGTTCGTTTGTGTGTAGCTTGTTAGAACTGGGTATAACCGGGTACAGTATATATGGAGGTGTAATGCCTGTGCCTGGCTATCTCTTATTCCCTCCATGTGTGTGCGTGTGCGTGTGTGTGTGGGTGGGTGGGTGGGTGTGTGTGTGTGTGTAAATACATATAAGCAATGTCATGGTAATTCAATTTTTTTTATTATTTTATTTAGTGTGTAATTTCGCCAAAGGTAATAAATCTACGGTGTTGGGTTCAGAGTAGTACATCCACCTCCAACGGGAAACAAAATTCACACTCGGAGTCGTTGTTATGCGCAGTAAACGTCTTATTTCCCCGGGGGCAAAATGCATGTCGTTCCTTTACCTACACTATAATATACAATGATGGATGGAAGTACTTGATAGTCCCGTCCGTCATTAGGAGAGGAAACTGTTCTCGCTGCAGCATACTTGGAGCTGTTTATCACCAGGGAAGGAGTGAGCGAGTGAGTGAGTGAGTTGGTGGTGACATTACCGTTGCAGGTTGGCTTCCTGGGGCGTTGCATCAAGTCAGCCTGACAGACGGTGCTGGTTGGCTGAAGAACAGAGCCAGCCGCATGTAGCCGTCCATGTTATGTAGAGAGAGAGAGAGAGAGAGATAGAACAGGAGGGAGGGAGGGAGCAAGGACCTTCTCTCTCTCTCTCTCTCTCTCTCTCTCTCTCTCTCTCTCTCTCTCTCTCTCTCTCTCTCTCTCTCTCCTGTTCACAACCACGGGAAGCAGCAGCAGCAGCAGCAGCAGCAGCAGCAGCAACACAATCATCACCACTTTCTTTCTTTCTTCCTTCCACCAACTGACTCATACTGTTGAAAGATTAGTTTTTGTATTGTATCGTCGAAGGCTATAAACTATTTCACTTTATTCCTATCATTTATTTAAAACACTAATACAGTTTCTTTTTTCTCTCTCTCTTTCCTTTTATTAATACATTGCCCAACTTAAGATTTCCTTCTTTGGGAGAGATTGAGGGGGGGAGGGGGGGGTTATGGAGGAGGAAGCCGCATAAAACATAGGTAATGAGATCTGATAGTGAAGCTTTACCGTTAGAGGTCAGAGATCAGGCAGGCAGGCAGGCAAGGAGGAAGCCTGTAAAGAGTGGTGGTAGTAGTAGTAGTAGTGGTAGTGGTAGTGGTGATGGTGATGGTGGCGGAGGCAGGCAGAGGAAAGAGGTGCAAGCTGGATAACTGGTAT
>JAPQNM010000012.1:10484324-10489324 GCA_029783475.1 Metacarcinus magister | reverse complement strand
GTCAGAGGATGCACACACACACACACACACACACACACACACACACACACACACACACACACACACACACACACACTCAGAATGTTACATAATGTGTATTCCCAGGATGCAATGGTGTTTTTGTTATTTTTTCCTATTCTTTCCTTCCTGACAGACACACACACACCATCACACACACACACACACACACACACACACACACACACACACACACACCACTGAGTCCTATATATCTATCTCTTGTATCTCGTGTGTTTGGAATTAATGTTTGGCTCAGAATGTGATATCAGGGAAAGAAAGAAAGAAAAAAAAGAGTAGATTCCTTCCATTTACATCTTATTAGCTTCATTTAAGGGGAAAAAAAAGTAATAATTTGAAAGTTCATTGGTGTTTGTGTGTGTGTGTGTGTGTGTGTGTGTGTGTGTGTGTGTGTGGTGAATGTATCTGTTCCTTCGTTCATTCTAAAAGTGGAGTGTATGTGTGTGTAGAAAAAAAAAAAAAAATTTGCCGTTGTTTTATCCTCGTTTTAAGGCAGACGTCTGGTGTGTGTGTGTGTGTGTGTGTAAATTTTGTGTTTGCTTCTTCGTTCATCAAATTAATTGCAAAAAGATACGTTGTGTGTTTTATTAATTAGTACAAATGTGTGGTTGTAGAGTGTCATGTGTGTGTGTGTGTGTGTGTGTGTATGGAAGTGGAATGAAATCGAAACACACACTTACTCCCTTACTAAGCCGTGGTGTGTGTGTGTGTGTGTGTGTGTGTGTGTGTGTGTAGTGTGTTTGTTTGTATTCAATGGTGATATAAGGGAAGGGGAAAGGGTGAAAATTTAGTGTGGGAAAAGACTTGACGTGTGTGTGTGTGTGTGTGTGTGTGTGTGTGTGTGTGTGTGTGTTTGTATAACTGTGACATCCTGGACTCAAAATAATGAACGAAAACTGAAGAAAAAAAAAAAGACATGCAAATTTTAGTGTGTGTTTGTTGATATAAGATGAAGATAACTGTGAAGGGAAGAACGTGTGTGTGTGTGTGTGTGTGTGTGTGTGTGTGTGTGTGTGTGTGTGTGTGTGTGTTACGTAAAACAGGCTTGGGGGGGGAGGGGGTGAAGCCTAATGTAGAGGAAACAACCTAATATGTGTGTGTGTGTGTGTGTGTGTGTGTGTTTGTTGGTGTGAAATAGAGATGTTTAGATCTACTTAGGCCTAATGCTAAAAAAAATAAAAAAAAAAAATAAACTGGTAGGCCTGTCAGGTATCTGGTGTGTGTTTGTTTGTTTGTTTATCTGTGTGTGTGTGTGTGTGTGTGTGTATTTAGATAGCTGTGTTTGTTATCTAATGCTGGGAAGGATGTAGATGTTTTTAGCATATCAAGTGATGTTTGTTATTCAAGGTATTGTTTGACGTCAGAAAAGTTATCCTTGTTTACATCCGCCATTGTTGTTTACGTCAGCCATTGTTGTTTACATCCGCCATTTTTGTTTGCTTTGTTTACATTGAAGAGCCACAAACACACGGCATTTTAAAGCATGTTTGTTTACGGATAGAATTGTGATGTTTTTTTTTCATGGGAGAGAGAGAGAGAGAGAGAGAGAGAGAGAGAGAGAGAGAGAGAGAGAGAGAGAGAGAGAGAGAGAGAGAGAGATAGTTCCATACATTTACAAGTGGACACGTTTTTTATAAGAGGGATAAAAAAAATCATAAAAAAATAAATAAAAATAAAAATAATCTAGGGAAGCCGTGTTGTTTTAGGCGCTAAAAATAAGTGAGAGAGAGAGAGAGAGAGAGAAGAGAGAGAGAGAGAGGAGAGAGAGAGAGAGAGAGAGAGAGAGATCTGCTTGATGCTGTTCCCGTGCAGTGACAGAAAAAGAGAAAGTGGGACAGAAGGCGACGACCGCAGACAACCAAGCACAAGACGGGTGTGTGTGTGTGTGTGTGCGTGTGTGTGTGTGTGTGTTGTGTGTGTGTGTGTTATAAATAGTACAGGATAAATGATAACAGAAGAAAAGGGCAAAGTAAAAGGTAGAATAAGACACTATATAATGTTTGAAATAGGATGAAAAGTTAGGTTAGGTTAGGTTAGGTTAGGTTAGGGTAAAAGTTAGGGTAAAAGTTAGGTTAGGGTAAAAGTTAGGTTAGGTTAGGTTAGGATGAAAGGTAGAAAATAGAACAAGAAAAAAAACCAATACAAAAATAGGATAGGATGTAAGGGTAAATAATAGAAAGACCAAGGTTAAAAATAGGTAATAGGATTAATATAGAATCGTATAAATAGTATAGAATAAAAGGTAGAGGATAAAACAGGATAATGATAGGAAATTAAAAAAAATATATAAAATCGGAGCAGGATAAATGTTTAAAATTTTGAATAGCTTGATAGGTTGATAATAAGGAGATAATAAAAGATATATAACAATGCAGGATAGAAGACGACTTGATGATGGAATTGTATAAGATTGTAGAGTTTGGAAAGTAAATCTAGAATGTGTGTTGCGTAGATAATATAACTAAAATAAAAAAAAAAATCGAGTGGAATTGAACATGAACTGTGGAAATCCGGACATTAACCTTAAGAAAATATAACATTACTATCTATAATTAAAGATAAACTATTACAAAAAAAATATAAAAACCTAGTGAAATTGAACATGAACTGTGGAAATCCGGACATTAACCTTAAGAAAATATAACGTTACTATCTCTAATTAAAGATAAATTATTACCAAGTTATGTACTTTTCTACCTTTCAATAATACCTTTGCAAAACGTCATGAATAAAAAAATTGAATACAAAAGTAAAAAAAAATAAAATAAATAAATAAATAAATAAATAAATATGGATATAGGCCTAATTATTTTTGTATATTTAGTGTTTTGTTAATTCAACGGAAGAATAAAATACAAAAGAGAACTGCATGATATTGGATGTTGAAATTAAAGAGAGAGAGAGAAAGAGTACCTGAATTAAATAGTAAATACTCTCTCTCTCTCTCTCTCTCTCTCTCTCTCTCTCTCTCTCTCTCTCTCTCTCTCTCTCTCTCTCTCTCTCTCTCTCTCTCTCTCTCTCTTATATATACCCATCCAGGTAAATTAATCACTTCTTGCAGGTGATACAAGCGTGAAATTACACCAAATAGCCATCTATCTTCCTCCTCTTCCTCTTCCTTCTCCTCCTCCTCCTCCTCCTCCTCCTCCTCCTCCTCCTCCTCCTCCGTCAGCGTTTCCTTCGTGAACTCATTTCGTAACATAACACAAGGACGGAACTCAATTTAGATGCATAGTAATCGGACCCTTATTGAAATGACCGCTGTGTTTTCGTGTCAATCTCTCTCTCTCTCTCTCTCTCTCTCTCTCTCTCTCTCTCTCTCTCTCTCTCTCTCTCTCTCTCTCTCTCTCTCTCTCTCTCTCTCATGAACGTACTCACTGACCTCTCTTTAGGGTACGAATTGGGTGAGTAACTGAGAATGGGCGTGTGGGCGTGGGTGAGGGTGAGGGATGAATGAAGGGCGATATTGAGAGAGAGAGAATAAGTAAAGAATAGAGAGAGAGAGATAAAAGATAATGATTGTATGGGAGAAATACATAATAATTACATTGGTAGAATAAATATCAGTAGATCAGTTAGTGTATAATGAGAGTATATTACCTGGTAAATTATGTCCTATTGCTATTATACTACATGTGGGAGATTCATGATAGGGTAAAAAGCAAGGCTCCTCCCCACCCACCCCTCCCTCCCTCTGGTAATAAACAGTGATATAGAAACACCATTTAGCCTGAAAATAACAAGGACATGGAGATTTTATAGTTATGATTAAATTTAGAGGAAGATACTTTACTAGACTATATAAAAACAAATAATTTAGTATAGAGAATAACTTTAATTTGATAATCTGATGTTTTTGCTACACTGCTCAATCTGAAACACAATTTAAAACAGGTAAATTATGTATATTAAATAGTATAGTTAGTTTCTTCCTCTAATTGTTGTCCTTACTAGTGCATTCTAAAGGGTAATAAGTTCAATTTAATAACCCGTTGATGTCTTTACCTCACTTTATTTCTCATCTAAAACACAACTAAAACAGGTTATCATTATCTAAACCTAAACACTTGCTTCAGTTAATATATATGATCCTGTTTCTTGATAATGTGTATATAATTAGGACTTGTAACTGTTTTATTTTTTTTTTATTATTATTTATTTTTCTTCGAGTTAACTTACTGTACTCTTATTTTCTCCTTAAGATGAATTACACAACGTAGTGACTTGTTTGGTTTAATATTTCTTTCTTAGTATTTATAATCTTGTTTCTGGGTAATATCTGTTTATTTGAGACTTGAAGGAACTGTGTATGGTCTTCCAGCTGACTGACTTCATTTGTTTTATTTTTTAATTTTTTTGTCTGTACGATTTAGTTGATTACATAATGTGGTGTTGTGTTTTGTTTCTTTTGTTTTTCATCTTGTTACTCTTTCCATTAAGTTCTAGTATTTATTGCAATTGTGTGTCCTGAATTGTAGTGTTTATTCCAGGTTTGGCTTCACTAATCTCGTTTATATAGTCTCTATGTTACGTTTGGCAATTTATGAACAAAGTTTTTACAAATTTAATATACCAGTCATGTTTTTTTTTATTATTATTATTATTTGTTCACTTAACGCTGTGCAATATTCGCTCATTTTCATACGACTTCTACAAATGATTACCCCAAAGTTGTGTTGTGTTTCTTCTTCTTGTTTTTGTTCATCATTTACCGAACTTATAATTGTGCATTTGGCATTTAAAAGTTTGTATTTTTGATCACTAATTTGCATAACCTTTCAATATCTTTTTCCCGCGTTAAAAGACACCTGACATTTCTCAAAAGAACTACACTTTGTTCATTTGTTGAGTCCGTTTGAAGGTTGCTAACAGTCTAAAGTACATAATAATTGACTGTCTAATTATGTATTCTGCAATAATTATCCTACTCTATCCTTCCTTCCTTCTCTCCTCACTTCTTT
>JAPQNM010000012.1:10469683-10474224 GCA_029783475.1 Metacarcinus magister | reverse complement strand
TCTCTTCCTCTTCTCTCTCTATCCCATGCTCTCTCACTCTCCACCTCTCTCTCGTCTCTGCTTAACGCTCCACTAAACCATCTTCGATCTCTCTAATCTGCTCATACTCCTTCAACCATTCTTCTCTCTCTATGCAAAATCTCCGCCTTACACTACTACGATATCTCCTACTCTTATACTAAATATCATCTATCATCTCCTCTATCTCCTCTCTCATGCATCTTCCCTCATCGGTTCTTCTCGTCTCTCATCGACTCGCCTCTCTCTCTCTCTCTCTCTCTCCAGTAGACGCCTAATACGGCTAGCTCTCACTCATCTCCTCATGAACGTACTCACAGACCTCTCTTAGTACGAATTGGTGGTAACTGAGCATGGGCTGTGGCAGTGGCGTGGGTTGGGGAGGGATGAATGAGGGTCGATGGTGAGGGAGAGAAAGAATGATTAAGAGAGAGTGAGAAGAGATAAAAGTAATGATTGTATTAGAGAAATACATGAATAATTCATTGGTAGATAAATACTATAATCATTTAGTGTATAATGAGAGTATATATTACCTGCTTAATATATGTCATATTGCTATTATACACTGTGAGATTCATGAGAGGTAAAAGGCAAGGCTCCTCCCCACCCACCCTCCCTCTGTAATAAACAATGATATTAGGAACACCATGTAGCCTGAAAATAACAAGACATGGAGATTTTATTAGTTATATTTAATTTAGAGGAGAGACTTTACTAGACTATATACAAACACAATCATTTAGTATAGAAAAAACTTAATTGGGGGGGAAGAATCGGTGTTTTGCAGAAACCGCGCTGCTCATCTGAACCATTTAAAACAGGTGATTCTGGATATTTATAGTAGAGTTATTTTTTCTTCCTCTAATTGTTGTCCTACTATGCATTTCTACAAGGGTAAAATGATTCAATTTGATAACCCGATGTTGTCCTTTACTCCTTTTTTCCTCAATCTAAAACACAATTAAAACAGTTAATCATGATCTACCCTTAAACTTAACACCACTTCAGTGTAATAGATAGGGTCCGGTTGCTTGGAATGGGATAAATTAGGACTGGTAACTGTTGTAGTATGTGTTGTGTGTTTATTATGTATTGGGGCGGACTGACGTGAATCTTAAGGCGCCGGAATGAAGTACACACTTAGGGATTGGTGTGGTTGAAGTAGGTGTTTCTAGTATTTATAATCCTGGGTTCGGAGAATTCTTGTAGTATTGTGGACTTGAAGGAACTGGGGGTATGGGTGCAGTCCAGCTGACGACTGTCACTTGGGGGTTAGTGTGTTATTTGTGATGGAGGAAAAAGGGAGGAGGGACAGAAAGGAGGGGGTGGGGGGGGAGTGGGGGCGGGGGGGGGGCTCTGGGGAAGCTGTCCGAGAAGTGCTAGATAGTGATTGCAAGGGTGGGCCGGAAGGGGGGAGTGGATTCCAGACGGGCGTCATAAGCGCGAGAAAGGGCTCGAGTTCACGTTAGCATGGTACAAGGGGGACAAAGGTGAAGAGACCACTCAGAGATAGAGGGGGGGAGGAGATGAGGAGTGGGGCCGGAACGCGGTGCAAGGGCCGCATTTGCAATACGACGTCGACAAAGAGCATAACCCAAGGGGGGGAGGCGGCGGCGGAGGGGTGGGCAGCAGGACCGACGAGAAGGGTCGGGGCAGAAAATGGGGATGGGGAGCACGATGGTTGCAGAACCGGTCAAGGCGGGGGCCCGGGCCGGACGCACCGACAGGTCGCAAAAACGACACGGGGTGGGCAGGTGGGGTGAGGCAGTGGGAAGGGGCGAAGGCCGAAGACAAGAGAATGGGACGGCGAGGGGGATGCTGCAGGGACGGTCCTACGCGAGCAGGCCCGGCGGCGCGCCGCACGGCTGGCGTCGATCCACGCGCGGGCAAAGGCGAGCGATCGCGCCGGGTCGGCCTCCGCGATCCCCGGCGGCCGTCCCGGCGGGGGCGGCCCGCTGGCCCTTCGGCGAGGGCCGGCGCGGCAGCAGAGCGCGCCGCCGCCACCGGCGGCAGGGCGGCCCGGCCAGGCCCGCGACCGGCGCGCCAGGGCGAGCCCGCGCGGGCCGCCGCCTCGAGCCGGCCGCCGGCGGCCGGCCGGCCGGCCAGCCCGCCCGGCCGCGCCGTGAGCCGCCGGCACCGACCGGCCAGAGGGAAAGAAGACGACAAAGCAGACCGATGGAATAAGATCAGAAAGAAGAAGAAGAATAAGAATGGGGGAGCGAGGATCCACGGGGCAGGCCCGGGAGGAGCAGGCACCGGGCAAGGAAGGGGGCAGGAAGGGGGAGATAGAAGAACGAGAAAGGGAGGGTGCGCGCGAGGGAGAGGAGAGGAGAGGGGGGGGGGGGGGTGGGGAAGGGCAGGCAGGGGGGGGGGGGGAGGAGGGCGGGGGGGGGCGAGGGAGAGGGGGGGGGGGGGGGGGGGGGGGAGGGAAGGGAGACGGGACGCCAGGGGGACACAGGGGGGAACGAACATGGGACAGGGGGCCAGGGAGAGAGGACAGTTGGGAACGGGGGGGGGGAGGGGAGGGGGGTGGGGGAAAGGGGACGTAAGACAACAGCAACAGCAGGAAGAGACAACACCGCACGGCCGAAGACAGGAGGATAGGGGAATGAGGAGGGGGAGAGAGGAGGGAGGAGATGAGGAGGGGGGGGAGCAGGGGACACCAGAAGAAAAAGGACGAGATCATATCAAGTCGATGGTGGGTTGGTGGTGGTATGATGGGATGAGGGAGGAGCAAGTGGGAGAGGCGGTAAGTGGTGGAGGAAACAGGTGAAAAGAGACCGTTTAGGTGTGGTAAATCAAGTGCAGCAGGTGGCGATGGTGGTGGTGGGACTAAAAAAGATAGTGGTACGTCCGCCCTCTCGTCATCCAGGGTGTGGTGTGTGTTGAAAGGCGCGAGTGTGTGTTGTTTGGTGTTGTGTTTGAGGCAGGTGTGGATCGTGTGTGGTGTGTGTGGTGTGTGTGTGTGGATTGGTGTTGCGAGGTGACGTTCACACAAGATGGGGTGATTAAACAAATGAAAGCCAGGTGTGTTGTGGTTGTGGTTGTTGTTGTGTTGTGTAGCTGCTTATCTTTACACCTTCAACACTGACTTGAAATTGAACTCCTACGTGTAATTTAATGACTAGAAATGATTGTCTATTTCTACTTCTACCTGTAAGATGAACACTTAATTGAACTCCTACATGTAAGATTATGATGAATATTAACTCCTACGTGTAAGATTATTGGCAAAACGAATTCCCATCTACGTTCTACGTGTAAGATTGACACTTAAAATGAACTTATACTAAAAGATTAAAGACTTAGTTGAATTATTACATGTAGATAAAGATATATATAAGATGACTCCTCTACTCTAAGATTAAACAAAACCAAACCTTCGTTCAACACTAGCTTAGAGGACAAATCTATAATTGAACGTGGCAGACACATTGTAGGTCGTAAACGAACGATAACGCGCATCGAACCTAACCTACCTACCCACCCAACCCACCGCACCCAACCCACCCCACCTAACCTAACCCACCTAACCGAACACACCTAACGCTAACCATCACCTCACCCGCACCGCAACCGCACCCACGAACCTAACCTAACCTACCTAACCAACCCAACCCAACCCCACCCAACCCACGCAACCCACCTCCCCTAGCCTAACCTAAGCCTAGACCTAACCCCACCCACCATCACCATCACCTCACCTCACCTCACCTGGAAATCAGGTAATTAAATACACTGACCTGTGCATTTAGAGACAGTTCACCGGACTTCCTTCAGTATAGTATAGATGTACCTGTAAGTATCCTGTGAAGGAGGTAAGTAAGAGTTGTAATGGGAGAATGGTAGTAGTAGTATTCTCTCTCTCTCTCTCTCCATCTCTCGCTCGCTCGCTCGCGTCTCTCTCACTCGCTCGCTCGCTCTCGTCTCTCGCTCCTCTCTCTCACCCTCTCTCTCGCTCTCTCTCAGTCCAGCTCCATTTTGTATATTATTAAAAGAGAGAGAGGTTGTGTGCGCAGTGGGACTTGCACGATCTTTCATCCGTCAGGCGGAATGTAGGTGTGGAGGCATTGCTGATTCTCTCTCTCTCTCTCTCTCTCTCTCGATCTACTCGCTCCAGCTCTCTCTCGACTCTCATCTCTCTCTCTCATCTCTCTGCTCTCTCGCTCTCTCTCTCTGGATACGTTACGATATGTGGGGTGCACCCGGATTTCGAGGTATTAGTGTAGTAGTGTTATGTAGTTATTTATTTTCTCTTGTGGTTCATTTTATTCATTTATTCATCGAATTGAACCGGTACTCATGTTTAGATATAAGTACATCTTTTCCCCGTCCTTATTTACCTTGACCTAGAACATTCAGTGGGTAGATGCAGGCCCATGCACACTAATTCGTCTGCCCATGGCTCACTACCCCGTCCTGCCCCGGCCTGCATGCCCCGGCCCGCCGGCAGTCCCTGTGCCTTCCTTCATTAATTCCTATCTCCCGCCTGCAGGCCCTTCCCCTCCCTTGCCCCTTTT
>JAPQNM010000012.1:10429683-10447183 GCA_029783475.1 Metacarcinus magister | reverse complement strand
ATGCAGTGAGGTGTGTTGTGGTGTCCTGGTGAGGGCCTGTAGAGGAGGTGAGCGGTGGGGCGTGGGACACACACACACACACACACACACACACACACACACACACACACACACACACACACACTCACTGTTTGAGTGTGTGTTTGGCCCGGGTTGGTACGGCCTTGGTTTGGTGGTTGAGTCGCCGCTCTCCTCCTACACTGCGCCTCACCTCCACCCCGGCGGGCAGGCCTGAAGGGGGGGAGGCTGGACGTGGGGGTGTGAGTGTGAGTGTGAGTGTGGCCAGCGTGATGGCCACACTCACACTTGATGCCTCCGTGAGTGTGTGAGTGCGTGCGTGCGTGCGTGCGTTACACCAGTGCGTCGGGTCAGTCTGCAGCGTGGCCGTGGTATCAGTGCCCAGGTGAGCGTTTGGCGTGCAAGCCTCGGGGTGTGGCGGGCAGGTGTGTGGCTGCAGGTGGTGGTTGATGCAGTCAGGTTAGCCGGTGTGGTGGGCGGGGGCGGAGGCCGTGCCCAGGGCGCGACACTGTGTGAGGGTAATGAACTCTAGCAGCGGGTGGGCGGACGAGCAGGTGGTGGTGGTGGTGGTGGTGGTGGTGGTGCAGCCAACTCTCTCTGGCCAGTGGCTCGGGGGTGTTTGTCAACAAGCTGCCTCGCTGCCTCGCTACACACGTGATGCAACCTTGCCTTGGAGACAATGCAGGTGTGCACACTACACACAACTCATACCAACCACACCACGCACACTCAACACACCTTTACACACTGCAACACATACCCGCAACACTCAGACTGGTGTGTGGTGTGTGGTGGTGATGCTGAGGCCACGGCAACACACCCTTCACAACACACACCACACCAGCCCACGTGTTGCTGAAGGGAGGGGGGGGGGGGGGGGGTGTTGACTGGTTTCTTCAATGCTAGTTAACGATATGTGTGTGTGTGTGTGTGTGTGTGTGTGTGTGTGTGTGTGACTATTCATCTTCCATCTTACCCAACTGAGATGTATCTAATTTCTCGCGCGCTCGACACACACACACACACACACACACACACACACACACACACACACACACACACACACACACACACATTTTCATCGGCGTGACCTTAATCCAAGACATTTTACATCGTGTTCTACCAGGTCACGTCACGCCCTTCCCTACCCTTCCCTTCCCTTCCCTTCCCTTCCCTACCCTTCCCTTCCCTTCCCTTCCCATCCCTACCCTTCCCTACCCTTCCCTACCCTTCCCTTCCCTTCCCTTCCCTTCCCTTCCCTTCCCTTCACCAGTAGAAAGATGTAAGTAACGTTGAACTCTCCTCTTAAGATTTTCCTAGAACCGCCTTTCTTATATATTCTCTTGACGTTCGATTTTCTTTAAGTAGTAGAAGGAGGAGGAGGAAGAAGAAGAAGAGGAGAGGAGGAGGAGGAGGAGGAGGAGGAGGATGATGAAGTGTTTGTATAAGCACTACTTGAACCTGTATGTATGTCAATGAGTAACACAATACTATAGTGTATAATGTACAGTATAATGGTGACCGGTTCAGTAAATAGACGAAAGAAATAAGGAAAAGATTAATTGAATAAAATCTTTAAAATATGCGTAATAGATAGATAGATTGATAGATGGATTGACAGACAGACAGACAGACAGACAGACATACTGACTGACTGATTAACTGACTGACTGACTGACTGACTGACTGACTTAATATAACCACCAAGGAACATTTCGACAAGACCCAAAGATGAAAAACTGAATAATTGTAGGAAGTTCTCAAATCTACATATATAGTAATATTTTTCCGGTTTTTCATTATTATTATTATTGTTGTTGTTGTTGTTGTTATTACTATTATTATTTTATTGTTATTCTTGGTTACAATTCATTTTTCTCTTCACGTGAACATTTACCTTAATAACAGAGTAGTAGTAGTAGTAGTAGTAGTAGTAGTAGTAGTAGTAGTAGTAGTAGTAGTAGTAGTAGTAGTAGTAGTAGTAGAGTCACGTATCATTGTGTTAAGTGTTTTCCCTTAACCAAACGTAACTTAACAGCTAACAAAGACAAAACAAAATAAAATGATTACTGAAACATTTTATACTTTCACTTCATCACTAATATTTTCCTCATTTCTTCACATTTATTCATGAAGTTCCATTACTCATATTTTCCTCATTTTCCTCATATCTATAACTATATTCGTGTTTCCAAGTGTAAATTGTCCCTAATGACTGTCTGTACATTCTCCTTCAAGTTAATTTATGTTAATGTATGAGGGTGGAGGAGGCAGGTTGTAGGGGGGGGCGGTTGGGGGTGGAGGGGGGGCGTGTTACCTTGGAGGGAAAGGGGGGGTTGGGGGGGTGAGATATGTGTGAAAAGTGAGGAAATAGTGAAATGAAGGACTTGTTAGTTATATAAAGAGTCACGTGTGTGTGTGTGTGTGTGTGTTGATCTTATCGTTTGTACTCCCTCATTCTTTACATATGTTCTTGTTACCTCTCCTCCTCCTCCTCCTCCTCCTTCTCCTTCTTCTTCTTCTTCTTCTTCTTCTTCTTCTCCTATTGGCATTTCCGTTCTTACTGATCTTCATCCTCATGCACTTTTGCTCCACTTCCTCAAACCTGCCTCTCTCTCTCTCTCTCTCTCTCTCTCTCTCTCTCTCTCTCTCTCTCTCTCTCTCTCTCTCTCTCTCTCTCTCTCTCTCTCTCTCTCTCTCTCTCTCTCTCTCTCTCTCTCTCTCTCTCTCTGGTTCAGTATAAGATATTTTTTTCTTCATAACTTGTCCAACATTTTCGACTCAATCTCCTGTGTGTGTGTGTGTGTGTGTGTGTGTGTGTGTGTGTGTGTGTGTGTGTGTGTGTGTGTGTCCTTCAGTGACTCACCCAAAGGCGCTTTTCCCATGCACTTTTACATCAGAATTCAGATAATGTCAACCCTCCCCCCCCCCAGGAAACGTACATGTGTGTGTGTGTGTGTGTGTTTTATTACGACACTGTATATTAGAATTCGAAAGAGAGAGAGAGAGAGAGAGAGAGAGAGAGAGAGAGAGAGAGAGAGAGAGAGAGAGAGAGAGAGAGAGAGAGAGAGAGAGAATATATAAAGATAAAGTTTAATACACGTAACTTTATTCTTCTCTTCCCCTTCCTTTCATCATCTTTTATTATTATTATCATTATTTCCTTTCCTACATCATTTATCATTAATTTCCTTGACTCAAAATTAACCTCACTCTCTCTTCGTTTTTTTTTTATTTAATTTCCTTCATATTCTCTCAATTTTACAATATTAACTTTTCATTCTATTTAATTTTTTATATTTTATTATTTCGTTTATTTTTCAGTTCACATAATTACTTGTTAACCTTCAACTCTCTCTTGTCTAGTCCAATATATTTTCCCTTCCTTATTTCCTCCTGACATGCTGGAATTTCCCCTTTTTTTCCCTCTCTCTTTTTTTTTTTTTTTTTCTTTCCCTTGAACGTGTAATATTTTTTAGTCTGTGAAATTATTGACTCATTTTATTTGGGTATTAAACTATTTTTTATTGCCGGTTCAATGCTCGGTTTTATGAACATTAATTCCGCTATCTCTCCCGCCCACACACATACACGGCCCCCCCCCCTCTCTCTCTCTCTCTCTCTCTCTCTCTCTCTCTCTCTCTCTCTCTCTCTCTCTCTCTCTCTCTCTCTCTCTCTCTCTCTCTCATATTTCATTTTTTTACGCTCACAAATATATTAAAATCAGAATCATTACTTCACACACGCACACACACTCCTTCCTCTTCCTCCTCCTCCTCCTCCTCCTCCTCCTCCTCCTCCTCCTCCTCCTCCTCCTCCTCCTCCTCCTCCTCCTCTCCTCCTCCTCCTCCTTCTCCTCCTCCTTCTCCTCCTCCTCCTCCTCCTCCTCCTCCTCCTCCTCTCCTCCTCCTCCTCCTCCTCCCTAGCAGCCACACCCTCAGGTAACACTACAACCTTGCAATCACAACATGTCACCCGTCACACACACACACACACACACACACACACACACACACACACACACACACACACACACACACACACACACAGAGAGAGAGAGAGAGAGAGAGAGAGAGAGAGAGAGAGAGAGAGAGAGAGAGAGAGAGAGAGAGAGAGAATGCATTTACTGGACACTAATCTTTGGTCACCTCACGGAACCCTGACTGTGGTAGCCTCCTCCTCCTCCTCCTCCTCCTCCTCCTCCTTCATTCCCTGCTGTGTCCAATGAGTGACCATGAACCTCCTTGTGGGTCAGTGGGCCGAGGAGGAGGAGGAGGAGGTAGATTTTGGGAGAGTGTAAAGCAATCATGACTTTAGGAGGAGGGAAGATGGGAAGATGGGAAGGAGGGAAGGAGGGAAGGAGGAATGGAGGAAAGGGAACAAGCCTTTCACTGTACTATCCTTTCTCTAATTCAAGTAGTTAGTGTAGAGTAGTTATATCAAACAGCCTTCGCAGGGGCCCTAGGGTCTGTTGCTGTTTGTGTTCCCTTGTATTCCCTTGTATAAGTGAATACAAGGGAAGGAGGGATGGAGGGAAGAAGGGAAGGAGGGAATCTTTTGTATGGTATTAGGAAGGGAGGGTAGAAGGAGGGGAAGGAAGAGAGGTAAAAGGAGGAGGAGGAGGAGGAGGAGGAGGAGGAGGAGGAGAAGAAGAGAGGTAGAGGAACGCTTCTATGGGGTGTTCAGGTTGGGTATCTTTGGGGGAGGAGGGAGGAAAGAGGGGGGGAAGGTCTTTTATGAGGGTGGAGGGAATGGAGAGGGTATGGGGGGTATGGGAGGAGGTCTCGTTATATGGGGCGGTGTGGAGATGGTATGGAAGGGGGGGGGAGGGGGAGGGGAGGGAAGCCACGTTGTAGTGAAGAAATATTTACAACCACATGGCGAGAGAGAGAGAGAGAGAGAGAGATTCTGTTTAAAGTTGGGGATTATTACACATTTGAGGGGAAGAGGAGGGGGAAGTTACCTGACTATAATGAAAGAAGTTAATTACCAGGTGAGGAAAATATACGTTTTGTTGCACGAGGAAAATATTCAAACTTCGTGAAAAGACTGGACTGAAGTTGTTGTTTAGTGAGGAAAATTTTGTTATGAAGTTTAGTGAAGGAAAATTTTTATGAAGTTCAGTGCAGATGATTGTGTGAAGTTTTATTAATGTATGGTAAAGGAAGTGTTTGGATTGGTCTATTGGAAGTTGTGAAGTTTTAATCAAAGAAAATGGTGAAGTTTGGATCATAGAAAATGGTCGAAGTTTGTTGTGGAATGAAATTGAAGTTGTGTAAAGTGAAGGAATTGAAATATAGTGAAGTTTGCATCAAAGTGAAAAAGAGAGAGAGAAAAAAAAGTGAAGTTTGGTGGTGGGATAAACAGCGAAGTTTTGTTGAAAAGAAAAGTGTTGAGTAGAAGGAAAAAAAAACGAGAAAAAAAATCTTTAAAAACAAAAAATCGTGTGAGTGATGTGAAGAAAAAAAAAAAGATTAAAGTGAACAGGAAAAAAAAAGTAAAACAAAAATAGAAAGAAAAGAAAAAAACTCATCACTTTTACGAGAGAGGAAAGAAGAAGGAAGTGTAGTGTGAAGTGTACTTAGGGTGTGTAAGCGAGGCAGGTAAAAAAGATGTTTACTTACCTGTTGTAGAAGAAGTAGTGATGATGATGATAGTGATAGTGATGAAGATGATGATAGTGATAGTGATGATGGACGCTTAAGTGTGATGAAAATCTTTAGTGATATTTTTTTTGTACATGAATAAAAAAAAAAAAATATAAAAGAAGGAAGGAATAAAAAATACAAGAAAATAGAACAGAAGTGACTCAAGAGTGAAAGAAAAAAATATTGCATAAAACGTTCCATTCAGAATGTGGTCTTATTTTGTTGTTGTTTGGGAAAGCTTTGTTGTGCATTCAAAACACACATAACAAACACAACTATAGTATTAGTTTATTTATTTATTTATTTAATATTATCTTTTTGTGTGTGTGTGTGGATATATTCGTCTTTTATAACGGCAAGCTAGGACGTGTGTGTGTGTGGTGTGTGTGTGTGTGTGTGTGTGTGTGTGTGTGTGTGTGTGCACGTGGACCTTCAAGAACATAACATCGAAAGTGAAAAATGATGACGCTGTGAAAGTGAACAAATTTGCATCACAATCAAAATGGTGACGAGCAAGTGAAAATGATGACTCGAAAATATAATAACAATACACCAACAAATGACTCTTTACGACACACACACACACACACACACACACACACACACACACACACACACACACACACACACACACACACACAGCACCTGCAAATCACACCTGTCTTTTAATTCCTGCAGGTGATTCCAAGAGTATATAAGGTAGGCAGGAGAGATGCTTGTAGAGACCTTGTAGAAACCTTGAATGAACCTTGTCGATAGGCCTAACACAGTATAGGCCTACGGGAAGTGGGACTATTGTAAAGAAGGCTTTGTACAATGATGCAATTCTCACCTTGCCTTGCCTTGCCTTGCCTTACCTTGCCTTGTCTTTATCTCAGCCAGTGAACCATTCTCTCTCTTTCTCTATTTTTTTCTCTATTTTTGTTCTCATAAGTTATTCTGCATGAGAGAGAGAGAGAGAGAGAGAGAGAGAGAGAGAGAGAGAGAGAGAGAGAGAGAGAGAGAGAGAGAGAGAGAGAGAGAGAGAATCTAAGACTCCCTGTCATCTGATGTTACTACACCTTCTCTTTTTCCTTCCCTTCTCTTCTCTATCCTTCCCTCCCCTTCCCTTCCCTTCCCTTCCCTTCCTTTCTTCTTTCTTGTTCTTTGCTTAACACTATCTTCTCCCAAATGCAATTCCTAGAACATTAAACAACATTGATTGACCTTGTGTGTGTGTGTGTGTGTGTGTGTGTGTGTGTGTGTGTGTGTGTACATTATTTTATTTAATGTATTTGTGTGTTTTCGAATCTAAACTTTGTATATTTATTTGTTTTTGTCGGAAATTAATATTATGTCGTGTGTGTGTGTGTGTGTGTGTGTGTGTGTGTGTGTGTGTGTGTGTGTGTGTGTGTGTGTGTGTGTGATGTATTGTTGCGTTAGACTGCCTTCCTGGTATTGTTGTTTAGATCACACACACCACACACACACACACACACACACACACACTGACGTAGGTGTTCCCAGGTGTAGCAGCAACAAGGTCACCTGCTTACTGTCTCGCGAAAGTTGGGGAGAACACCTTTGACTTTTGAAAGGAGGGGGGAGGGGGGGCAGGGCTGACTCCTCCTCCTCCTCCTCCTTTTTTCATCTCCCTTTCCTTAATCTGTAGCTGGTATTTTAGTTTTTTTTCTTTTCCTCCTCCTCCTCCTCCCCTCCTGGTCCTCATTTTCGTCTTCTTTTCCTTAATCTGTAGCTGGTATTTTAGTTTTTTTTCTTTTCCTCCTCCTCCTCCTCCTCCTTCCCTCCTGGTCCTCATTTTCGTCTTCTTTTCCTTAGTCTGTAGCTGGTATTTTAGTTTCTTCTTGTCCTCCTCCTCCTCCTCCTCCTCCTCCTCCTCCTCCTCCTCCTCCTCCTCCTCATTTTCGTCTTCTTTTCCTTAGTCTGTAGCTGGTATTTTAGTTTCTTCTTTTCCTCCTCCTCCTCCTCCTCCACCTCCTCCTCCACCTCTTCCTCCATCTGGGCTTGTCATCTTCAGTCTTATCTTTTCGTACCACACAAGGTCACCATCACGTACTACCTTACTGTAATGAGAGAATCAGGTGATGAATAATACTAATGATGATACAATGATGGAGATGATGATGATGAGGAGGAGGAAAAGGAAGAGGAGGAGGGAGAATGTGGAGGATTGTAGTGTGGAGCAGAGCAGGTGGTGGTGGTGGTGGTGGTGGGTGTGTGGAGCAGGTGGTGGTGAAGGTAGTGATGGTGGTTTTGCATCCTGTAAGAGACTTGTGAAGGAAGGGGAAGGGGAAGGGGATGACCAGTATTACCATGCCCTAAGGAATGGTGGAGGGAGAGGAGAGGAAGGGGAAGGGAGGGGAAGAGTTACAGGAGGCCCTTGAGGGAGGTATAGGATCCTGAGTGTGTGTGTGTGTGTGTGTGTTATTGGTGAGGGTCGGGGAAGTGAGGGAAGGGAAGGGGGAAGGGAGGGAGGTCTTAAGAGCAAGGGAGGTGGAGGGAGGAAAGAGGAGTGGAGGAGGAGGAGGAGGAGGAGGAGCCACTTCCGGACCTGACGAACGCTTGCCAGCTGGCGCCTACTCTGGGGTTCTCATGCAGCAGATACCCTTCCCTTCCTCCCCTTCCTCCCCTTCCTCCCCTTCTTCCCTTCCTTCCCTTCATCCCTTCACCTACTCCTTATCCATGGAACTCTCACCCCAAGGAAGGCCTCACCTGCCTCCACCCTCACCCAGGTATTACTGCCACTCGCCTCCACCCACACTTGCCCTTACCTGCCTCACCCCCACACACCCCATCACCCGGGCACTCCCCCACTACCCTTCACTCCCACTAAAAATACATCCACCTCACCGCTCAACACAGAAACAACGTCTCTCTTCTCCTCCTCCTCCTCCTCCTCCTCCTCCTCCTCCTCCTCCTCCTCCTCCTCCTCCTCCTCCTCCTCCTCCTGCTTCATCCCCATCTCCCCCTTTCCTGGAAGCACCTCACTGCCTTTCACCCAAACTGGAAATTCCCTCACCCACCTTCCTCCTCCATTTTGCTTTGTCACTTTCTTCTCCCAAGTCACCCGCTGCAACCCTTCGTCACCCCAACGTAAAACAGTCTTCCTTTCTCTCTCTCTCTCTCTCTCTCTCTCTCTCTCTCTCTCTCTCTCTCTCTCTCTCTCTCTCTCTCTCTCTCTCTCTCTCTCTCTCTCTTCACCTTTCACTGGTCTCGCACCTCCCTTGAGGACACCCACACCCACACCCACACCCACATTCACACCCACATTCACACCCACGTTCACACACACACACACACACACACACACACACACACACACACACACACACACACACACACTCAACCTGCGACATCATGAACTCGCGCGCAGTAAGTAGTTACGTTTTTGTTTTATTTCCATATCAGTTGAGCCGTCACGTATATAGAAGGAAGGGAAGGGAAGGGAAGGGAGGGAAAGGAAAGGAAGGGAAAGGAAGGGAAGGGGAGGGGAGGGAAAGGAAGGGGGAGGGGTAACGGAACTGATAATGCAGTCACGTCTTTCTCTTCCGTTCTGTTCCTTTCCTTTCCAAGTGTTAGTTACTTGAGAGAGAGAGAGAGAGAGAGAGAGAGAGAGAGAGAGAGAGAGAGAGAGAGAGAGAGAGAGAGAGAGAGAGAGAGAGAGAGAGAGAGAGAGAGGAAGGATAAAATAATAAATGTCGGAAATTTCTGAGTGTTTTTATGTGTATGCGCATTGTGTTATTCTTTTTAATGTTTGTGCTTGTTCTAGGTCAGGTTTTAGGGTGGGAGAGTCACGCGAGGCCGAAGAATGGCGGGAAATACTAATGGAGGGTAATTGAGCTGGCGAAATAATAGTCACATCAAGGAAGTAGAGTAGGTGTTGTTATGTTGTTAGTGTGACTATTCTTTTGGCACGCAGCAGGAAGGGTTTGAAGAACACACACACACACACACACACACACACACACACACACACACACATGGTATCTATCTATTTTGAGGAAGTTATGTTTCTATTAGAGTAAACAAGATAGAAAAAAAGCGTGAGACCGTTGATAAAATGAGAATTATTCCCTCAAACTAGTTATTTTTATTTTTTTATTTTTTTATCATAAGGACGGATACACTTGAGTTAAACTGAAGGGATGTGAAACGTATACTTTGAATTTTCGTTCATTAAAATAATATTTCTCTAGGTGCATGCGTAACAAAATATTATACTCTTATTAATGAGAGAGAGAGAGAGAGAGAGAGAGAGAGAGAGAGAGAGAGAGAGAGAGAGAGAGAGAGAGAAGTGTGAGTGAGCCCGAGTACAGTACAGTATGTGTTGTCTAGTCAAGGTGACCTTCCCTTGCACGTGACTCTGTGGTAACTGTACCGCCCTCGTGTTCGCTCAGACCTCCTCCTCCTCCTCCTCCTCCTCCTCCTCTGGGGACGTAACGATAAATGCCTTATCTTGGTAATGAAGAGGCAAAGATATTCTCCTTTATATGGTGTTGTATACTCCTGTAGGAGGCGGTAGGTGGTGGTTATAAACAGTTACGTGTTTCTCATCGTTTTCTCGTCCTCTTGATTATTTTTCTCTATTATTCGTTCACATTCTTATTAATCTTCCACTTTTCGTAGTGTATCATCTTCGTTTGGGTTATCTGTTAGTGTTCTCTAATATTCGTTCACATCCTTATTATTCTTCCACACACTTCGTACTGTAACTAATTCGTTAGGTTTCATATTTTCTTCAGTTCCTTTAGTTACATCTCTTACTTGTCTCTACTTTTCTTTAATATTCTTCTTTAAACATTCGTCTACATTCTTATTAACTGTATTTGCTTCGTCAGTTCACATGTGCTTTTTCCATCCTCCCTTCGTGTGTGTGTGTGTGTGTGTGACTTTTCTTCCTTCCTTCATCCCTCATCGCCTATAATACCTCCCCGCATGACTAGCAGCTCCGTGGTTCCTGCTGTCTTTGCTGCCACCCATGGACACCAGCCTCCCTCATCCCCCCCCTTTCTCTCTCTCTCTCTCTCTCTCTCTCTCTCTCTCTCTCTCTCTCTCTCTCTCTCTCTCTCTCTCTCTCTCTCTCTCTCTCTCTCTCTCTCTCTCTCTCTCTCTGCATCATCACAAAGGATAGTAGGAAGCAAGAGAAAGAAAACAGTAATGCGTCAGTTATGTTGGTACTGATAGAATTCTCAACATAACGAACTGACAATTACGTTCAGGCGATAGATAGTACGTAATGTAGTTCTTATTTGTATGTAAAATTATATGTTCAATGACGTCATAGGTTTTGTTTGATGCCATTCCTATCATATCAAATTATAAAGGAATATAATCGTGAGAGAAAATGCGAAGTACTAATACGAATTGGTAACAAATGAACATCATCGTACATCCTGTTTACCTCGAGTGTGTGTGTGTGTGTATATATGTATGTGTGTATGTGTGTGTGTGTGTGTGTGTGTGTGTGTGTGTGTGTGTGTGTGTGTGTGTGTGTGTGTGATGGAGGAGGGAGGGAGGGAGGGCTAGCTAAGTGCGGTTCCCGAGACTCCTTTGTTTCACCCCAACGCGAGCTGCTCATCCACGACTGTCATGCTAAATGTTATGAAATCTCTAAATAATCTTCCAGCGACCACTTGAAACTCCACCAACATGTACTTGGGTTCAGTTAAGCGGGGCTATGAACCTTTTACTTAGCCAGGATGTTAACTGGGAACCGTGGAAGCAGGAGTAGTTTTTGCAGGTTAAGACTTTTTTTTTCCCCTCCCTTTTTTTTCGCTTTTTTTTCTTTTGTTACATTTTTAGGGTGAGATGGAGCCTGGGAGAGTTTTGTTGGGGTAGTAGTAGTGGTGGTGGTGGTGGGGGAGGGTTGGTACGCCCGCCCGTCCGTCCGCCCAACCCACCCGCCCAGGAGGTGGCAACACTACATCCGTCTTCCCGCCAAACCGTAACGACTCCTTCTGATGGTGGTGGTAGTGGTGGTGTTCAAGTTTGGCGCTTGTAATGTATAATGTTTATGCTGTAACAGTATACACACACACACACACACACACACACACACACACACACACACACACACACACACACACACACACACAGGGTATTTAGTATGCATGCACTATTGTCTATGTATGTATGTATGCCCTTTGCGTGCGTACAACGAAGCCGATGAACCTCTGAAGTGTGTTATGAAATCAGGCAACGTTCCTACACCCACACACACACACACACACACACACACACACACACACACACACACACACACACACACACACACACACACACACACACCTTTGCGACACTCAGGACCTTGAAGTCTTGTATTGAATTGAAGTGATGAAGTCATCGACGAGAAACATAAAGACGCACTAACATGATCGATCACCTTTCATTACAAGCATAGACACGGATCCATTTTTATTTTTAACCTCACACACAAAATACCTTAGTGATGGTGACGTGGCGGGAAGGAAAAATAACACAAATTCAGCCCAATACAATAGTTTCAAATTTTAACTGTTAACACGCCGTTGTGATGTTTCAATTTGCAATCTCACACAATTTAAGGGAGTGAGTGTCTCTGTGCGTTGGTGTGTGGCTGTGAACAACGGTGTGGTGAGAGAGAGAGAGAGAGAGAGAGAGAGAGAGAGAGAGAGAGAGAGAGAGAGAGAGAGAGAGAGAGAGAGAGAGAGAGAAAGAGAAGAGAAGAGAGAGAGAGAGAGAGCGTCGTCCTCCTGTGCCCCGCCCCGCCCCGCCCCAAACCAAGGATTGATGGATGTGGTGGTGGTGGTTGAGTCTTTCATTATACTTTTCGGATGTTGTGGTACCGTGTATGTCGCGTCAGCCGGCAGGTGTGGTTGACAGAGAGAGAGAGAGAGAGAGAGAGAGAGAGAGAGAGAGAGAGAGAGAGAGAGAGAGAGAGAACTAACTGGTTGGGTTGATGGGTGGTTGGGTTGTAAATAGTTATGAGTGAGTGCAACGGGGCGAACTTACGTACATGTGTGTGTGTGTGTGTGTGTGTGTGTGTGTGTGTGTGTGTGTGTGTGTGTGTGTGTGTGTGTGTGTGTGTGGAAGTGGCGGTAACAGGGAGGGAGGCGAGGGTGTCATTATAGAGGTAGTACCTGTGGAATCCTTTGTCTGAGGGGCGTCATGAATTGTTGGGACTCTCGATCATTGATGTTGTAGGTCCACTCAAGCCACAACGAGGAACTGAGACAAGCCTATACCCAGCCACAGCCACTGCATAGAAGGCGACGTGGGCAAGGGAAGGGAAGGGAAGGGTAGGGAAGGGAATGGAAGAAGATAAGATAAGGGAAGGGGAAGGAAAGGAAAGGAAAGGGACGGGAAGGGAAGGGAGGGGTGGGGAGGGCAAAGGAAGGGAAGGGAAGGGGAAGGGGAAGGAGAAGGAAAGCAAAGGGATGGTAAAAGAAGGCAAAGGGGTAACTATTTGCTTCTCTCTAAAATGATAGTGTTTTACTGACATTTTTGTATTGGTGTAACATTACGAAACCAGGAAATCATGGAAATATATAAAGAATGTAACTCCATCACTCCTTGAAATATTCCTCTCTATTCCTCTAGCGTGCATGTTTGTGAACTATTGTACTTGTGGTATTTCGTTAAGTATCGAGAAATATTTACAACGATTTTTGAAGTAGCTTGAGATTCCATAGTCAACGAGAGATTTATCTATTTATTTGTTTACATATTTATTTATTTATTTATTTATTTATTTATTTATTTATTTATTTTCCTAAACAAAGTATACATTTTAAAGGGAATATAAACCAAACTAACTGGAATAGGCTGTGCTAAATATAACAGTTTGTAGGTTGATGAACGTTCTCTCTCTCTCTCTCTCTCTCTCTCTCTCTCTCTCTCTCTCTCTCTCTCTCTCTCTCTCTCTCTCTCTCTCTCTCAATGATCATGCTTTTGAGGCTGTGGGTGAGGTTTTAAGAGATACTTTGTGAAAATGCGTGAGGAAGGTAGGAAAGGTTGTGGGAAAATGTGTGTGTGTGTGTGTGTGTGTGTGTGTGTGAATAGCAGTGTTAGGGTGGGAATCGAAACTTACCTCCCTTCCCCTCTGTCTACTCTTAAAACCCTCTCCCTCCCTCCCTTCCTTCCCTCTGTACCCTTCGTTCCTTCCTTCTCTCCCCTTTCAACCATCCCTCCCATTCTCCCTTTGCCTCGCCCGTTCCCCTTGTTCTTTCCCCTTACTTCGGCAATAACCTCACCAGCCGTTGCTTTACCTTAACACCGTTCACCGTTCACTGCAGCCTCCTGGTGCACTCTATACTGACCGTTACCATGGAAATAGGAGTTCTTTTGCTCAAGCTAACCTCTCGCAGGCAACGTTAAGTCTATAATTGATTTTACGTTGTAGTGATTTTTGTTCACGCGCAAATCGACAAATATCTCCGCGTTCAGACATGTGTGTGCGTGTGTGTGTGTGTGTCACGTGTGTGTTTGCGTGCGCGTGCGTGTGTGTGCGTGTGCGGAAACGGATTCAGACCACTCTTATTATAAGGTTATCAGATGGAGTGAAAAAGAAAGAAACTAGAGGAGGATGTAAAGTATGTTCTTCCCTTCACTTATAACTACACTCTAGATATGATATTCCCTTCACTTATAACTACACTCTAGACTTCATGTTCCCTTCACTTATAACTACACTCTAGATATGATATTCCCTTCACTTATAACCACTAGATTGATGACGAAATTTTCCCTTCACTCGATCGGCGCACACACATTTTTTTCCAGTTTTCTTTTTTCGCAATCATCTACTTTTCACATCCTTTCTTCCACCACGCCCGATAAAACATTTGCTTAAAGTGTCATGTTGAGAGGTGACCTTTTTCCTCTGACGCCTCGCTCTTCGCTAGATCATAAATGTCATGATGTGTGACGACGCAGAATGTGATACAGAAACACTACTACAATCACCTCACTCCACCCCACTCTACCCCACTCTACTCCAACGCCACTCCACCCCACCCCACTCCACCCCAGCCCACTCTAGCCCATCCCACTCCACCCCAGCCCACTCCAGCTTCCCTTTCTTGATCTTGTTTCAATCACACCTAGTTTTCTGACCAATAGAAATAGTCAATGTTTAAGATAGCCACCTTAAACCCTTATGAAAAACGAATATAAAGTGTTTTAATAATAAATGGAAAGTTTATTTATGATTTTATACCTACCTTTTACCTCAATTTGCCTTCACTAAATAGTTAAATAGGAAACAACAGGAGTGAGATAGCATCCAACCCCTTTCATACCTTATACACACAGAGAACAGAATATATATTGCCTTCAGTATGAGAATCTATATATGTAGTCTGCACATGTTTCGATAGTAAGGAAGAAAGACTATAACATTTACACAACCCTCATATGGAAGGGAACGCCTGCTGCCCTCTGCTAATCAATCCCACGAGACATTTTAATTTGATGTTCAGTTTTATATATATTTTTTTTATTTATTTATTTATTTTTTATTGAAGGTGAACAGGTGTAGACATGTATGTTATAATGTTGGTTTGGAGGCTAGGGTGGGAATCATATTGTTCTTATTATTAACTTAAACTATGAGAAAGATTCGTCACAAATTTTATCTACTGAAGTGATGAAATTTTGTGTATCTAGTCACCTGAAAAGACTGCTTGTATATTTCTTTGAGAGAGAGAGAGAGAGAGAGAGAGAGAGAGAGAGAGAGAGAGAGAGAGAGAGAGAGAGAGAGAGAGAGAGAGAGAGAGAGAGAGAGAGAGAGAGAGAGAGAGAGATCAACAAAAGAATGAAGGAGGCTGAGGGATGAGTGTTGTGTGTAGCTGTGCATACATAACCTTCAATACTATGATGGCTGTACTCTTACTATTACTATATGTACCTCTGTTTTGTTGATATATAAGATACAATCAATATGAAACAGTACGAATGATATTATGAGAGCAATGATAGAAGAGAAGCCAACTTTAGCAATAGGTAGAAGCAGGTGGAAAAAGTTTAGAGACAACAACCCAACCTAACCTAACCTAACCCAACCCAACCCAACCCAACCCAACCCAACCCAACCCAACCCAACCCAACCCAACCTAACCTAACCTAACTTAACCTAACACTAACTAACTTAATCTAACTTAACCTAACACTAACTAACCTAACCTAACAAAGAGAGGATGTTATTACCCATCAAAAAGTACACACCATGCATCACATTCGAAAAATATGATGCTTTAACAACAGTGAAATATTGACTGTTAAAGACGATGGTGTGAAGGGAGTGGAGGCTTGGTGAAGAGAGGATGGTGAGGTGAAGGTGGAGGTGTGTGTGCTGAGGTGGCATGAGAGACAACCCAACATATGTGGAGTTGAGAAGTGGACGTGTGGGTGGGTGTGTGTGTGTGGGTGCGTGGGTGGTATTGAGTACATCTGTGAAGTGATGAGGTTAGATAACACACACACACACTATACATGAGTGTGCAATTTGGATATAAAGTTGCCATCGAGTGACACATGGTAACGTGTGTGTAGATAGAACATTGCTTTGAAAAGGAGGGAGTAGAAGGTTGAAATGGATCTTACTTTGATTATTTCACAACTACATGTTATTGTTTATATGCATTTTTAAAAGTTTATATTTGAACCCAAGTTGACTGAACTCATTGAACCCATTAAATACTATGAGTCAGATAAAGTCAATGTTTGTTTAGTGATTACATACTCATCTAACCTTAATTGAGCTGCTCTCCTTAACTAATAGTGTATAAACAGATAAAGGAGATAACACACTCATTGGTGTCTTGATGTCAGTGGTTGCCTTGCCTTGCCTTGCCTTGCCTTGCCCAGCCCAGGTGTGTTGAGCTTGGAGTCATGTCTCTGTCTGTGGAAGTTTGATTGTCATCCAGAAGCATTGACACTTTCCAGATACTCGTGACCATTAATACCGGACTCATTTGTGTATATGTGTTGTATTTACCTAGTTGTAGTATACAGGGCCTGAGCTGCACTCGTGTGGTCCTGTCTCCGTATCAATATTTGTCCAGTAACCTTACATTGACAAGGTGGAAGTGTTAACAAGTGTTCCTCATGATAAGTGCACACTGCTTGTCTCGCACTACACACTAGTATGTGCACAGGTGTGTGTGTGTGTGTGTGTCTGGATGGTGTGTCTGTTGCTAAATGAAATGATTGGGATATAACTGTGTTTTAGCTTCATGTTCTGTACATGATGGATAATGTGACTATGTATAGTGTTAAGCTTCTTATTACCTTATAAGTGATTGTCATGACTGACACATTCTCTTCCTGTTGAAGTTAATAGCTGTGTTTTCTTTTGCCAGGTTGCCGGAGGAACACAGTGGGTATGACCGTTCTAGTCACTTTTACGAAGGCAGGAGAGATGAAGGCCTTGGGTACAATGGGCCAGGAGTTGGCCCGCCTGTGATGCGCCGCACGTACCCCAATGACCGGGACCAAGATTTCTCCTCCAGGGGACGGTTGCGGGCGTACAGCCGGGGACCTTATGGGGGAGGGAGGCCTGACCAGGGGGACTATCAGTGGGGGAATAGCCAGTATCGCTACCTCCACCAGGACCCTTATGTTGAGGAGAAAGTGGTGGTGCGAAGGGGGACGGTGCCCCCTACGTCAGCATCTCCGCCTCCCCTTCCCCGGCCCTCGGCGCCCCGGCCCTCCAGGATCCACACTGGGAGCAGCAGCATGAGCAAAAGGCGGCCGGCCAGTAGATCAGGCTCGGAGTCACGATCCACGAGCAGAAGCAGCAGCAGTAGCAGCAGCAGCAGCAGTAGTAGTAGGTCGACCTCAAGCAGTTCAAGGTC
>JAPQNM010000012.1:10399683-10424683 GCA_029783475.1 Metacarcinus magister | reverse complement strand
ACACAAGTTTTGCTGTTCATCTTGTTCAACAAGAAACATGAGTGAATCTTCTCATCTAGTTAGTGTTCTTCATTTTTAAAATAAATGCTTACTTTCAGCGTGTTTTGTTGTTATCAGATATCAAAGTTTTACCCGCATACATGGTTTCTTTTTAAAGGAAAAATATGCCTCCACTGCTGTAATGGAGATGCGAGGAAGAGTACTGAACGGGAGGAAGATACAGATTGACTTTGCTTCTCGAGAATGCCAAGCTGCCTTTTCTGAACACCTCTCCAAACAAGGTCCTTCAGTACCACCAGCCGAACGCCCGTGGGAGCGACGGGAACTTGAAAAGTGAGTTGGGTCTTTGTGCTGAGACGGACATAGTTTTGTGCTGAACACTAACATTTATGTACCTTCACATTACCTTTACATCTGTTGTAGAGGCTTGATGAGATGAAATGAGATGAGATGAAAAGGTTAATATTCATCATGATTCCTTGAGTAGTGTTGTGAGTGTTGTTGTTGTTGTGCACAGGGAACCCGGGCGGTATGAAGGCTCCACCACCAGGTACAGCCGGTATGAACGCACCAGGAGGGACGGGGCGCCGTTCTCCTCCCGGCCCGCTGCCAACAACAGAACATCAGCTTATAACTCCACCAACACTCGGACCAGAGGAAGATATGAGAACTATGATGAATTTCCTCCTGGGTGAGTGTGGTAATCAAGTGTTGTCAGCTGGATAGGTGTAACTAGATTTATTAATGGCAGTTTCACTCTTATCATAAAGATTGAATTGTTTGTGTTATGAGACAGATCAAAACTGATTGTTTTCATTATTCTTTTCCCACAGCAGAAGTTATGATGAATTCAGTCAAGGCAGCGGGGCTTCCTATGAAGATTCTTATGAAAGGGAACTTCGTGAGTATGCTGGAAGTCAGCGCTACGGTGAAGGTGTTGGAGGCGTTGCCGCCACCAACGCTGTAACAGCAAACAACCGGAGGCACAGCTTCAGTCCGGCAAGGAGGCGAGATGACCCCTCACCGGGCTCACAGCGAGCTCATTCCAGAGATCGCAACAGCCTGAGTCCATCACCTCGTGTTTCGTACGAGGACGGGGAGTCAGTGAGTCGTCGAACGGCCCGGCGCTCCACCAGTGATCATGACAGCTTTCACAGCCAGTCTCCACCTGGATCTCGTGCTGCCTCTCCCCCACCACCACCACGGCCTTCAAAAGGCAGTTCTGCTGTGACGTCACGCCTTGCACCACCCAGGTCTCCGGGCACTCCAATAGCAGCATCTCCATCACGGGAGGTGACTCTGCTGGAGGACCGCTCCCTCCCAGACCCTCGGGACTACCGGAGACGCACCAGTGACCTCAAGGACCTGGTGGTGCGGGTCAGTGATGGCAGACGGCCCACCCCGGCTGCACCTCCTGAGTCACCTCACCGTTCCAATGCCCACCGCCTCCACCGCTCCTCTCACACCGAGGATGGAGAGGACGTGGTGAGCAGCAGCAGTGGAGGTGCAAGTGGGCCTCAGGATCCCAGGCTGGTGCACCGCAGACTCACTGAGGATCCTCCTTCCTCGGGGGATGAAAGACCCTCAGACCAGGAGCGGCCTCACAAAAAGCCGCGTTACAATGACGCCAACTATGAGAAGGTGGTCAGTGTAAAGCGATTAGCCGACAGCAGTGACTCCATCACAAACTTTCGGCGACCTCACGACACTCGGAGGGACGGGAGGCTGATAAGGCGAAGCGGGGACTCCTTACCACACCCTACGAGGCAGTCTGAGGAAGTCCACGACCCTCGCTACCGGAGATCATCTGTGTCTGATGCGGACGATACACACTGGCGCCGCGACGCCATTCACGTGTCTTCCTCGTGTGACGCTGCAGCAGACCACAGTGATGCCAGTCCCCCCGGCACACCTGTCCGGGACGAGCGGGACGACTCATCCGACCCCTTACGCCACACACCACACCACCACCACCACCATCACCACCACAACCATCACCATCATCACCACAGAGATCGGTATCACAGTGTTCCACTCTCTCTCCCTTTGCCCAGGTTTGCACAACAAGTCCGTGCACACCTGTCCCCCCGTGCTGCCTCCACCTCCCCCAAGGGTGCCAGCTTGTTGAGGTCTCCGCCCTTCAGCGGGGGAGTGGTGGCGGGTGTGAGGGGAGACTCGAGAGAGGTGGGCAGTGCTGTGGTTGACACTCCACTCTCGCCGGGCCCACGGGACACCCCTTCTGACTCGGAAGAATCCCCTCTCCCCTCACCCTGCAGCCCCTCCATTGACTTGGAACAGCGAATCCGTGCTCTTGATGAGAAGTATGAGAAGTGGTCTGGGTCGTCAAGGGTGGTAGGGAACAACTTGCCGCCACCACCTAATGACACTGGTAGTGATAATGGAAGTAGTACAGCTGTCGGTGGAAACAAAAATGCTCGATTTGCAAGAATACTTGATCTCGAGGAATTGCGGTCACAGCCGTCCGATATTGTTAAATCTCTTCTTTCAAAAAGGTCAGTCTTCGATGAGGATAGTAAGCGCTTGGAAAATGTTGGTGATAAGTATGAACCTAAACCCTTCACGTCAGCCCCACGCACCAGCAGGGCGGGGAGTGTCATGCCAAGCCCTCCTATGGTTAGCACACACCTTCCTCGCCTTCCCTCTACCCCACCAGCTGTGCCCTCTGCCACACCTATCAGCAGTCTGCCGGGTGTCAGATTATCCAGTCAGCAGGCACAGCTGCAACAACCTGTCACTTCAAGTCCTTCACAAGTTCCTAGGGTGTTTGTATCTGTCCCGCAGGTCAGTAAGTCTCAGGGATTGTCACCGCTACATAGACCTGCGGTTTCTCAGGCAGTGCGCCCACCTGCCTCCAGCCCTGGCTTTAGTCCTGGTGTCAGTCCCGGTGTCAGTCCTGCGCACCCACCACACATGTCTCCAGTAACACCAGTCAGCCCTGCACCTCCTATAACCACCACCTCTTCCATCACTACCGCCACCAATACTACCTCAGCAGTCACGCCACTGAGGCGTGCTCCCGCCACACCTCGAGCAGTCCGGTTAGACTTGCCAGGTGGTGCGGGAGATGTGGGGGAAGTGTTGGAAGAGGAATCACCCGGTGGAGTGGTGACGGTTGTGGCCGACACACGAGTGACAGGCGTGGTGTCAGTTACGGAGTCTGTCTCGAGCAGTAAGTCTGTGCTCACCACCACCTCCAGCCTCCAACAGCCACTGTCCAGCCCTGGTGCACGACCTGACCTAGAAGAGTCTGCACCACATAATGTACCTGAGAGGAGAGGTGTTAATTCTCTCCCATTATTAGTAAAAGAAGAACCTCATACTGAGGAGGCTGAGGACCCTGTACTACAAAGAGTCAAGGTAGAGCAGCCTAAACTAGAGGATGCTAAAACCAAAGATTGTGTAAGGGAGGTTAATGAATGTAGGGAAGTGGTCATAGCTGTTGTTGCCTCAGAAACAATCCCTTCACTAGTTAAGGAGGAACCTGTTGCATCAGAAACTATAAAGCATGAACCATTGAAAGTGGAATCCTATAAGCCAGAGTCTATAAAAGTTGAACCCATGAAAGTGGAGAATATCAAAGTGGAACCAGTGAAGTGTGAAACCAATAACAAAGAAATCACCAACAACCACAAACGCAGACACAGCAGCATTGAAAACGACCCACGCTACAAAGTGGACGTCAAGTCGTTTGAGCCGGACTCCAAGCGCGTCAAGTATGATGATGAAGAGAAGATCCTTAGAGAGAAGGTGGTGAAGGAACGCAGAGACTCACGGGACACCAGAGACAACAAGAAGAGTGAGAGGGAAAAGAAGAACAGTCGAGGGAGGCGAGAGGAGGTGCAGGAAAACCACACCGATAAAATCAACAACAGGACTTGTGAGGCGATAGAAAACAAACAGAAAAGAAAACCTTGTGAGAGTAAAATAGAAGACAAAAAAGAAGACACCCATAAGAAAGAAGAGAAGAAAGACAAAAGAAAAGAGAAGATCGAAGAAAAACCACACGATAAAATTGACACTCGGACACTTGACAAAATCTGTGAGAGAAAGAATGAAGACCGGAAGGATAGCAGGAAAGAGGAGAAGAAAGAAGATAAGAAAGAGGAACGAAGGGAGGAGAAGAGAGAGGAAAAATATGAAGACAGAAGAGAGGAAAGGAGGGAAGAGAAAAAAGAAGAGAGGAAAGACTCCATTCGAGAGGACAGAAAAGATCCCGTACGAGAGGAAAGAAAAGACTCCGTCCGGGAAGAAAGAAAAGATTCCATCCGTGAGGAAAAGAAAGAATCCCTTCGAGATGAAAGGAAAGAATCCATCCGGGAGGAAAGAAAAGAGTCCATCCGAGAGGAGAGAAAAGATTCCTTAAGAGAAGAAAGAAAGGAGTCAATGCGGGAGGAAAGAGTCAAGAGTGAAGGAGAGAAGAGAAGACACAGTGAAGACAAAAAATCCGAACTTCGTGAACAGAAACACAAAGAAAGGAAAGACAAGTTCAAGGAAAAGGAAAAGATCAAAACTTCATCAACTTCAAGGTATGAGAAGGAAGCTGAAAAGGAACGCATGAGAGAGAAGGAAAGAGAAAGGGAGAAAGAGAAGGAGAGAGAACGTGAAAAAGAAGAAGAGAAGGAGAAGGAGCGAGAGAAAATGCTTGAGAAGGAGAGAGAAAAGGAAAGAGAAAAGCAAATCGAAAAGGAGAAAGCTGCTGAAAAGGAGAGAGAGAAAATGCTTGAGAGAGAACGGGAAAGAGAGAAAGCAATGGAGAGAGAAAGAGAAAAGGCCATTGAAAGAGAAAAAGCCCTTGAAAAAGAACGTGAAAAGGCCTTTGAGAGGGAGAGGGAGAGAGAAAGAGCCGCTGAAAAGGAAAGAGAAAAAGCAATGGAGAAGGACAAGAAAAAATCATCCGAAAAAGAAAGAGAAAAACTAGAGAAAGACAAACTGTATGAAAAAGACAGAGACAAACTCCAAGAGAAAGAACGTGACAGAGACAGAGACAGAGAAAAGGACAAAATGAGGAGTAACGAAAGACCTCGAGACAGGGACAAGGAACGGCTCCCTCGCCTCAACCACCGTGATGCAGCGGAACGAACAGATGGCAGGAGGGACAGCAGACACAACAGTGACCGCCACAACGACAAGCGCAGAGACTCCCGCCACGAGGCATCTGTCAGACACCACCACAGATCCTACGACAACCAGGACACCAACGACACCATCTCCAAACACAAGATCCGCAAGACTCGGCTCCTGGACACTGACGAGGAGGATGTCCCTGAGGTTAGCAAGGTATCGTCCATCCATTACTCAAGCAGCGAGGACACCGTCATGCCTAACCACGACACCTGCACCAACCGCCTCGACGACTCCACCCACCGCCAAGACAAGACAGCAGAGGCAATGCGGGAGGAGTCCGAGGAGAGGCGGGTGGAACGTGCCAGAGACAATCGACGCCGAAAGCACGACTCTGGCAAAAGTGACAAGAGTGATGGAGAAGCAAAGTCAAAAGGGAGTTCAAGCCGAGTGAAAACAACCCCTCCTCAGCCTGCACGTACGAAGCCTTGCCTAGACTCCCATGAACCTCAGGTGGCTCCCAGTGATGTGCCAACCTCCGAGGATGAGGTGTCCAGGGCCAAAGTGACGCCAGCTTCTAGACGTAACAGTACTAGCAATAAGTCTCACCAGCAGCACGGAAGAATAGGAGTGTCAGGCCAGAAAAATAAGCATGTCAACAAAACAAAGTCTATATTTGATCCTGAAACGGACTCCTGTGGCAGTCTTACAGGATCAGGAGGAGAGGAAGATGGGGAGGAGGAGCAGGCGCCAAAGAAACACTCAATCTTTGACATACCGGCTGATGATGGCAAGTTTGACATGTATGACAAAGTAAAAGCAAGAAGACTGAAAAGACAGCAGAAGCAGGAGGAAGAGAGACGACAGCAGGAAATAAAGCAGCTGCAAATGCAGAAATATCGTCAACATCAAAGAGCAAGGAAAGAAAAGAAATCCATACAGCCTCTCCATTCTGACATCTCAGACTCTGAAGAAGACGTGGATGGCAGCAACCGGGGCCAGAAGAGAGGACTCATCCGACCCACCAGCTCGGATGAGGATACTCTGCGTAAGAGACGGTCGGCTCAGCTAACCTCGGATGAGACGGATGAAGATTTGTGTTCGAGAGACGACAAAAAACAAAGTTCTTTACCTGGCTACAAGAAAGACACTAAAATAAAGCTGAGGAACATTTTGGTGTCTGACATCACCACAGATGAAGAAGTGACCATGAACTCTCCTAACTACCATTCAGGAATAAGATCCAATTGTATTCATGATGGAGATTCTGTTGATATGGTTCACAGCCATCCAGACAACATTTTTGTTGACTCTGACACTGAGAGTGATGCTCATATCAAGAGACCCAACAAGTGTGTGCGACAACCAGAGTCTGATAGTGAAGTGTCTGATGTTTGTTCCCACACCAAACCACCTAAACCAGCAGCCAGGGTGAAAGTGAGAGACAAGGAGCGGAAACCTGGCCGGATGCGGGAAAAGCCAAAGAAAACCTTCAACATCAGCAAAGAGATCATCACCACCTCAGAGGACAGTGACAATGCAATGCCCTCGGAGGACTCCCGCCCAGTCAGGCCCAAGGTGAAGGCAGAGGCAGTGGAGATCCGACACGACAAGACACTCTCCCACCTGCAACGGGAAAGGAAGCGCACAGGTGAGGGCACCATCACTAGGGACAAAGTTCCCTCAAAGAAAGATGAGAGGATGGAAATCATATTTGGTCACATATCTGATGATTCCGATCCTTCTCCAACCTTGCCTGATGTCTGTCCTGTATCAGCCACTGCTAAAAGGAAAGGTTCTACTTCATCAGGAACCTCCACGGCACCGCCTCCTTTGTCTCCCGCCCAGACCAGATTAACTGTCGGTGAAGTGTACGACTCTGACTCTGACGACATTCACATGATGCCAGCGTCCAGCGCGTCAAAGTACAGTCACATGCGTGCAAAGCCAACCCCACAAGAACCTCCTCCAATTGTTGAAAATAAAGTTGAAAATAAAGTTGACACCAAAATTACAGACTTCAAAACAGAGGAACGTAGAAGCATAAAGAAGGAAAGACCACACTTTGATCCACCGCCTCCCCCTCCTGATGGCATGAGAACAGTTTTAGAAGTGGAGAAGAGTTGTAGTAGCCACAGCATCACCAACAATGCTGTGAGTCCTGGCATAGCTTCCATCAACAGTAGTCCTGCTGAAGAAAGCAGCAGAACGGATATAAAAATGCCGCTCACCAAAGAAGAACATGACTACCAGGATTCAGAAGCTAGCATCAACATGGATCTGTTTAGAATCACCAATGAGGATTACAGTGAACAAAGGGATTCACGCAAGGACAGGAAAAAGAAGAAGAGACAGAAGCGAGACAAGGATGGGAGTCGGGGACGCAAGCACCACCGCCGCATGGAAGAAGATCGTGCGGCCGAACACAAGATGGATCACCACGGCATTGAACATTCCTCTTTGTTATGTATGGACGCAGCGTCTCCCCAGTCACAGGACATGGCATCACCACGTTTACTCAGTCCTCAAGAAAAGGTAAAAGTAGATCATAGAGCACCAGTTCCACTCAGCAGTCCTCACAGCCCACCAGTAGCTGGTGAGCCTGCTGTGTCCCTTAGCACCAGCACTCAGTGTGCACCAAGCAGTCCTCCAGAACCACCTCCCCACCAGACTCCCCACACTCACACCCTCACACGTGATACTCAGGAATTAGTAGAATCCAGAGAGAACAGTGACCCATGTGACCCCAAGGGGAGCCACAGCCCTCACCCCCTTGCCACCCTTCCTCCAGATGCAGCAGAGTCAGCAGTACAAAGTCTCACTACTCAAGTACCCACTTCATCACCTTCAACAGGGAATGAACCAATATTTGAGGATATTACTGAAGCCTCTAATCTTAGTGCTCCAGAATCCACTGTTGATGCAAACGCTGCTGCAAACGGGAAAGCGTCGAGGGCCGTCATCTCCCAGGAAGAGACGCTGAATGCGGTGGCCGGCCTCCTGGCGTGCTACGACGACTACAGTGACGATGCAAGTGTGCAGCCAAATGTTGAAGACACCATAATGCCGCCTGACAACCAATCTGTTGCTGATGATGCCTTTGAAGAGGCTCAAAAAGCTGCACAAATGCTGCAGTGTGAAATGCCAGGAGAGCGAGAGGATGGTTGGCCTCAGCCACCACCACACAACCCACCGTCCTCTCCAGTCAAACCTCCCGAGGAGCCGGAGCCTCAGCCGCTGGTGCCTCAGGAAGACATAGAAGGAAGACAAACACCCGAGGCAGAAGAAGGGAGATACTCACAGCTGCCACCAGACAGCCCGGGCTCTGTCCAGTCTGAGCCTCCATTACAGATTGATGAGGATCAGCCTGACCCGGCGGATGATGGAGACTCATCCATGTTGACGGCTGAGGACCAGGAAGACTCGACCAACACTCGGGAAGCTGACAATGAACCAAGGAGTCGGTGGTCACCGCCGCCAAAGCCGGCTGCTGCCGTCACGGCTCCTGAGTTGAGTAAAGACAGAGTTCATGAAGGTAGTGACAAGAAAACAATACCGGCACCAAAGGATGAGAAGGTTCCTCACACTCCTGTGATTCCTCCTCAAAAGTCTACTGAGAACAGTTCAGTGGATGCTGCTTTGAAGGAAAAAACTCAACCCGAGAACAGTGTTCCAGAAGTCCCAGTCTCCTCACCATCACAGTCACAGCCACAGCCACAGCCACAGCCACAGCCACAGCCACAGCCACAGCAACAGCCACAGCCACAGCCACAGTCATGTGCAAAGTTGAATGCTGAGACTGCCTTGCCACCAGCAGTGGTGCCACCTTCAAAGAAACCCTCCACTCTTTCATCAACAAAATATCTGTCATCTTCATTGGATTCTACTAAGTGCATAGAGACACCTAAATCCACAATAATACCCGTTACAAGCACTGTAACTTCCTTACAGTCTTTACCAGTTGTAGAGAAGCCTGATGTTGTCTCGTGTAAGCCCAAGGAGCCACCACCTCCACCTGTCACAGTAGCATCACCTTGTCATAAGATGGAAAGTTTTGTGTCAGAGAATTCAGTTGTTTATTCCACCTCAAGTCACACTAATTCGTTAGTAAGCACTTCAAGCACCACTCTCACTACCACATCTTCCCTTTCTTCTGCTTGCTCTCGTGTTGTAGATGATGTTTCAAAAGGAAAACTTGATAACAATCAAATCAATAGAACAGACACTGTTTCAAGGGCAGACCCAATTCTGCCTCTCACCATTCCGTCACATATTCCTCCAAGAGTATCTAGTGTGTTTTCAAAAAATTCAATAAACACCTCAATATCTGCAAGCCCCAAGACACTGTCCCCATCCTTGTATTCCTCTGTTTCATCTGCATCTCCTTGCGTCACTACCACCTCATCCAAGTCCAGTATTACTCCTGTTTCAGAGTCTCCTCCCATGGCAGTGGTTAAGGCCAATCAGACCCCCATTCCTACACCATTCTCTGCCTCTACCTCTACTTCTGTTTCAGCTCATGATACTGTGGTCACTTCAACTATGACATCCACTGTAGCAACAGTTGCATCAGTACAGACATCCTCCTCTACACATCCTCCCACTGTACAATCTCCCGCTGTACATCCTCCCGCTGTACATCCTCCCGCTGTACATCCTCCCGCTGTACATCCTCCTGCTGTACAATCTCCCACTGTACCATCTGCCGCTGTACAATCTCCCACTGTACCATCTGCCGCTGTACAATCTCCCACTGTACCATCTGCCGCTGTACAATCTCCCACTGTACCATCTGCCGCTGTACAATCTCCCGCTGTACAATCTCCTCCACCTGTTAAAGTTACATCTACTTCTACTTCTTCTTCAGTGACTTGCAACACAACTTTTCCTTCCAGTCCAATATCCATCGCCACCTCAGTACTCACTCATACTTCATCTGTTAATTCTCCTCCAATTCCTACTGTTTCTTCTCCATCAACAGCCTCGCCCACTACACCAGACACTATTTCAGTCACTAAACCCCCCCCTCCCATGCCCACTCCCACCTTCATACCTGTTCCCATTACTGGACCTGTTCCTCCTTCTGTCCCTGTTCCGGTCAAAGAACCCAAAACAGCTACTGAACCTTCTGAAATCATTGACACAAAACTTATCCTTAGTAAAGCAAGTGATGATATTAAACGTGAGCCAGATAAGGTACCAGAGCCATTTAGCAGTGATCCATTACCTAAGAGCACACCCTCCACTATAGCAGACAAGGTTATTGATTCAAAGAGTAATTTAGAGGCACAGATGACAATGAATATGACAGGAAAGGCAGATAATGTTATAATACAACCCAAAGAAATTGAAGGTACACCCTCTGTTAGTGGAAGGCCCACCTCAGATGCTATTAAAATTGAGGGACCAAGTAGTAATATGTCTGTCGAAAATGCATTGGCTAATCTTCAGACAATCGTGAGTGAGACAGCAACCCAACCTGACCTGGAGAAAGCATCGCAGCCTGAGAGGGAAGAGGCGTCACTGTGTATGAAGGAAGAGTTCAGCCCCGAGGATCTGCCTCCCAAGCCATCCAGTCCTCCTCAACCACAAGATGACTTTGCAAAGCTGGAACAAGTATGTTCAGAAATTCAAAACCAAAACCAAGATTTAACCACAGAAAACAAATCCACTGAGCCTGAAGGTATATCAGAAATCGGAGAGAAGGACATCAAGCTTGAGGACCGTTCCGCCACCACACCGCGGGCGCGGGGACGCGGCCGCGGCAGACGTGGGGGAAGGAAGGTTGCCGAGACGCAGGAAGATCTGCCAGGCGGTGTTCTGCCAGTCACACGTTCTGGTGCAGCTACTCGAGGTAAAGGTCGAGGGCGAGGACGTAACACACGCAACAGTGAGAGTCAAAAGGATGGGTCACAGGCTGACCCCGGCGCCCCCGTCCCTGTGGACAAGGCTCTGCCAGAACCAAGGCGCAGCAACAGGACCAAGCGTGCCCGCCGACACCCAGACATGGTGGACCACGAGGAGACCAGCGGCCGGAGACGGAGGGGCCGAGGCGGCCGAGCAGTGCAGGCAGAGGAGAGCCGGCCCATGCCCACTCCTGCTGCTTCTGATGTGTATGACTTTCATGAATCAGAAGATGAGGATATCAATCTGGGACTTGCCAAACCTAAGATCAAGAAAGAGCCGGCGCGGGCTGTTGTCAATCGCAGTCCAGTCAAGCCTGAAGTGGAAGAAGTCCGTAGAGTGGAGAGTGATGACCTGCGTCCTTCCACTGCAACCACCAGGAGGTCTGGACGCCTGCGTGACAAGGTACCCGAGGACGACCTGCTTTTGGGAGAAGGTGAAGATGGCAACACAAGTGAATCTATAGTCATACTAGATAGTGTTTCTACTGCACAGCCATTGCCTGGAGCCACCAGTGTACCTGTTCCCTTACCAACAAGCTTTGCCCCAACAACCCAGGTCATCCCGGGCCGGGGTCGGGGCAAAGGGAAACATCGTGATATAGACATTAAGTGTGATGGTGACTTGGACGATGACCCGGCATCACGCAGGAGTCCACGTGGCCGGTCTCGCCCTCTTGACTCACAGGTGGAGGGTGAAAAGCCTGGGTTTGTCCCTCATCCTCATCCCCATCCTCATCCTCACGTGACCTTACCCACCATCAGCTCAGCCGCCCCAAGCATCACCACCGTGGGCACCACAACAACACCCAGTGGAACCACCTTGGTAACACCATCACTTGAGGAGCGCAAGTCTGAGGCTGAACTTGTGGACCCTGTGACGGGAGTTGTGACCAGAGTTAAGGTTTGTGAGGAAGGTCAATACGTCACAGACACTGGAGAAGCAGCAATCCCTCCAACATCTCATTCTATGATAAAAACAGAAAGTCACACCAAGCAGATAATAGTTCCTACATCTGTTAATAGTAATAATAATGTAACAACAAGTAGCAGTGCCAGCGTAGAGTCGCCTCACATCAACACAATGGGAAGTTGGTGCCGACCGGGAGTGACAATGACCGTGGTGAGCAGCAACGCAGTCACCCCGTTGACCAGTGTGGGACGTGACAGGGAAGTGAGTGTTGAGCTAGTCACACGGCCCCCTCGTCCTTCTCTTCCAATCTCAACACAGTCGTCGGGGACTGTTCCCACCCTGGTGCCCACCATGTCAGTCACTGCCTCGCCCTCTGTGTCGCATGTGATGCCCTCAGCCCACCCGCCACCACCAGGTCATGCGAGTCTGTCGGGCGTTGTGGCGTTGGGAGCCGCACCGCGCCCTTCACCCAACACATCGGTCTACCTCAGCAAGATGAAGCCTGGCCAGCCACCTCTGCCACAGCCACAGCCACAGATGCAGCCACAGTCAATATCGCAACAGCAGCAGAACTTGCAGCGGTTACAACAGAAGCAGCAGATGACAGTATCAGCATCTCAGTCTCAGCCTCAGGTGAAGGTAAGTCACTTTCATCTGTCACTTGATATGTTTTTGGTGTCACAAAGTCAGCTGGACTCGAAAAAAACTTTGGAAATTGACTTACTGTTGTTCCTTTAAGGGGGATATAAGCCGGGTATATAGATGGGTTTGGATTACAGTAACCATTTGATTTAGTTTATTTACCTTGGATTAAAGAGAATGTGTGGAATTTTTACTTTGGTCTTGGTTTATTTACGTAATATAACTTTGAATTTGCCTGTAATTGTAGGTTTGTGAAAGTATTACTGAAAGGTTACTTGTCTCACTTCACTTTATTTTCTGACAATCTTCAATGTATGATTTCACTTTAGTCTCATACATATATTTTCTTTTTATGAATGCTAAGGTGACCTTCAAAACAGATAGTTGTAGATTGGTTGATTGATTGATAGGCCCAAAAAATGGATAATTCTTAAGATCATGTTTTTTTCCTTCTTTTTTTCAGTCTGCCCAGATCAAGAGTGTGACTGTTGTCTCATCAGCTCCCAAACAGCTGGGAAACCATGTCCGCAAGACCAGTGTGGGCGCACCAGTGTCAGGATACTATCCACAGAAGTCTATACAGACAAACCCTGGAGTAACGATGAGTCCTGTTGGTTCTCGGCCTACTGTTGTGCCTAAGACCACCACCGCCTCAGTCACCAGCCAACCACCGTCCTCGGACTTGGTGATTGAGGGACGCTCTCATCCATCAGCTCCAGCAGGAACCTATGAACTTCCACACGGCAGAGTTGTTCCAGCCTCCGCCATCGAAGACACTCCAGGACACGCCAGGGTCTTCCTGGAGGATAAACGTCACGGAGAATACATTGGGATTGGTGTCCATCCACGCTACCAAAACCAGCGCTTTCTGGAACCACCTCGGGTTGATGTCACCAGATTATCCGGGTCGTCTCCATCAACTCCATCTCCTGCCGGCAGGACGCATGAGTCAGAGCCTCACGGCCCCTCCCATCATCCTACCATGGCAGGATATGAAGTGGTAAGGATACATTGTGCTGTCCTATCCATGCATGCTAATTAATAACAAAAAAAATCATACATTTTGTTTATTGTTGTCTGCCTAATACATTGTACAAGACCAAGGGGAACATACAACTTGCAGTGAATTGTTTGCTCATGTGAGTTTACTGATGTGTGAAGTGGAATGATGTGTATTCCAATGAAGGAGAAAAGCAAATCAAACTGATGTAGGAGGAACCACCACACTATTACTAAAGCTTGTTCACTCAGATAATGATAAAACAATGAATATAAAGCACACACACACACACACACACACACACACACACACACACACACACACACACACACACACACACACACACACACACACACACACACACACACACACACCACACACACACACACACACACACACACACACACACACACACACACACACACACCACACACACACACACACACACACACACACCACACACACACACACACACACACACACACACACACACACACACACACACACACACACACACACACACACACACACACACACACCACACACACACACACACACACACACACACACACACACACACCACACACACACACACACACACACACACACACACACACACACACACACACACACACACACCACACACACACACACACACACACACACACACACACACACACACACACACACACCACACACACACACACACACACACACACACACACACACACACACACACACACACACACACACACACACACACACACACACACACACACACACACACACACACACACACACACACACACACACACACACACACACACACACACACACACACACCACACACACACACACACACACACACACACACACACACACACACACACACCACACACACACACACACACACACACACACACACACACACACACACACACACACACACACACACACACACACACACACACACACACACACACACACACCACACACACACACACACACACACACACACACACACACACACACACACACACACACACACACACACACACACCACACACACACACACACACACACACACACACACACACACACACACACACACACACACACACACACACACACACACACACACACACACACACACACACACACACACACACACACACCACACACACACACACACACACACACACACACACACACACACACACACACACACACACACACACACACACACACACACACACACACACACACACACACCACACACACACACACACACACACACACACACACACACACACACACACACACACACACACACACACACACACACACACACACACACACACACACACACACACACACAACACACACACACACACACACACACACACACACACACACACACCACACACACACACACACACACACACACACACACACACACACACACACACACACACACACACACACACACACACCACACACACACACACACACACACACACACACACACACACACACACACACACACACACACACACACACACACACACACACCTTGCTGTGATTGTGGTATTGTTTGCATGAAATCAGTGTTGTGTCAGAGTGTCAGGGTTACAAGTGGTTGCATTGCATGGTGTTGTTGTTGTTGTTGTTGTTGTTGTTGTTGTTGTTGTTGTTGTTGTTGTTGTGTTAGTGCTTCCCGCCAACTAACTTGTGGTTGTGGTGTTTTCAGCATGCTGTTGCTGCTGCTGCTGCTGCCCACAGTCACAGTCCAGCTGCCCCTATGCCTGCTACCTCTGTCCCAACTGCCCCTAAGAGTGGCTTGGCTCACTTCTATCATGGTGGTGATGTTGGGGAGTACCAGCAGCAACACGTGGCCCTCCACCACCCCCACCATCCTAAGCAACTTACTGCTGCTGCTGGTGGGGGTGGTGGTGGTGGTGGTGCCAGTAGTGGTGGAGCAAGTGCAGGTGGAGGTGGGGGTGGTGGCAGTAATACTGGTAGTAGTGGTGGAGGAACTGGCGGTGGAAGTGGTGGTACTGGTGGAGGTGGAGATCGTTACCGTACGTCTCCACCACTGTCCACTCCTCCCTCCGCCGCTCACACTCCCCCGCCGGCCCACCAACACTCCCACCAGGTGAGTGTTCCCTTGCCTTCCAATCCAGTGTTTGTTGACGTGATGGTAGCAGGAAAGCCTTGTTGTTGAGTGTTCTTGTTTGCTTGTGTTTGGTTGTGAATCCTTGATTGTAATACCAACAGGATATACTTACTGGATTTATTTTTAATACTGAAAATGGTTAAATGAATAAATATAGATAATAATAGAGCTCAGTTTGTGACGATTTTAGTGTTTGTGTTTGTGTGCAGTGTTTAACTTTCTTTTCTTCCCCCCCCCCAGGGTGAGATGATGCGTAACGTTCCGCCACAGTTCTTGCCGCACGTGTACCCATCACCATACTTTGGGATTTATGGTGAGTCCTTTCTCATGTTGCTCTACACTGAATTTGATATTTTGAAAACCTTTTTATTTTTATTGATAGCAGTGTGTCTTATTGTTCTGGGTGGCATTTTATCTCTATCCTATGTTCTCTTTCCCCTCGTGAGACTTGACCTTGTACCCAGATCAGTGATAATTGAGGTCATCATGATGGTACCGTACATGTATTTTATTAATTTTTTTAGCCATGTGTTGTGCAGATTCTAACAAAAAACTAATAATTTCCAGGCGGAGAAAAGATCATAACACCGCTACCACTTGACATGAAGTTGGAGAAAGGCGAGGCTGAAAAACACGAGCCACGATCCGGCACTGGCACTCCCGGCCCGGTAGACTACCCACCAAGACCCACGGCACCTCCGGCGGCAACACTGGTTCCTCGGGGTCAGTCCTCCCCCCACGTGATGGCATCCCCACACCATGACCGCTCCACTGACTCTCCACAGGTAATGTTGTCATCCTTACTCGCAACCATTTCATAAACATTACACTACAGTTCACTATCAATAATCCGCCTTGAACAAACACCTAATTCTGGGTACAGCGCAGTGCCATCAAAACATAAACATAAACAGTGCCTCCCATAAACTGTGATGCGCCAACTCAGGAAATTTGAAACTGTGCTCTGAAATTCATGCCGGAAAACTGATGGAACCGTATTATTGACAGTCAACCTGTGTAGAGGACTGGTTACAGTATATTCTTGTTCTGCCTAAAGAATACAGACTTCCTTGAGGTCTGCAGCAGCAATCTGATTCTGTATTATTGACAGGAAGGTTTCTGTATTTGTCATGTATTTTCATATTTCCTTTTGAATGAGAAAAGGCAAAAATTGGGACCTTGATTTTATATCTTTTTCCTTAGTAATTCATTATTTCATGTATTGATTATTGTATGTTTTTATGATATTTCTAAAGCTTTGCCAATAATGTAATATTTTAGCTTTTATGTTATTTGTATGTTGTGAGCATTTTCTTTTGCTTTATTTTTATGCTCTGTTCTTAGATGTTACTGTATGAATGGAGAGACAGCAAGTGGAAAAATAATTGTATAATGTATGCTTGAAGGTTTTATTAGTCCGAAGTTTTGTGACTAAGAAATGGAATGTAAACTGGAATGATTACTATTCCTTCTGCTAAACTGTTAGACATTATAAGTAATAATAAAAGTATCTGAAGTCTTACCAATGACTAATACAACTTTGCATCAGGTGGCCATGGTATACTCGAGGCTGTACGACCGCTACTACTACCCTGGAAGAGCTGGCACTCCCGGGGCACCGGGCACGGCAGAACACGAGGCACGCAGCCACATCTCCTCCCCCTCGGCTCCCCCCCATGTGTACCCAACCATCCCGCCCTCAGACGTGCACCACCAATCTATGGTCCCAATATCCTCGCAGCAGCAGCAGCAGTTTTCATCACAACTCTCACCACAGTTACAAGTTCTGCTACAGGTGGGAATCATAACAACACTACCTTGGTTATACAGTGTTGTGTTGGGGCATTTAAAGATAGTGATTGAACTTGCATGTTGTTTGAAGCGGTGTAACCGTTAGGTAATACTTTTTATGTGTTATGAAAATGTGGATTTCTTGAGTGTAGACCACTCTCCTGTTTTGAATAGCAAGTGTAGTCTGTTGTGAGTTTTGAAAAAGTAGCCATTAATAACATGCTTTTGTTTAAAATTTCAAGGGAAAGCAATTGTTTTTCATAAAAGAATACTAAGATATTGTATATTATGTTGCATTTGCTATCCATTGCCTAGTTCTTATGTGTGGTGTTAATGTTTGCAGGGTTCAGATATTACTTGGGTTGGACTGCTTGGACTCAAACAAGATCATGCGGCGGTGCAGATGTTGTATGTGTCAGGCAGTAATGATGTGGCTCGGGGAGCCTTGCGCGTGCACCCAGATGGCTCCACTTCTCCCATCAGGATTGGACAACGCATGAGACTTGAACAGACTCAACTTGAAGGAGTAGCCAGAAAGATTCAGGTTTGTTCAATTGTATTTTGGTAGTTTACAGAAAAGTTCACCTAACATTATATTTCTTGCAACCTGTACAGGATTTTATCAGTGTTGTTGGAGAGAGAGAGAGTGAGAGAGAGTACGTGTCTGTAAGTGTACATTTGTAACATGTAAAGTATTGGTAAGAAAACAGGAAATTGTGTTCTGGGTTTGGTGATGTTCAGACACTCAAGTTTTTTATTGTTGTATTTTTATCCCACATCGATATCATTTACATGTTTGAAGGTAATGAAAAGTATTGAGTGTAGTGATTAATGTTGTAATATTTCAGATGGAGGCTGAACACTGCATGCTCCTGGCTGTTCCACATGGACGAGACTCCTTTGACTTTATGCAGCAGCAGAACAGCCTCCGGAACGGCATCATCAACTACCTGATCATGAAGCAAGCGGCCGGCATTGTCAACGTGTCGGCACCGGGAACACATCATGTAAGGGAGCGATTAGGTTCATTATGTTCATTAGTTACTAGTTCTTAGAGATTATTACCACATTTAATATTTCAGTTTTCAAGATAATATTACTTTGTCTATTCCTTCACTGATGACGTGTTTCTATCACTCTTGATTTGTTTCAGAGTTACTCCATTCTTTTCTCTCTCTCTCTCCCCCTCTCTCTCTCCCTCCCCTCCCCCTCCCCCGTCTCCGTCCCCGTCCCCGTCCCCGTCCCCGTCCCCGTCCCCGTCCCCGTCCCCGTCCCCGTCCCCGTCCCCGTCCCCGTCCCCGTCCCCGTCCCCGTCCCCGTCCCCGTCCCAATCCCCGTCTCCTTCCCCGTCCCCTTCCCCGTCCCCTTCCCCGTCCCCTTCCCCTCTCAAAAACTGTCATGCACCTTCTGAGGTAGAAGTAATGAGTTAGGTTGTGGTGGTTAGGTGGTGACATGACCCAACACATCCAACTGAAGGTGATGTGTGGACGGTGGTGGCGTTATCATGTTTATTGAAGGACCTCATTTGATTTTGTATATTTGTGTTGTTCCCTTTACTGAAAATATAGAAACTATCATTTGTTGGACAGTGTTGAATACAGTGTGAAAGGTGAGTGTGCACTTGTGTGAAAATTATAAATATAATTAATCAAATCACAGTTTCAGTTGTGTTTGTTGAGCTAAAGAATAATTATCTTTTTACTGTCATAAATGAAGATGTAGTTTGCACACTGTAGCGTGTTTGATGCGTCAGTATGTTGTAGTGAATGTAGATTGTGGTGATCAAAGTATTTACAAATGGAAATTGAACTATCATGGTTATTCTCTTTTTGTGTAATGTTTTTAAGAAAATTGGTTTATGTTAGACCAAAAAAAGATTATAATTAGGTTTAGTGATAATATATTGTGAAGAATTTCTTTGTAATTCCTCAGTAAATAGTTTTGACAAATATAAACAAAAAGCAATCCTTCTAAGTTTTCCCTTTGTTTTGCAGCCAGCGTACGTGGTTCATATCTTCCCGCCGTGTGACTTTGCCAATGAGAACCTTGCCAGAATTTCCCCGGACCTCCTACACCGAGTGGCAGAGATATCCTACCTACTGGTGGTGATTGCCACCTGCTAAGTAGAGAGTCTCGCCATCACCTACTCAAACTAGACACTCAACACCTATTCATTTTGTCTGTCTCACTAAACTGATTGTGACTTTCAGTATCATATTTAATAATTTGAAATACATGAAGGAAACTACATATCCGAATGGGATTAAAACTTACAAATTAAAGGAGAGTTCCTAAAATATAAAATTGTGGATGCATTAATTTGTAAGGAAAACACTATTTGAAAACTAATTGGATAAGAAAAGAAAAAAATTTGAAAAAAAAAGGAAATAGAAAATTATTATCGGATTCTGGTTACACTTATTGGACCAAAAGTTTGCACTTTTTTTTCAATAAAGTGCATAATAAAGTGGAATTAATTATTTTTTTTATGAAACAAATGTGACTGTTGAAAGTGTATGTACAGGGAAAGTGTGTGTACAGTGATGAGTTATTGCTTCGTGTGAACAAGGAACAAAGATTGATGACATTCAAGGAAAGAAGTTAGTTTTCAATAACTTCATGACTACTCAGATTCCAGACTTGATGAATGTAGTTAATTTTGAATAATTTTCTTGGAACAAACATTTAAGGATGCCTTAATAGAGGTGTGATTTATAAGAAAATGAGAAAAAAAGAGCATTTATGAAACATTAACAGGAATACATGTTGTGTTAGAAGACTGTGGAAATGATAGATTAATGTCACTGTTGTGTTTTTGACTGTTTTGTGTAAGCAGCTTGCAACATCCAGATGTTCCTTTAGCCACAATGTATATGAACTCCATAGTATGAGTAAGCAGTGAGTGGTGTGGCCAAGTGTGGTGCGGGGCCTTGTCTGTTATGCTACACTGCTGCTTTAAAAGGATGCACTGAAGGACATACCAAATAAACATTATCATGAGTCACTTGATAAGAGTGATGTATGAGTGTTGTGTAAGTTGTGCAAGACACAAATTTTGTGTGGCCTAACCAGCCCTGGGCCCAATGGTGCCCACATGCCGCCTATGGTATTTAGATGAACTGTATAGTTGTACATATTGACATGAATTGTAGAATAATTCTTTTTTACTATTCATTTTGGTGGAACTGTACTTAAAGAAGCTGCCACAACCACCATCATGAAGAGGTGATTCACACACAGCTTGATCTTAAAGCACAGGTAAAGCTGTGTGTATTTCCAAATGTTATTCATGTGTGCACACTGCACTCAGGGTGGCTGTGTGCAGCATGCTGTTATTTTGTGTGCAGATCTACGCATGGAGTCACCCTGATTTATTTATTATCAGCCATCTTGATCATAATTCATCCATCTCATCCACACTCCCCCTCATAAGCAATGCTCTTCTTACCAGTTCTCCACAGACAGATGCACATACACCAAATCTTTTACTTCTTAATTGTGTCAGAGGTATTTAGTACTTTCTTGGTATATATTGTCTAGCTAAACTCTTCTTCCCCATACTGATGCTTTCCCCCTTCCTTGCCTTCTCAGCACAGCCCTCAGGAACCTTCTGTTATCTTGCTGCAGCACTTACACTAAGGCATCCCAATACTACCCGTGTGTCTGCGTTCTTAGATGCGTTTCTTCATTTGTAAAGATCATGATCCAATGTCATGAACGTGTTGCAGGTGTATTTCCTAGGATAATACAATGGCCAATCCATTATTTGAATGTCATCTGGAGTACCAAGTGCAATATAGAAAATTAATTCGTTCTTCAATATTAATTGTTCAATATTTTGATCATGGCAGGTTTTCAGGATTAATTGGCTGCATTGCAACATTTACATTTACAGTATTACATATCTAAAATTTAATGCACGTGGTCCACAATAGTAAAATGTCACACAGATTAAAACACTCTTGCTTTTATCCGGCAGAATACAGTCATGGTGGCCCACGTGGGATTGGACTCAGGGGGGGAAACATATAGTTGTAGTTAGGTGAAAGGAGAATAATTAGGATACATGACTTGACTTCTTACAGCTACTTTTAGGTGCTCCAGAGAGTTGCATTCCGTTTTCTTAAGTGGAATAATTGCTGCTTTTTTTAAGTTTTTGATAGATAATAGAAATATTATACAGATCTAAATCATTCTTGGAATATGCTCATTGATACAATCCTATGAATAAATTTTGTAGAAAAATTCAAAACATGAGCAACTTCAAATTAGAGTTTTGTTTAAGGATTTGGTTTGCAAGTGTTTCAAATAAGTGAGTGGCCATTGTATTACTTATGTCTATATTATTTATTCTGTTGAAAGTTTCTTCATGGTTTAAAGAAATATCATGCAAACAGGGCTTACATTTTTCTCTTCAAAATGGCTATTAAGTCTTGCTTCTCTATCCCAATACTTGATTAAGGTGTCAGATTCTCATAAGGTAAGAAGGCGCTTCAGGCGGACTAACCTGCCGCTGTTGTCACTTTGTTAGATATTTAAAAACTATCACAAAGTATTTGGTTTAGAGTTGAACTTTCTCATTTCTGCACTATTTTTAGTTTCTCAGCAGAATTCACTCTATTGTGTGTTTGCTCAAGAAGTTAGCGGAATTCTATTTTAACTCTTTATTAATATTATGTATAATGTGGCAAATATATTTTTGATGTACAGTTTGAAAATGTGAAAAATGTTTAAATGTAAGTGTACTTGTTAAGTGTTGCATAAAAGAGATATGAAGTGTGTCTGAGGCGTTTGTAAATAGGTCTAAAAACTTTTAGGCTGTGATCCTCAGTTCTCTAGAAGCTTCTTTGGTCAGAAAATTTATTGACAAGTCCAGTGACCAATTTAAATTATTTCAAAACCCAATAAAGATCACAATGGAATATATTACAAGTTTTATTGGTGACACAAGTTTGTATTGAGATATTATCCAAGTGTTTGTTTGAACCATGACAACCAAGAAGAGGCTTTATAACAAGGCCTTGCCAGTGTGTAGCACCTCAGTGGTGCAGTGGTTAGCACGTCTGACTACTAATCCGCTGGCCTGAGTTCAATCCCGGACGAAGGCAGTCAGCGCACAGCTCACCCAGCTGTCCATCCTCCCAAATGGGTTGGTAGATAAATGGGTACCTAGGGTAACCTGGGGAAGGTAAACTGTGGAAACTTGGATGTCACAGTGGCCCTGTGTCCCGGGGTAACAGATTAATTTCCACCACAGGCTCAAAGGCCAATGTGACAGGAGATGAACGCCTGCAGCTACGTGCAGCTACAGCGTGTGCCTCCACTTTACATTACATTTTTTTGGTACATGTGTCATAATGTCTACAATTTAAGAATGATTCAACTGATTCAGTCAAAGGGAAGGAAGTGTTGTGAGAGAAACTTCAGAATGAAACACATATTTTAGATTTTAACTTTGTATTTCTGTTTCTTTCAGGAGTAATCCAATCCATCTAAATGCAACAAGTTTCTGTGTTGATTAAACATTTTTGGGACTTTCTGGACTCAGGCTGTACTGCAGATTTGTTGTTATTTTATTGCAGAGTTATAACTTTATGGTGTAGTGGCAAGAGTTCCTTCAGTCTTCCAAGTAATGAATCAATTTCATGTCTATCTATCTATATACCAGGCCAACATACCCCAAAATTGCCTTAGCTGATACAAGGTGCTCACACCCACACCCACACCCACACCCATGCACACATACACATGCAACTACAACTAAGGTAAATACATGCAATCCTCTCACTTATCACCTAGGCCCCTTGAGGAGAAGGGATCAGCTTCCTCGTCCACTCTGCGCTGGAGTCACCAATGCAGCCAGACTGGAAAGCACTTCAGCATCAGGTCACGATGGCAAAAGTTGATTTACCTGACAATCAGTGTAATTATTTATGGTTTCAGTAATGTTAGAAATATTATGAAAATGCTCTGATATGGTGCTGAAAAGTTATAAGTTAATAGCTAGGTTAATCTTCTATTCTGATGTCCATTCCTTGTAGCTCCGTCAAGGCCATGGTCATGATAAAAGGGATTCCACTTGTTCCTGTCCTTACACTCTATTCCCCTCCACCTCCCGTCACTCTTCTCTCTCAACTATTCAAATACTATCCACTTATTTCATTGTGAATCTTCCTCTTGCACTCACAACATCCTTTTTACACCACAAACACTTCAAATAACTCCTCTCCATTGCCTGAATCCTAGATGATTTATTCTTCATCAATGTCTCCTTAGCAGCCGTCCTTGTTGGCACTATTATGCTATCATGCAGTGTGCCTTCTCTCTCTATTCAATGTCACCCAAAAAATTCTACCACTTTCTGTTCCCACGTAATGCCTTCTCTTGTATTTCTCTCCATAATTCCATATTTGCACATGATTGAACCAAAGGATATGATCTCATCTACCTCTTCTATTATTTCTCACCATTGTATTCTATCCTCATTTTACAAAGGATTCTAAATAAAGTTATATCACACTTTTCCTTTATCAAGGCCATCAACGAACTTTATTTTACATTGATTCTGAACTTTTTACCTCTGAAAAATTGTATTACACTTCATTATTTTTGCATATTCCCTTAATTCCCTGCTGTTAGCACAGTATCATCTGCAAACAACATTGTATTCAGCTTCCATTTAGCATCATCTATATAAAGTTCTGATCCACCATTACCAACCCTTGCTTCCACACCTCTAATCATAAACAAAACGAATACACAGTGACATAACACATCCACCTCTTATCAAGCTTTCACACGCTACTGCAGTCACTTTAACACGTGCCTTTTCATCTTTGTCAAATGCTTTCACTCCACTTAGTAACCTTCCTCCCACTTCATACATTCTCAACGCCTTCTTCATCTTTGTCAAATGCTTTCACTCCACTTAGTAACCTTCCTCCCACTTCATACATTCTCAACGCCTTCCTCATAGCTTTCCAGTTAATTTTGTGAAATGCCTTTTATTAGATTAACTCACTATTCATTCTCTGCTTTGATTCCCTTTTTATTTATTAATTTATTTATTTATTAATTTAAATTTTTTTTTTTTTTTTCGAGTCCACTTTAAATGTAGTCATACTTACAAGGATTTGATCTTGCGGGGCTCAACTCGATTGATTTCTTTTTCTTTTCGTATTTTCCATTAAATGATCGGTCGTATCCACATCCCATCCCCTTCTAACCCTCCCCCCACCCCACCCTCCCCTCCCTGCCGCACCCAGGCCCTGCTACCTTGCCTTGGTGGGAAGGTGGACGGCTGCACAACTATAGGGTTCATAGTTACTTAGTTCGGGGATATTATTGAATTTTTTTTCTTTTTCTCTCTCTCTCTCTCTCTCTCTCTCTCTCTCTCTCTCTCTCTCTCTCTCTCTCTCTCTCTCTCTCTCTCTCTCTCTCTCTCTCTCTCTCTCTCTCAATCAATTGCATACTGTTTGGTTTGTGCTTATCAT
>JAPQNM010000012.1:10387183-10394683 GCA_029783475.1 Metacarcinus magister | reverse complement strand
GAGTTACGCTGTTATGTCTGTTTCTGATTCCCTTCCAAGACTAGTGTGTTGCGTCACCCTAACCAAGTGTGTGTGTGTGTGTGTGTGTGTGTGTGTGTGTGTGTGTGTGTGATTGATGACGTTTTGATATAGGGGAATGTTTATGCAGGTTATTGTTTGCTAATAAAGAACATATACTATTCCGTTGGTAGTGTTGGTGGTTGCGACGGCGGCTTTGAATATATTATTATTATTATTATTATTATTATTATTATTATTATTATTATTATTATTATTATTATTATTATTATTATTATTATTATTATTATTATTATTATTATTATTATTATTATCATCATCATCATTATTGTTACTATTATTATTATTATCATCATTAGTAGTAGTAATAGTAGTAGTCGTTGGTGTTGGTGTTGGTGGTGTTGTTGTTGGTGGTGGTGGTGGTGTATGGTGTTGGAGGAGGTGGAGGCCTGAGCTGTGACTTCCATGTGTTGTTAGTACATTGTTATGAGTGGTGAGTCCAGACACGCAGGCAAACACGTGACTTGCAAAATAAATAGCTGGAAGAATTTACTGATAAAAAATATTGTTTGATAGAATTCTATAATGAAAATCAGTCTGTGCATTTCGTCTATAGGACAAGGAACGAAAAAACATAAAAAAGTCAATTAAATAGTTTAATATTTGATTAAAAAACTAAATAAATATTTGTCATGTGGGAAAGACAAAATACATATTTCCCCGAAGAATAATATAAAGAATCCCAGGAAGGAGTGGGTCGAGTGTGTCTTGAAGCTCCACTCAGAAGCCAAACTTTATCGGTGCCTTGCACACATGTTGTTGGAGGCAGGTGTCATAGCAGCACTTGTCGTAGGCGCTGCAGCCGCCGTCGTTGGAGCATGAAGCTGGGGGCCGGAAGCTGCGGGTGTGGGGGCAGACAGGGCGTGGTTGGGGGCACACTCCAGGCTTCACCACCCCAGCGATACTCGGGATTTGGTTGTTATTCTCGCAGCAGTAAGCTTGGTTCTGGGGCGTCCTGCACCAGTAACGGCAGTCACTGGGTGGAGCCACAGGCGACGGGTATCCACCGATGCCGCCCAACCCGTGTCCGATGCCGACCGAGCCGTGTCCGATGCCGCCCAACCCGTGTCCGATGCCGACCGAGCCATGTCCGATGCCGACCGAGCCGTGTCCGATGCTGCCCAACCCGTGTCCGATGCCGCCCAATCCGTGTCCGATACTGAAGCCACTATTATGACTGAAGCCATGACCACCCAGTCCTATAGAACCTTGTGAGTGAATCCCGCCCAGGCCCCCGCCCAATCCTGAACTAAATCCATGATGCCCACCCAGTCCTGTAGAACCAAAACTTTGATGCCCACCCAGTCCTGTAGAACCAAAACTTTGATGTCCACCCAGTCCTGCAGAACCGATCCCTTGATGTCCGAATCCGAATCCAGAACTTGCTCCGATGTGTCCGCTGGAAGTTCCAACTTGGTGGAAGCCTTTGGGGCCTCCGATGTTTCCAAGGAACCTGGTGTTACCCTTGACTCCATCACTCTTGTCCTTCTTGTCCGCCGCCGCCAGTACCACACACGCAGCCATGAGTAGCGCCGCTGTCTTCATCTGCGGGAGGAAAGAGGAATCCATGTGGTGAAAGTCGCAAGGAGTCATGACGTGGCGAGTATCTTAATGAGTCTCGCCCCGTAGGTGTTTCGAAGGGTCGTGCGTTGCGTTTGAGTCATGAGTCGTATATTTGAGTTGAGTCATAGGTCGTACATGAGTCGTGGTGTTCCTTTGAGGCAAGTCGTGAGTGGTGTCTGCGTGGGTCGTGGGTCGTGGGGTCGGCGAGGAGTTACTCATACCTTTCGTTACTCAGCTGCACCCACGAGAGAGAAAACTGAGGTGAGATGTGACGCTCCAGGACGGCCACGACCCTTTATAGACGCTGGGCTTCAAACTGACCTTCACCGCCTTCCTCGTTTCTACATCATTCACACTTTCTCTCCCGCCCTCCCTCCCTTTCTCACTCCTTCCCTGCCTCCTCCCCTCTCTTCGTACCCCTTTTCATTATCAATAATCACATCGCCATCCGATCCCCACTTCCACATCTCCCGTAACCTTCCACACACACAGGACGCCCTCTACCCTCACCCATTGTGGTTATGGTTCATTAGATCAATGAGTCTCGGCAAGGCTTCCATGCTCTACTTACTCTGAGCTTCTAATAGGCTTGATTGTACGTCGACTGTAAACTGTCCTTTTCCTAGTGAATGTATCCCACTAAGATTCTGAAGGAGATTTGTAAAATTTCTCTCTCAACTCTTATAATTAGTCACGTGTAATGTTAGTTACGATTGTGCTGATTGTAATGGTGTAACTACGATTGTACAAGATTCATTCAAGAGGAGGAGGAGGAGGAGAAGGAGGAGGAGGAGGAGGAGGAGGAGGAGGAGGAGGAGGAGGAGGAGAAAAAAGTGAAAAGGGAGTGTATACGTTTAATAGTAAAGAAAAAATGAATAAAGACTAAACTAGGTCGATGTTTCATGTAGGTTATTGATCACTTCTCGTTAGCCCTTTAAGACTCGCGAAAGTAAGACTCGCGATGAACATTGAAAACACACACACACAGGTCACAGCTCCTAACAAGTGTACGGACGGAAGGAGTCGTTTTAAAGACTGACTAAAGCGAGCGAAAAAAAAAAAAATGACATAATTACATAGAAACCCACACCACACAGACGTCAGGGTTCAAAGTAAGTGATTAGTAGAAAAAAAAAAATCTTAAGGGGGCGCCCGGGTTTGAACCAGGGACCTCTCGATCTGCAGTCGAATGCTCTACCACTGAGCTACACCCCCGATGAGAAGCAGAGGGAAAGAGACATAGAAAGAGAGAGAAAAAGAGAGAGAGGGAAAGAGAGAGCTATAAAAAGGGTTCAATAAGCTGTAAGAGTGTTGGTCAGGTGGAGGGGGTGAGGTGTCAGTAGTCCTTGACAGAAGACAGCCAGCATCTCAAGCAGCGGGACAGTCCTTCCACACCAGACAGTCAGCTCAGGTTCCCTCCCTCCCTCCCTAACGCGCCCTTCCGTCTTCCCGCCCTTTTCGCCCTCCGTCAGTGGGCGTGGGAAGCACGACCCACATATATCAATAATAATTAAAAGCCCCAGTAGCTTGGAAATTAATGATAAAAAAGAGGGATGATAGGAAAGTAAAGTAAATGATTTGTGTGACTCATAAAGCAAGCAGGAAAACTAAGTAACGATATAAGAAAAAAAGATACTATGAATTATAAAACATTCTTATAACATTTTAACGTATCCTTGACACCTCCAGCTAACTAAACGGAGAAGGAAAAAAAAATGTTTCGATGGTAATTTCTGTCCTTCGAGTGATGAGGACTAGACAGACAGACAGACAGACAGACAGACAGACAGACAGACAGACACGCTCGAAATGGTACCTTGAGGCGTGTGCTTCTTTGGTTCTGTCTCATACAAACATCAAACACGTCTTGCCTTACTACGTGCTGGGGCGACGGTGTGTGTGTGTGTGTGTGTGTGTGCGCGCACACACACACACACACACACACACACACACACACACACACACACACACACACACATGAAAATTCCCATACTAAATGCAACTTCCGGTTTCTTTCCCTTTTGTTCCTGTCTCTCATTCTTTCTCGTTAACCTTCCGTCCGTCCCACACAACCTAACTCCTCTCCTTACTAGCCCTTCCCTTCCCTGCCTTCTCCTTCCCTGCCTGCCCCTCCCCTGCCTGCCCCTCCCCTGCCTGCCCCTCCCCTGCCTGCCCCTCCCCTGCCTTCCCCTCCCCCGCCCTCCCCTCCCTCAGGACGTGGGTATCGACCAAGGCCCCGTAGCGAGATGCGTGTTGGTAGGGTGAAGGAGGCTGGAGGCTGGGCCAGTCTATCTCTTCCGTAGGGATTCCCAGTGGTATGATTATGCATTGCCTTGACCCTGCTTTCTAACCCTTCCCCCCCCTACTCTCTCTCTCTCTCTCTCTCTCTCTGCTCTCTCTCTCTCTCTCTCTCTCTCTCTCTCTCTCTCTCTCTCTCTCTCTCTCTCTCTCTCTCTCTCTCTCTCTCTCTCTCTCCCTCTCTCTCTCTCTCTCTCTCTCTCTCTCTCTCTCTCTCTCTCTCTCTCTCTCTCTCTCTCTCTCTCTCTCTCTCTCTCTCTCTCTCTCTCTCTCTCGATGCGCCATGAATCACCTTGCTCTGAAAGATGAAAGTTGGGATCAAGAGGAGGAGGAGGAGGAGGGTATCGTGGACTCTCCAAGATGCCTTAGTCTCCATAAGTGAAATCCTTTGCGTATGACCTCTTAATGTGGGGAACTCCATCGGTCTGCGGTTACTTTTTACTCCTTCGTTCCTTCTATACTTACTTCCTTCCTCCCTTCCTGCCTCCCTCCTTTGCTTCCTTCGTGAAAAGAGGGAAAAACTAGTTATCAATTAGAACACAGCGTTGTACACTTTCTAAAAACCTTGCTTTTCATTAACTACGGGTTTTTAATGGTTTTCTTGTGCTCGCCTGCTGCTGCTGCTGGTTTTATTTTATTTTATTTTATTTTTTTATTGTTGTTGTTCTTGGGGGTGATGGTAGGTAGTTGGGAGGTGAAGCTGGAGTTATTCAGGAGTCACTGCTACTCTCTACTACTACTACTACTACTACTACTACTACTACTACTACTACTACTACTACTACTACTACTACTACTACTACTACTACTACTACTACTACTACTGCTACTACTATTACTATTACTCATTGTGGTCGCGGGTTCAAGGTGGCAGCTGTGTATGAATGCTTTAAAGTTTATCACCACGGCAGCTTTAATCATTCATTCCTTAAAAAAAAGGTGACCTCCCCGACTCCCCTTCGTGAATCAGAGTTTAATAAGAGGGTTGTCAGGCTACACAGATGAACCGGCTCATCCCTGGCCTAGATGACGAATAATGGAGCTGTACTAAGTGTGTGTGTGTGTGTGTGTGTGTGTGTGTGTGTGTGTGTGTGTGTGTGTGTGTGTGTCCATAGATGTATGATGTACATTATGGATGACGTTAATTAGTATATGTTGACTGTGGTTATTTCTAAAGATTTGTAATTGGTATAGTTAGGTTGTCATTATTATCATTATTATTATTATTATTATTATTATTATTATTATTATCATTATTATTATTATTATCATTATTACATTATGATTGTTGTTATTATCATTATTATTACTAATATTATTATCACTGTTATTATTATTATCATTATTATTATTACTGTTATTATTATTATTATTGTTATTATTATTATTATTATTATTATTATTATTATTATTATTATTATTATTATTATTATCATTATTATTATTATTATTGTCATTACTATTATTACTATTATTATTATTATCATTATTATTATTATTATTATTATTATTATTATTATTATTATTATTATTATTATTATTATTATTATTATTATTATTATTTATAATATTATTTTAGTTATCCTTATTGTTACAATTATTGTTGTTGTTGTTGTTGTTGTTGTTGTTGTTGTTGTTGTTGTTGTTGTTGTTTTTATTCATGTTGTATATATATATATATATATATATATATATATATATATATATATATATATATATATATATATTTCTAATCTTGAGCTGATGCAGTGTAATGAGTGGCGCGATATCCATTTCAAATCTATGACTTCTGCAAGGATTTTATTTATTTATCTATTTATTTGTTTATTCATTGTTGTGTTTATGGTGTTGCAGTTCATGTCAAGATGTAAGAACAAGAACAAAAACAAGATTAGAGATTGCAGCTGATCGTCCAGCAGCGTGGTGGTGGTGGTGGTGGTGGTGGAATGCGTCATGGTGTGCCTTACTTCATCACCATCACAACAAGACACCATGACCTGCGTCGTAAGATCAGAGGTTTGTTATTGTTTTCAAAGTCCGCCCCAAACTGCGCATGCTCAGTAGTAATGTTTGTAAAAAAGGTTTGTTGATAAACTAAACTAACCAAACCTAATCTAATCTAAAAACAGGCTCCCAAATTTTATGCAAAATTATGTTAGGTTAGGTTAGGTTAGTTTAGTTTATCAACAAACCTTTGTTTACAAACATTACTACTGAGCATGCGCATTTGGGGGGTGGACCTCTAAAACGTAAACAGACCTCTGATCACGCGACACCGGTACTAAACACGCCTTAGGTTAGTGAGGGTCGGTGAGTGTGTTGTCTTGAGTCCATATACACAGCCGTGAGTTAGTCATTGTGTTGTGTCACCATTTATACAGAGGATTTGTACGCAAAAACAATATTTTTAAAGAATTTTATTAAAATATTAAAAATTGGACAAATACTTTATACAAGTAATACTTTGTATAGTTTCTACAAGAATGAATCCTAGCGCCTGGCTGGCTTACACACAGTGTCTTGGAGGCAGGTATCGAAGCAGCACTTGTTCCTGCCGCTGCACTGCCTGTCACTTCTGCACGTCGTAGGAGGAAAAAGGTTCCTGGTTGGTGGACATTGGGGTCGCACGGGAGGGCACTGTCTTGGCTTGTTTCCAAACTGTCCAAAACCACCGAATCCTTGGTTGCCGCCAAAACCACCAAATCCTTGGTTGCTGCCAAAACCTTGTCCACCAAACCCTTGGTTACCACCAAATCCTTGGTTGCCGCCAAAACCTTGTCCACCAAATCCTTGGTTACCACCAAACCCTTGGTTGCCGCCAAAACCACCAAATCCTTGGTTGCCGCCAAAACCTTGTCCACCAAATCCTTGGTTGCCACCAAAACCTTGTCCACCAAAACCTTGACCACCAAAACCTTGTCCTCCAAAGCCTTGGTTCCCGCCAAAACCAGGTCTGCCAGGTCTGCCAGGTCTGCCAGGTCTGCCAGGTCTGCCAGGACGATTGTTTCCAAGGAAGCCGCCCAGCAGCGTCTGGCCCACGTTAGCCAGTTGACCCAGTGACAAAAACCTTGTGTTCACGTCTGTCTGGCTGTTATCCCTCCCATGCCGCGTCTGGCCCGGAGAGGCAGTCTTCTCGTCGGAATCTGCCTTCTGTGCTGCTGTAGTTGCCACCAGCACGCCCACCACCAATAGCATCCATCTCACCATCATCTGCGAGAAAACACTCATAATCAAGGGAAACATATATTCTTCAGCCTCTTCCCCTTACTTCTTTAATGATCTCTTCCCTCACTTTCCCTGTTCGAGTGTTCCACGTGTCCCCTCCTGTCTTGTCTTTCTACTCCTTCTCTGTGTTCCTTGTACGCCTGTCTATACACTCGTCCCAGCAGAGTGGTGTTTAGTGTGGGTAACACTTAAGCAAGATGTACAGTGTAACTACCATTACATTTACGTTAATCAAAACATAATATTGAAACACGTGTGAAAACTGAGGTGAGGAACAGATGGAGAAACACTGTTAACTCTCACCGCGGCAATAGACAAGGATGGACTGACTGATTC
>JAPQNM010000012.1:10362183-10384683 GCA_029783475.1 Metacarcinus magister | reverse complement strand
ATCTCTTGTAACAAAGGTCAACACACAAAACTGAAAGGAATATAATCAACAAACGAGCATCGAAGTTTCATCTGTTACTCTGTTTTGAAAGATAAATTTCTATATATTTCTCTCATTATTCTCATCATCACCACATTCAGGATACAGGAGAACCATAAATTCAAGAAAAAAATGACTGTTTTTTATATTAAGGAAATGAAAATAAGACTTACAACCACAGAAAAGTAATAAAAAACAAATGACGTCTGTAATGGGTGAAGAGTGTGTGGTGAGGCGAGTTGATGAAGACGTGATCTACGGAAACGGTGTGGTTTTCAAAGGTCGACGAGGGAGTGTGGTTTGGTTGGATCCTGTTTGGGCGGCTGGCGGGGCGTGGGTAGCCTAACAACACCACTAATACAATAATAAAGATACTATTACAAACCACATTCAATCATCTATACAAACCTCTATGCACTGTTAAATATAGACACAAAACAAGGGATTGGATCGTCTTTTTGTACCGATCCTTGTATACTTCCGAGACTCGCCACCAGGGTGTAAAGTGTCGCGTATTGATGACGTGGTACTCATGACGGACGACAAGGAACATATGGAGGAACTATTGCAAATAACAAACCACTATGGAAAAGAATGGAAGCTAAGGTTCAATTCGCGAAAGTGCAAAGTGATTCAGATAAACGATGAGCGGAACAATCAGTGTGTGCTGGGAGACAGTGTATTAGAGGTGGTGCAAAGGTACACTTACTGAGGAATGGAAGTCAGCAGTGAAGGCATAGGCGAGGAAAGACAAAGGAAAATTAGTGAAGGCAAGGCAAGGAGAGCAGCAGGGATGATCCTGAATGGAGGGAGTAGGGTGATTAATAAATATGAAGTCGGCAGGAGTCTGTGGAAGGGTATGGCAGTCTCACATTGTTTATATGGAGCCGAGGTGACAAAATTCACTGAGAAGGACATCCAAGAACTAGATAAAGTGCAGGACATGACAGGTCGGTGGGCTCTGGGAGCCAATAGATGTACAGGTTTGGAGGCAGTAAGAGGTGATATGGGGTGGAGTACCTTCAGGGAAAGAATTGCCAAGGGAAAACTGTCATTTATCAAGAAAATCGAAGGACTCCAAGAAGATAGATGGGCCAAGAAAATCATGAAGGAGAACAGGCCAGGATCTACTTGGAGGAGAGAGGTTAATAGATGGAAGAGAAAGGAAAATCTAGAAGAAGAGTGGAGTAGATTGAAAATCAGGGATATAAGAAGAAGGATAGAGGACAATGGATGGAGAAAGTGGAGATCAGGAATAGAGAAGAAGTCTACACTAAAGTGGTACAGTAGGAAACAGAAACCTGGGAGGATAGAGTGGCACGTAGGGGATTGGGGAAGTAAATTACTGTTTAAGGCAAGGACAGGCACCTTAGAACTGAATGGTAGAAATAGGGATGAACAGGAGCAGAGCTGTGGATTATGTAAGGGAGTGAAGGAAACGGTAGAACATATGGTAGTGATTAGTGATAGATACGAAGAAGAGAGAAGACAGCTGGTAGAAGGAATTACAGAGATTATTGGGGGGGAGGAATGGAGCAAGAGACTAGATGAAGTGGATGGAGGAATCACCACTGTACTGGGATTGTATGGAGACAAGGAAACTGAAAGAGTGGTGAAGTGTACTCAAAAGTTTTTGCTGCAGAGTTGGGAAAGGAGAAAGAGACTACAAAAAGAGATAAAAGAAAGAAGTAGACGGGAGACGACCTACAAAGCGATATCAAGCGGAATAGGTCAAAAGAAGAAGAAGAAGAAGAGGAAGAGGCCGTGGGTAGTGGAGCAGAGCAGTCTTGAACTCTTATATAACATCCTCTTTGTGGTCCTGCGGCGTGTGTGGATGCAGGATGTTACAGGCTTCGTTATTGGTGGTGCAGGCTGGGTTAGTACAATCATAATCCTCTGTTGATGAAGCAGGACGAGGCTAAGAAGGCATAGTGACTCCAGGCCTAAAGGTGATTGTTGGCTGGCTAAGTTCACGGGGAGATGTGTAGCGTGTGTGTGTAAGATGGGAGGAGGTAAGTATAGGAGGAGACTTGCAGATATGACCTCCTCTTGCTCCTTCTTCACTTCCTCCTTCTCCTTCTCCTTCTCCTTCTTCTTCTCCTTCTTCTTCTTCTCCTTCTTCTTCTTCTTCTTCTTCTTCTTCTTCTTCTTCTTCTTCTTCTTCTTCTTCTTCTTCTCTCCTCCTCCTGCTTGTCATTATTAATCTCGTAACATTTTTATTTTTAGTCTCGCAAATATGAACTCCTCCTCCTCCTCCTCCTCCTCCTCCTCCTCCTCCTCCTCCTCCTCCTCCTCCTCCTCCTCCTCCTCTTCCTCGCATCTGTGCATACCTTCATATCTTTCGTAACGTTAATAATGATTTATAATTCGTCCTCATGTATTTTTTTCCCTCCTAATAATCTTCTTCCCCATCAAAAAAAACTGGACCTGATTGACATTTTCATTTACCATTATTTGTTTATTTATTGATGTATCTATATGGTTATTAACTTATTTATTAATTTATTCATCTGTTTATGCTAAGGTCGACCCGTGTGTGCATTGACTTAACTATTGACTTATTTATTTATTCATCTGTTTATTCAAAGGTCGACCAGTGTGTGTATTTACTTATTCATTCAATTATTTATATATTTACCTGTTTATTTATTTTTTTTGTACCAGATCTGCAGAGGTGAATGGGGACACACTGGCTTCATGCACGAGTCTTCCTCTGCTTGTATACCTGACTCAACTGGAGGAAAATATTACAACTCTACACACCATCGAGGAGACTAAACAACCTCCTCCTCCTCTTCTTCCCGTGTTAGTTAGTTGACAGTGTTGCCAGAAAAAATAAATAAATAAAATAAAGATGGTTACAGATGAATACAAAATACATGAAGGTGAAACTCAAAGAAAAAAAAAATATAGAAAATGGGTTGGAAGTTTAAGGGCCTCCATAAACAGGTTCCATCTCTCTCTCTCTCTCTCTCTCTCTCTTGGTCCACCTCCCGCATCCCTCCACCTTAGAAGAGTTAATGCGAGGGAGGAGAATTTAGGTTATGTAACGGTTGTATGTACTTCAAACCCACCTGTATGTATGTATGTATGTATGTATGTATGTATGTATGTATGTATGTATGTATGTATGTACATAAAACATGTTGAATAAAACTACAGTAATATAGCACCTACGTAAGATATGGTGTTCAAAGGTTTAATACGTACTCATTCCTGTATTCATTAAACAGTTCTAGAGGCACTATATAACGCCTTTGTTGTGTAGTGCAAAGTGTAGGTGAGGAATGTAGTTTAATGGGTGCCGAGCCTACTTCAATACCCGGTCGTGTAGAGGGCGTTCAGTGTACCCTGTTGACCAGCCTGTAGTAGTAGTAGTATTAATAGTAGTAGTAGTAGTAGTAGTAGTAGGAGTAGTAGTAGTAGTAGTAGTAGTAGTAGTGCAGGTTGGTGGGTGAATAGGTACACAAGTGGTGTGATTAATTACCTGTTAAACTCACCTCCACTGTGCTTAACGTTTTTCCTCAATCTTAAGTCGTTTGGTAAGGTAACAGTCAGCTAGTTGTCAGGTTTTGCAAGGAGACTGTCAGCGAATCAGACTTCTTCAGCTTGAGGGAAAACAGTAAACAAAGTGGAAGTGAGGGAGGCAGATTAATTAATAAAAACCATGACTGTATTTGAGGCATTTTAGGGAAAGACAAATCGTGGATGAGAGTGTCAGTAACGAAAGAATCAAAACCCAAAGAAAAAAACAAAATAAGCAGCGTGTGGTATAAGAATCTGGTGAACGTTGGCAACCCATTAACTCTCAGCGCAAAGCAAGTACAATCATCAGTTCAACCTAACTAATGGTAAGGTGGGAATCCTAATCACCAGGAAGGAAGGAAGGACACATAGAGAGGGAGGAGGGGATGAGCGGGTATTTCCAGGGAATTAGTGCGGAAGGTAATGCAAGGAGGATGTTGTGATCTTCTTAGTCATCTTAACTCGCCTCGGGTCCTGTGTGGCTGTTTATGTAACCACCAAATGCCTCGTGGACACCGCCTTCTTGGAATACATTGTTAGCTGCATCAGATCTCGGACCATCTTGCCAAATCATCTCACTATTATACTCTTGTGTGATGTCATCTGCAGCTTTGTCATGGTCGTGGGGTCTGTACATGACGTGCTCGCTGCAGCCATGAGCTATTAACACTCCAGGCAAGGATACAGGACTGAGGGAGGGAGGTAAGGCGCATAAAGTATACGCCAGACATCATAGGTCATTAAAGGTATACAGAATTGAGGTGTAGGTGGGTGAGGTGGATGCAAGAGACTGACCCAAGTGATGGTATGAGGTGGTAAGATACATCGATGTGATAAATGGAAAGGGCAGAGCTACATCCTTGTTGTGAGAGGGAGAATGAGACGGTTAATGATATACTGGTTTAGGTATAGGAGGAGGAGGAGGAGGAGGAGGAGGATGAAAAGGAAGAGGAGGGGGAAGAAGGGTGTGGTCTCCTCATTACAATACTATCGTACCGTACGTTATAGTTGTCGTACTACATATAAACTAATGTAAGAAATGCCAAGGAAATGAAGAATAGTAGGAAGGGGGAAAAAGTTGTAAGATTAAGTAGAGAAGAAGGAGAGTGCATGAGTCCCAGTCCTTAACGCGTTCAGGAAACATCAGTATGGACCTCATTTAAGGGATTCCTAAGGGCTAGCATCCCCTTCCATTCCCCAAAACACGAAAGAAATTATAATAAAAACACGTGGACAGCAAACTGATTAACCTGATTATCATAAAGGTTAGTTGTTTTTCAGATTGGAAGGATCCTTTCTGTCAGGTCAATGTCAAAAACTACACCACAAGCATTTCCGTTTGACTGCAGACGCGACGGAATCCAAAACCTTTCACTAAGCTTGATTTGAGAAAAGTTTAATCCTATTCCATAATGAGTCGAAGGTTCATAGTTAGGTTGATTGAAATTGAACATGGAGTCGTTCTGTCGTGAAGGAATTAGGTATTGATCGATGGATTTGTGAGAAGAGATTGATGAGTAGAATAATTGATTGATGGATTAATTGATGGATTGATGTAAAGGCGTCGCATCAACAAGGTCGTATGTCGCTACACGCTAAGGTAACATAAACAGTTTGCGTCAGTGCATTCATAGGTTCAAAGTATGTTGAAGGTAACGAGATGATACAATACATGAAAAAAGTAGATAATAAACTTTTCATCATTATCGTTATCATTATTTCTTTATTATGTGCGTGATCATTAAATTTCTCTGTACAGTTCCATTTCATTACACAAACTCCCGCTAGATGTCACTATATCATCACGCTCAAACGGACATCCAATGGGCAGCGTCCTTTCAATGACCTAACTGGCAACATAACACATCCAAGGGACAAGAGGTATAGTCAGACCGACCTTAGGCTGTGGTCAGGGTGTGACCATCGTGGGGAATACCCGTGTGACAGCGGTGCCACGTGTCGAGATTTGCGCGCAAATTCAAATCAATTTCGTATTTAAAAAAATTTACAAGAGGCATCTGGCAACATCCGGGTGCGGACTCACACACACACACACACACACACACACTCTGCTATGGTCAGATGGTCAGGTCAAGGCCGCGAGCGTGTCTGGGAATATTTCCACAACTAGGATTTCAATGTATTTTTCTTTCTTACTTATTTCAGCTTATTTTATCGTACTTTCCTTCACGATATCATTTAAATACAATTGTTAAACTGCTTATCCATCCCAAAACGAAAGGGAAGTTCATTAATAGGTACTGCTTTTTATTAGCAACACTATTAAATATGTATGCCACGTTTCTTTATATGTTTATATATATCTTATCCATTATAAGTTTACTGTTTCTACATACATTATAATACTATGAATAAACGTGTATGCATATTTCCTGATCATGTCTGCCATGGTTTTACTTATATTGAAACATTTCTACAATGCGGATTAAAAGACACGTGGCAGGCCTGTAAAAGGGTAATTCCCGACTGTTTCCGCTCGCCACCCGCAGTGTATGGTCGGTCTGACTATAGCTATAGCATCAAAATAGTAATAGAAACAATGAATCAATTCGAAATACTATATAACAATGCTTCGAAGCCTTGACCGAACCCTTACTGAACCTCTCGGCCTCATTCACTTCGCCTCCGTCATCGCGCCAACTCAGTAATTTTTTCCTCCTGTGATGTGTTTTTGATCTACGTTCCTCTGAGGCTTGACGTCACTCAGAGCTCCTTTACGCGTTACGCAAGACCAGGTGAGGCGTGGAGGAAGGAGGAGGAAGAGGAGGAGGAGGAGGAGGAGGAGGAGGGGAGTTAGAGTAAGAGTAGGAGGAGGAGGAGGAAGAGGAGGAGGAGTAATATGGTTTGGTTTGTCAAGGTTACGTAGAGATTAGTTTAACCTTGTACAGAACGCCTTATTGTTTTTATTTGTCTATTATTACGAGTTAACATTCATTCAGGCGATCCAAACACCTGTATTAATTAACCTAACGTAACTGGTTTGTTGAGTAATCTGTTGTAATCTGTTGTGAGGTCAGACAGCTTGATTGGGTCTCATTTCACGGGATAATGACGCCTTGTGACCAATTGTTTATATGTCACTTTTACCTGACTGCATCTATGTAATATCTTTTTCAATCACGTAACATTATTTTCACGTGGTAAGGGGTAAGGCAGTTATATGATGAAGAATAGTGAGGAGAGAAGGTGTGGAATGGTGAGGTTGAGGGGAGACCTGATCCATTTTCTACGGTGATGCAAGAAACGCTCTTAATGGGAAACTAAAATAATACCTTTAAGAGTGTGTGTTGCTCTTGTAGGTGTGAATTATAACAAGATTTTCGGGTGTTTTGTGGCTTAGTATGAATTGTTTGAGGTAAAGTAGTATTTTTATTCCAGTATTTTGTTCTTGCACTGATAGAATCTTAGTTATCATAGAGATCAAGATGAATATTTCGTTGATGGAAACGATTATATTGATAGAAAAGAAATTATAGACAAATGGGATAAATGTATATTCATTTATCTATTTATACTAGAAAAGTTAAGGTTAGTATATTTTTAAAAGATATTAAAATGCTAAGTGGTGTGTGCACATGTGTGTGTGTGTGTGTGTGTGTGTGTGTGTGTGTGTGTGTGTGGGCGGGCTATTGACCTACACTGAAGGAAAAGAGAGGCCGAGCGAGGCAAGGGCAAGCAGGAGAGAATATCAAGCTAAAAAAAAAAAGTAGGTAGATGGAAAAGAAAAATAGAAAAAAAAATTTCCCTTCCCTCGATCTGTGACTTTTAATTATTTTATATTTATAGCATGCGTGTGACAGCCAGACTCCGTTTTCTTTATGATTGATCAGGGGAGGCTAGCGTTAAATAATTTATATGAGCAGTAAACACAAAACTATCATTCTGGGATACTACTTAAGACTAGATGTGATGAATTCAAGTTGGGATTAGAAAGGTTTATTGATGTTATATAGTTAGTTAGTTATGAAAAGTCTCGAGACAAACAATAAGTAGAAAGTTATAAGAGAGAAATAGGAGCAGATAAAAAAAGAAAAAGAAAAAAAAAGATACCACAGAAAGAAATGCAATTATATACCTGTCATCTATCTCAATTTTACCTGCGTGACGTCATATCCGGTTTGCAAGTGAAAGTGTAGTGTGGGTGGCGTCTGTTAAGGACAGCTTAGGTGTGACCCAGACTTATATTTGCTCCTTCACGCCCACTATCACTTACCTTTACCTTACCTGGCTCTTGTATATCTCCTCTTCCTCTTCCTTCCTCTCCTTTATGTGGCTCGCTGCGTCTTTTCCTACTCCTCCTCCTCTTCATCTTCGTCCTTGTCCTCCTTTTCAGTTCACCTCCCTCTTCCTTTTTCTATATTTACCTTCTCTCTCATCATCATTATTTTTTTTCTCCTAATGACCTCACTGTGTTAATCTCGGTGAAGTTTTGGTTACAATCTTTCATTCTTGTCTCCAGTTCCCTTCTCGTCTAGCTCCTTGTACTTCTCATCTCAGTTTTGAATCTTTTTGTTACTTATATAATTCTCCTAATTCTAGTTTGTTTCTGTTATCCATATTTGTTTGATTTTTTTTTTTTTAGCTAATCAGGCATTCATACCTTGATTCTTTATTGACCTTCGTGAATATCTGACCTTAATTTCCCTTCACATTTCACATACAGCCAATTGTGAAGTCAAAGATATATTCACATTTTTTTATTCAACTCCTATTTAGGGAACGGGCATGTAAAAGAAAAGGGTATAATATTCTCTATATTTATTTGTAACTCCTACGGAAGCTTAATTACTTGTGGCCAAAACTCTTTTTCATACATACATATATTAATATCTTCCATTATTAAAGTGAAATCTGACGTGAATTGATTAGATTCAGTTGTAAGAAAATGTCGTAAAATACTATTGTTTTCATTGAATTGTTGCTTCCTTCATTATCACCAAGAAAAAAAATAACGTGAATAATTTCTTGTTTCCTTCCATACATGTCTTCTTTTCAGTGTGTGTAGGATTATCATAAGTGGAAAGAGACTTAACCCTATTAATTTTCTTTGCATTTACGAGGCTGCAGTAGACCTGCTAACTTGTCTCTTAAAATATCTGTCTTCCATTTTATGAAGCAGCAGATCGAGTTGTTCTTTGATGTCTGCTTTCGATGGCGTTGTATCTGTATCGTAAGTCATAACCTTTGCATCAGAACCACAACATGGAGGCTAATTATTCTTACTCACACTGCCACTGTCCAAAGGCTTATTTCTACTCATCAATTTCACACTTGCTGGTTTATTTGGCCTGAATACTAAGCGATGGAATTCTTGTTGAGTGAATGTATACAAAGATTTTCTATTAGGACTGATGGAAGGGTGTTTGCGTGACTCACTGACATTTGCATCCACCTTCATCCTCTCTTGACCACCGTTGTTATTTGTTACGCCCACTAATCTGTGGAATTGATCATCAGTGAGTGTACGCGATGCAGTGTCCAGCAGACCACTGGGTGTTACCAGGGCTGGTGTGTCTTCCTGGAGTGTTGGAGGTGGAGGACGTAACACGCTTTGTCTTGGCAGCGGAGCACTCGGCGGGAATCTGTAGTTCTTTAAGTAATTATCATCCTCGTTGCTTTCAGCCTTCCTGTTATACTTGTATGTGCGTCTTGCTGTCACCACACACATGACCACCACCAACAACAACAGCGGCAAAAGCTTCATCTGGCTCACAGCACTTGGCAGCACCTAAGTGTGGGGGTTGGATAAAGACTTCTATTAGTCTTTTATGATGATGGTGGTGAAGATAATCACGTCGTGTCATCGTCCTCGTAAATTAAACAAGTCTTATAGTAAATGGGTTTTGAACATTGGTAAATTTTAGTTTGAGTTGAAAAATTACAAACAAGTAATGAATGACTGGGTATTATTATATATCTTCACCAGAATGCTTTAGAGTCTAGACTCTAGAGAATTGAAAGTTATATTTTTACATTACCTGATAAATTCTGAGAAATGGCCGTCGTAAATCCCTAGTTTCTGAGATATTCAATGTTTTCTATGATCACAAATCGTAGGTTTTCCTACCAATGTTTGTTGTGATTATGGTATTTACGCTATTACTTATTGAAACATGAATATAAACAAATGAATATCACAATACCACCATGGGTTTCGAGCCAATATTTGGGATCGTGACGCAGTGTGCCTGCGTGGGTACGTACCTCACAGCCAATGAAAAAATTCGTTAAAATAATCTGCCAATCAGATCACGTTATGTTTTGGGTCAGAAGTCAGTGAGGCGTGGAAAGTTGGATTCACTTTGACGCTATGCGGCCGCCTGGCCGGTGGTGCACACATATTACTGATCACTAACACATAGAAGCGCCGTTACTATCAATTAACTTTTCGAGAGGACAACAAGGAAGAGGCTGGACCTTCTGTTCAAGGAAAAGGTAAGTTTCGTTTGGTTTGAACAAGGTTCTGTTAGTTGGCAATATAGATTAATTTTATTATAAGTTTGGTCATGTTAAGGGCGGTCTGGGGGGGGGGAGGTGGTTGCTCCCCCAGTTAAAAGGATATTACGCGAGTTCTGTTTCGGTTAGGTTTGGGGGGTTCTGGGTGGGCTTGCCCCCCCAGGTAAGAGGTTATTACGTGTGTTCAGTTTAGGTTAGGTTTATGGGATTCGGGGTCCGTAGTTATGCAGATTTACCTACAAGATATCAAATGTTCTTTTCGCGTAAATCACTGTTTCGTGTTTCATCTTCCCTCGCCCCTCCAAAAAAAACCCCCCAGCATTCCCACAGGTCCCCAGGCTTGTTGGGGATGATGAGGATATCTTACAATATATACATTTGCGACGGAAATGAATGTCAAAAACATTCGAAATGAATCAAAATCTATACGAAAAGTGTTATTTATATCCAGGTGCATTCTGGTGAAGATGTAAAATTTTACGAATGACTGACTAATAGGTATTTGAGAGAGAGAGAGAGAGAGAGAGAGAGAGAGAGAGAGAGAGAGAGAGAGAGAGAGAGAGAGAGAGAGAGAGAGAGAGAGAGAGAGAGAGAGAGAGAGAGATGTAGTTCGTTTAACGTTGCTAATTACCTTTATAAGTTTGTTTCCAATCCAAGCCTCATTGAAGTCAGCAAATCGAAGTGCGATGAACTTCCCTGAGTGCTGACCACTGACTGAAGGTGTGAAGGTGTGAAGGTGTAGTGGTGTGGTTACTGTGGTGTGAGGAAGTTATCCACACACTGCTTGTGAAATGCAAAACAAACCTGATGTTATTAAAAATGCACTTCAATGTTTTGAGTGACCTTGTTATCTTGCATATCATTTTTTTTTTCTTCTTTTTCTAAAGTTAGATATTATAGTGTTCGATAATAAATTTGGTAATTCTTTGACTCGGGGAACAATTGTATTAAACATAGACAGACAGATGTAAGTAATGGTTGTAATGGTGTGACGTGGTAGGAAGGAAAGATTCATGTATGGTTGAGGTTTCCAGTTGGTATTTCAGCTTGAATTAATCCTTTATACGATGACCGAGAAGGGAATGCGATGACGATGATAATAATAAGACTCACCTTCACCCAAACATTTCACCAAAGGTTAAAAATAAAAGTTACAAAGTGAAAATATATAATTGTCTTTTTACAAAACTGCAAATTTAGATGACAGTATAAAAGGCTTCATCTACTTGTCTTTTTTACACATTTCATATCACACAGTAAGGACACAAACAGAATATTATCTCACCACAGTTGTGATTCTAAATATATCTGGAAAAACATGAATCATAACAATTTCTGAACAGCACATACCATTTAACATTTCTAAATTATCAAGGCATAAAAAAAAATATTACATCACTGATAATATTCCTTGCACCATCTATTTACCTTTAGCATAAATCATAATCATTAAAAAATATATATTAATGTCAGAATTTCAAAAAGTCATATAATATTTTTTTCCACTAAACTACAGAAAATATGAAGCCATGAAGGAGTAGGAGTATGTGATGTTACAGGGAAGTAATGCATACGAGTACATGTTAAGGCTAGGCAGAGAGAGAGAGAGAAATGGGGACGCATAACAGGGAGGAATGATTCAATAACTTCAACAATAATGGTGAGGATTGTCAATGTTACAAGTTAAAAACATATCTGGTTATATTATTCAATTTTTTTCATGTCAACGTGTCGAGAAGAATGTTGTCTATTAACCTATCTGATGCCTCTTCCTAAATACTCCCTCTCCCCCCTCACACACACCAGAAGGGTTCACATTTATTCCCGTCCTTACATTCCTTCCTTGCATCCTGTAATTCCCTCACTCTAGCACTGACCTCCTCTTCCACCCACCGTCTCTGCCTTACTCATGTACACACACTTTGTTGTCTCCCTCCCTCAATCACTACACGTTCCATTCCTTCACCTCTACTATCTACCTGTATACCTCACTTATACATATCCCCTTTACTCTTGCATCCCTTCTGCACCCTGTCTTTTTGTAGAAGTGAATACAGAGGAGGGGCTTCCCATACCCCTCACACCGTCACTTTTTGTTGTCTTTTATGATCAGCAGGAATATGGTGGTAGTATTGTTGCAGCCACCACCACAGGGCTAACCTCTACTAGAAATACCAAACTTTATTCCACTGCTTGATCTTTCATTTTCATTCCACACCCAAGTCTCACTTGTATAAGTGATTGTCGGTACAATTATTCCATAACACAGTCCCATTTTTAACTTCCGTGCTGACCATCTGTTCTTTCATTATACGTCCGAGGGATCCAAGTACACTGGAAATTCAGCTCACAAATTCAATTAGTTCCTGAAAGCTGTTCATAAACTGAACTATTTTCCCCATAGGAATCAATGTAAAATGGATTAATCCGTTCTTGGACCCCAGGTGATTGCTTACTTAAACTTTTATAACAGTACTTTGTGCACAAGTTTATACACAAAACCAATGAAATTAATTAAATATAACAACAAAAATAAATAAACACAATAGTAAGCAGATAAAACATAGACAATAACCTAATTTAATTTTACCGTACCAGTACAGAGGAAGTTGAGTGTGTAAGTGTAGGTTGGTGAGGAAGGGCAAGGGGAAGGATGTTATGGTTTGGAAGTCGAGTTCCTTTCCATAAAAACATCAGGTAACTGTCTTTCTGGGGTTTCTTTTCTTTCTCTTTTAACACCATTTGACTCTGCTTCAGACTCACTGGGCTTCTGTCTCACTAACATTTTACCTGATGAGATTTGTTTTTGATTACGTTTTAAAATGCTTCTAAAATGAGACATGGCATTGTCATTGAAAATATTTATACTGCGACTTGCTATTGTTTTATTAGGATGATATTGTTCCACAAAACTTTGCACCTCGCACCATTTTTCACAAATTTCGCTGATCAAATAATCAGGAACATCCTCCCTTTCTTCCTCTTCCTCTTCCTCTGATGATATTTCCTCCACAATCCCCTTTTGTTTAACCATACTTTCTATGCCGCTTCTTCTCTTAAATTTCCTAAACCATCCTCTACTAGCCTTGAAAACATTAGTATCAGCACTAGTACCAGGGTCATTGTTCACCAGGTCATCATGTAACTCCCTTGCTTGTTCACAAATAACACCTTCAGAAACACCAACACCAGCTAACAGTTTCTCGTTTATCCAAATCAGCAGCAATTTTTCCATTTCTTCAATCGTCTGTGATCTTTGTTTAGTAAGAACTGTCACTCCTTTTGCAACATCGGCTCCCTTGATTGTCTTTTTATTTTTGATAGTATAGCAGATGGTTGACTTGGCCACACCAAACTTAGCAGCAAGATCAGAGACACGGGCACCATTCTCATGTTCGGCAATGATATCTTTCTTTATCTCTATCGTGTATCTGTTCATCTTTCTTCTCACTTTGCTGCTTTCATTATCATTCTTTAGCTCCATAGTGACTTAATAACAATAATTTATATAAAAAAAAACCATAAAACACAATGAAATTCAAGAGAAGCAAGATAAATTTGACCATGAGTGACAGCTACACCTCAATTGACACTCTCTCGCTGATACTCCCAGCTTGTCACCCCATGTTATTGCCGGCTTGCTTGTTCATCACTCGAGACAACGTTCGTAACCCGAGACATTTTTTTGCCCGGAAAATTTGTTGGTGACCCGAGGCTCCACTGTTCTTTCCTCTCTCGTACAGCTTCTTCTCTCACCTCACTTTCTATGCTTCCATATTTGCACAGGAATGAACTAAGGTACTTCAATTGATGTGTCTCGATCCTCCCTTCATTTTCACTCCTCTTATACACCATCACTTTGACATTCACCTTCAATTTCCATTTTCTTTTTCTGCAATCAGGACTGCATCAGAATTGTACTAAACCAATTTATCACAATTTACATGCCAATTCCATTCTAATATCACCAACCCTTATTATTATTATACCATTTATATATGTTAAACAGCCACAGGGACATCATAAACACTACTATATTCCAAAACTTTCAACTCGTAAAGGATGGATGAAAAGAAAAAAGTGAAGGGTGGGTGAGGGTGGGTTGTCATCCATCATGTGGTTTGCCAGACTCAGCCACCAAGGTGTGGAGTGTTGTAGTGATGGATGATGGATGCAACGCCTCTTTCAGGATGGATTTCTCTTGCTCCTCAAGCTTCTCACAGTTTTCAAGTATTTCCTCTGTTGTCTTTAGAACCTGTTAGGGGATAGAAGAAGAAGAAAAGAAAAAAATACTTGGTGTGAAATATTGAATCAGTCTTTTGTGTTAATTAAAAAAAACTTCAACATTACTTAAGTTTGTCTCACCTTAACTAAAGAGGATAGTTTTGAGTCAGCTTCCTCCACCAGGTGTCCAGTGTTAGGAAGGTCCAGGTGTGTGGTGGAGGTGGTCCAGGGGGCGATGTAGGTGGAGTACACCCCCCGCAGCACCTCCTGTTCCTTGGTGAGGGTGGTCAGGGCGGCCTCAACACTTGCCTGCAGACTCTGATGATCCTCACTTGAAGGGATCTGATCACACTAGGAAACACATGGACAAAAACAAAAGAAGGCGTCACATAGAGTACACTTTCTTGATCACAATAAAGTTCACTATTTTTATCATAACCTCATTCACTCCACAACATTATGCAAATACAGGGATGACTCTATAATTATTTCACACAATACATCTACAAAACACAACATACTCTTTTTTCAATGATTCTTACATTGGCTGGAATTTGCTTTGACGTAAAGAGGCACCATTATATTATTTTTAGTCTGAGAACTTTAGTACATATCTCTCCATTTAAGCATTTTTTCTTCTACATGCACTATATACTTTAACACTCAATCATTTCTCTTTATATTTGAACTCCATCAGCTGCATTTAATTCTTCAGGGTTACAGATTTTTCCTTCCCTCTTCTGCTATGTTGGAATCTGAGTTCATCAAATTATCACATTACAATTCCGAGCAAAACATAAGTCTTCTACATCATCACAACTAACTGTGTTTCATGTATTAACAAAACCAAACACTTACCTTTTCAAGATCTGTGTTATTTTCTTGTTCTTCACCGAGTTGTTCGTTCACTTTCCTCAAGGACTCGGAGACTGAAGTGTGTTTTTGTTGCTTACACCACGCTAGGTATTTGTCCTTCAGGTTCTCAGGCACCAAGGTCGCATCGCCTCCCTGGGAAACAAGTACAAACAAGTTCTTAATTAGTCTGTTAAATTGAGTCTGTAATGTAGTAGTAATAGTAAATACAGTTCACCTAATCACGGTCATTCTGTCTCTCCACATTACCTAACCTTTACCATTGATCTGTTCTGTAATACATTGTTTTCTTATACAAGTTCACAATCTCTTATGTGCAGACGACACCCTGGAAAAAATATTCGGATTTTGGAATTTTGGATAAAAGATTGTGAGCCTGTATATAGTTAGTGGTGGTGTGTGCTGCTCACCTTGAGTGTGTGAGTGAGGTGAGGGGAGTGTGCCAGGTGGGAAAGGAGGAGAGAGGACACGTGTGGGTCTGATGCGTCCTTGTCCTTGGGTTGAGTGTAGTTGTGTAGGTGTTGGATGGCGTCAAGGCATGTACGCCAAAACTTGATCTGGCTCACCTCTGGCGCTGATCCCTGAGGGTGAAGAACACACACACACACACGCACACACACACACACGTACACACACACACACACACACACACACACACACACACACACATACAGTCATTACTTTGAGATAATTCGTTTAATATCCTCATTCAACATGACATGAAAAGATAAAGCAAATTAACATCAATTGACATATTTTATTACCTGTCAGATAAAAAAATGTCAATCCCATGAAGTATTTACAAATGTATTGAATGTAATGAACTGTATGCAATATGGTATTAATATGATCTAGTTTTATAAGATTTAGAGTTGAGTAAATGTTTGCATCTCAGTTGATACCATTATAAAAGTGATCTAGTATAATAATGAAGACAATTGCATTATAGAAGTGCTGTAGTATTAGTGAATAACAAAGATGCTGGTTGTCTCGTCACACACCTCAATGATATCAGTGTCTCCCGGCAAGCAAACGCCCATGCATATCAAGCTCTGTAGAATTTCTGTGTTAGGATAAAAACACACGATCAGTAATGGAATAAAAAATTGAAATCAAATTACTTTCTTTGTGTGATCTACAAGACAATTTACTCACTGCACTAAATAATATAAAGACAATACTTCCTGGTTCATGAGACTAATAATAATGACAATGATAATAATAATGACTGATAATGATGATGACGGTCTTTCCACAGGTCTCAAAAATTCCCAAGCAAGACTAAAATCATCTGGAATGTTAAGTGGAACCAAAACTAACGATGCTTCTCCTCCTACCACCATCCTGTAGCCACTCTTTTACACCAATGGTAAGTACTGAGTTTGTTTTTTTACATTTATCTTACTGGGAATATATATGTTTCTTTTTCTCTCTCTATGCTATTGGAAAACCGGATAAGGTATATAGAAAACGTAATAAAAAAGCCCATTTGTGATTGTCGATTCCCTAATGAGAAAAGAGTAATTAAGAAGTGAGGCTTAATTAGGGTTACAGGTGTCTTGATCCTCTCTTCAATGAGTTCAAGTCGTAGGAAGAAATATATTGACTTCCTTTGTGCTATAAAACCCAATGTTATGAGAATATTAGTTAATGTATCAAATGTAAATATATGCCATTGGTTTTTACAGTATGGAAGGAGGTGGATATGTGCAGTTTATTGGTATTTATTCAATTTTCAAGACAACCATTTCTAACACTGGCATTTCTTGTACTCGAATCTATAATTAAAACTAGTGATGGGAAAGACTGTATTTAGCATTTTGAATATCTAATTAATATTCTGGATGTTAAAAAGTGATGATAATATTACATAAAATAAGCTGGGTTAGGATACTATTACTATCATCTTCAATAGGTACGTACATACATACATATATATATCACAATTACAGCTGGAATGATAGTTATAAATGAAGTTAGACATATAGTAGCAACATAAGCTTAAGACAGATACATAGTTAGAAGTCTAGTAGCTATATACACTTAAGATAATACATAACATATACATAAATAACACACATAACATTACACTAGATACTCACTTTGTCCTTGGGCGTGAGGTGGGACAGTAGATAAAGTTGAAAATTCACTTGGACACAGACGAGCGAACACCCAGTTGAGTAGGTTCTGTCTAGGCCTTCCGGGTGACACCAGGACTGAACGCACCCACTGAGGCTCATGTGTGTCTAGCTCATCACACTCAAGGGCCTGGTGGGAGGAAAATAATAATAATGATGTGTGTTTGTAAAGGATAGATAATGTATTTTTTTTTTTTTTTATATATACGTTGTTAATGATTTAGTGGTTGTGATTTACCTTTCATTCTGTGTGGGTTAAAATACACTTGAAGGCCTGATGGATAAACTGTTAAGGAAAATAATAATGATGTGTGTGTTTGTAAAGGATAGAAAATGTTTTTTTTTTTTTATATATATACGTTGTTAATAATTTAGTGGTTGCGATTTAACCGTCACTCTCGTTGTGAAAGAAATATATTGGAATTACTCGTTGAATCTAATAATGTAAAGAGAATTTGAATACAATGTGGGTTAATCTGCAGAACAATGCCTCCAAAACGATCGTTATAATTGTTGTTGTAGTACACACGATACTTACTGTACTGAGGATCTGTGGAGGTTTTAGTGAGCGGTCACTTCGTTAGGTTAGGTTAGGTTTGGGGGTCCAAGGGGTCAGTTTAGTTTGAGCGAGGGTTGTGGGGATTTATAAAGGCAAAAAATAATGAGCTTGTACACCACCTTTTGAAACACACACACACACACACACACACACACACACACACACACACACACACACACACACACACACACACACACTGAGGGCGAGCCAAGTGTGTGAACCCACCTCCAGCTTGTTAATAATGTTCCTTAGGCTTGGGTCGTCGTCCTTGCGCGCCATAATAATGTTTGTAAACACTGCCGCCTGACACTTGGATCTTGATCTTGGTACACCTTTCTACACCTTCAACATTACACATCATCAGGAACTCGTTTCACCACGTTAATCATCCTTATATTATACTCAGCCTATTGCAAGATGTTGAAAAAGGACCCCACATTCCATCCCCACCCATAGAATAGAATAGAATACATATATACTTTATTTTCCATTCTTACATCTATACTTCCAATTCCATTTCACTATAACTCAAAAGAACGGGCGTCTTCTGGTCTTTTTTTTTATATTCTATACTCATTTTAAGCACACCATATACTTTTCAAGTTATTTAAAAAAAAATACATTATTTCTGGTAAAAAAAAAAAAAAAATTCAATCCAATATCTCAAATAGCTTTGAAGAAAATGAGGAAGAAAGTAATGTTTTTTGAAAAAGACTAAATGTGAACATTTTTCGGTTGTTTACATTCCATTGTTATTATACTATGGCTCAAAAGAACGGGCGTTTTTTGCTCTCTCTTTATTACTACATACATTTTTTACGTAAACCTCATACTTTTCGAAATATTTAATAAAGTGTCGCCGCCGTCCGTCCCGGGCGCATATTCATGAATTGCAAGCGAGTTCCGTACCCGGCGCGAGAACGGCTGGCGGCGGCAATTAACGGCAATTAACTATATCATATTTCAATACAAGTGAAGCACCTTAGGTGACGTGTACAAGGTGACGGTTGTGGAAACTTCCATGTCTTTGTCACGCTCTCGTTGATGGCGCCCCCAAGCACATGGCGCCCCTGACCACTGCCTGAGTTGCCGGTACCTTGAGTCTAATGGGTGGACAACGTTAATTTAGTTAGGTTAGGTTTGGTTTAGGTCTCATTAATATTTCGATACAACTCATGAAAATGATTTCCAAGGGGCTCTCGGGTATACTGATCACGAATCTCAACTGATATTGAACCCTCCTTCACCCTTGTTTGCTCAATAAACTATTTTTTGCCCATTCCTACATCTATACTTACATTCCAATTCCATTTCACTATAACTCAAAAGAACGGGCGTCTCTTGCTCTTTCATTACTAGAGAGAGAATAAAGATACCGGTCAAAGGTTGACTTAACACACAAACACACACTAATATTATCCATTACCTTTAGTTTTAGTTAATCATAATTCTAAATCTGCTTCATTTCCAGGAATTGATTAAAATAGATCGGGTGTAGCAATTACCCAAAAAAAGGAAAAATAGAAACCCCATCAATCATGCAGGTAATTAAGTTTACTCCCTCGTGATATGCAAATATTAATTACTTATGTACGAGTGTAAAAATTGATTAGCTTACTAACTGACTGACTGACTGACTGACTTGGTGTTTGTCTTTACGGTTAGGTTAGAGTTAGAGTTAGGTTAGAGTTAGGGGTTACAATTACTTTCCGGATCGGTTACTTGTTATCTTTCTCTTATCAACACTTTTGTTCACGTCTCGATGACTTTACAGCAGGCAGAGATGTTTTCATTGTGGCCAGACTTGAATGGGACCAGCGGCTATACTAGGAAAGTGAGGGATGAATGGGAAACACAGCTGCATGGTTCTCGTGTGTGTGTGTGTGTGTGTGTGCGCGCGAGAGAGAGAGAGAGAGAGAGAGAGAGAGAGAGAGAGAGAGAGAGAGAGAGAGAGAGAGAGAGAGAGAGAGAGAGAGAGAGAGAGAGAGCAAATGTGAATGTGAGAGAGGCTTAGGTTGTTCAAAATACTGCTTTGCTTGACACTTGCTTTTATTAAGTGAAGCACACACTGTATTGGACAATAAAGAACAACAGAGTTTTGGAGTGTTGGCCAACGAGGCTCAGGGGTTCAGGGGTTCAGGGGTTCAGGGGTTCACGGGTTCAGGGGTTCAGGGGTTCACGGGTTCAGGGGAAGGGATCACAACATAATTTCTTTGGACATCTTAATACTGTCATCACACTTTTTACTGGAGGCGTCGAGTCCGGTGTTGTCAGTAGAGCAGGACTGTAGCATGGCAGCCATCAGTGTTTCCTCGATGGCTAAGTGCACCAGTCCTGCAGGTGTTTGGGCGTCGGCCTGGCCCGCGGGACAAGGCTCCGGCAACACTTTTTCTGGGTTCTTCGTCGAGTTGGTGTTGAGCAAAATGCAAGGAGCGACGTGATTGTTCTCGTAGGAAAAAATCTTCATCTCGATGCCGTTTTCCTCTGGCTGGAGTTTTTTGGGGTGAATGAGGTTTTCTTTCTCGGTGTGGTTCGAGTTGAGGAGCAGCGGCCTGGAGTGTGGCAGCCTGAGTGGAGGAGTGGCAAGGACTGGCACTAAGAGCAGGTCGTCGTGCTTCTCAACGGGGATATGCGGCGGGGTAGAGTCGCTTGGTGTCGTCCAAGGGTTCTCGCCCCGCCCCTGTTGGCTCAGCAAGGCGTCGTCATTCTGTGGCTTCCTGACGCCGTTGAGGTTATGGGCGTAGAGGGGATCCACCTGCTTCTGGAAGTTGATGTTCCCCTTGTCTGATAAGTAGTGCATCCGGTGCCACTCCGTGTCGGCCTTGAGGTGGCCTTGGCAGTAAGCGGCGTCCAGGGGCTTGGAGCAGGTCATGCCTCGGATGAAGAAGTTGTCGTGGTGTTGGTTGCCGCTCGCCTTGTTGCTGAAGCGAGGCGTCACTCCGCCCGCTAAGGGAAACAGGAATCTTGCGTGCATAAAAAGAAGTGTTGTGTTTTCCGCCGCTCGCAACACTGTCTGAGCGGCGCGACACACAACACACACACACACACACACACACGATAAGGTTTGTTTCTGCAGCATATAATTTCAACACCAATGACGTCATACCAAGGATGGCACGAAGACTGCAATGAAAGTTCAACAATTCCTACTATAACATGAGATTTCAACAGATAATTCAATAGAATATATTTGACAACTCTCGCTCCCATACAGTCCTAGGCGCGTGGACACTGCCAGGCTGAGCTCGGCCCTCGTCTTCACCTGATCTGCTTCTGGACGTGTGCTCGATGCTGTCTTGGCGGCGGCGGGTGAGGTGGGGGGAGTCTAGGTAGGTGGAGGGCGTGGTGCAACAGCAGCAGCAGCAGCAGCGGCCGGAGGAACACTGCAACACAACCTCACGGAAGTAGGATCGGAACCTGTGAGGGGAGTCGAGATTGTCTTCATTAAGATATTTTAGGAAATCCATTGAAGCCTTTCTGAGATACGAACGTAAATATATACAGGAATAAATCAGCTGGTGACACGTTCTTGCGTTGCGAGGGGAAGATAAACGATCCGGTAATGAAGATGACCCTGTACTGGATGCCTGATCGTGGTGCTAATTAGGATAAATGGAAAACATAAATCTGAGTCCAGAGTTCCCCTCCAGATTGAGGCAAATAAGTGAGAGGATGATGAGGTCTTTGAGGTGAAGGTCGGGAAGGGAAATGATGTAATATTTGTTGCTCCCTGGCTCGAGAAGTGATGAGTTGTGTCACCCTAATGAAAGGGATGATGAGGTGAAGGAAGGTGAAGGAAGGACGAGACAGAGACGAAGGAAGGTGAGGAAGGAATTACAGATAAAGAGGTGAGAGGGAAGAGAGGGACGTAAACAACAATGATAAATGACGAAGGAGAAGAAGGACTACAGAGAAAAATAAAGTTGAAGACAAGCAGAGAAATTTAATAAAGAAAAATAGGATGGACGAAGGGACACAGAAAACAAGGACGAAAAACATGAACACTAAGGCAAAGACGAGGATATAAAAGACCCAGAAGACTCCCAAAACAGAAAACGCCCCCCCAAAAAACCCAAAAAAACCCAGAAGAACTGTCCTCCCCCCAACCAAAAAAAAAAAGACCACCTCAAAGAAAAGAAAAAAAACTTAGAAAAATCCAAAAAACAGAGAACTACCAAAAATAAAACCTAGAAGACTAAAAAAAAACCCCATAAAAAAACCCAAAACAGACCCAAAAAATAGATGAAAAAAAGACAAAAAGACAAAAAAACTGAAGACACTCGGACAAAAGAAAAGAAAGGCCCCAAGAAGAAGAAGAAGACCCACCACCTCTACCTTGCGTTCATCCAGTAGTATATGATTGGGTTGACCATCGCGTTGGCCATAGCGAGCCAGTAGAAGCCGAGGTAGATGTGCTGTATGTGTGCACTGTCTAGGACTTGGCTGTTGTGGTACTGGTAGAGGAAGAAGCCTTGTTGGGGCAGCCAGCACAGCATAAACACCACCACGATCACGATGAACATACGAACCACCTGGACCACACGCAAGGGTAGTTAAGGGTAGTTAGGCATCGTTAGGCATTGTTAGGCATTGTTAAGCATTGTTAGACATCGTTAGGGGATCATTAGACATTGTTAGGCATCGTTAGGGGATCATTATACATTG
>JAPQNM010000012.1:10339683-10357183 GCA_029783475.1 Metacarcinus magister | reverse complement strand
TATATACACACAACCCATCCCCACCCACACACACACACGCACACACACACACCTGTCGAAAGAGATGGCCATAAGCGTGAAGACACTTGCAGCGATGGTAACATTGGCCATGAAGTTGCTGATGGTACAGTAGACAGCACCAAAAGGCCAGTCGCTGTCAGGAACATAGAGCAGCGTCAGCAAGTCAGTATATCAGGAGAAGGGAAACAAACACATTGCCACAAACCCGTTTTTATCAGGAAAGAAAAATTTTAGCAAAACACACATGGGATTTAAGGACTTTTTTTTTAGCAGCAAGAGGAAAAGGAAAAAAAAAGGGTTAAAAGGACAATTGTTTCAGCAGGAAAGAAAAATATACCGTGAATGAAGGAAAGAAAAAAGGAAGGAAAGAAAAAATGTCCAGACTGCATTTGGAAAGGATAATAGAAAGACCCTCACTCTATTTCACTTATTGCACTTAGTTCAGCTCCACTTTACGTGTTTAAAAAGAGACGGTATTAAGCTTTTTGTTTTGATTGCCTCTACCTGTATGGCTAAATGTAACTTATGTGTCTAAATGAAACTTAAATGAAACTTGAATGGATAAATGAAACTTGAATGACTAATTGAAACATATATGGCTAAACGAAATAAAAAAAACCCAACATATACTGAAAACAAACGAATATAATAACGTAACGAAAAATGAAAATAATAATAACATAACTCATAAACGGACTGAATTGGCGCTGAGCTGCTGTGTTCACTTCTGTTTCTTTCTCCTTTCTTATTAAGCAAGCCATTAATTAATTGTGACTTAGATACAGTCACTTCCCCTTGGTGTCCCTGCACGTGTCTTAATTACCTTACTGAACCTAATTACGTATGTGGGAGTGGAGTGTGTGCGTGTGTGCGTGCGTGCGTGCGTGGTTTGAGTGCGTTAAGTAGAGTCTTGTCGAGCACCTTAAATCGTGGAAACAAATGAGCGTCTGTGTATAAACGTGAGGAGTGTTATGTTAAGGCGTAACTACTTAATATTTTCTGCGAATGCTCTTAAAACTTTGAATTTATTATATAATGACAACTAAATCTTAACTAAAATATAAAATAAGTATAAAAAAACAGCGGGAAACAAAAGAAAAACAATTGAGCATCTATTTATAAGCGTTAGAAGTGTTATAATAGACCGTAACTTCTTAATATTTCATGCGAATTCTCTTAGAACTTGGAATTTATCATATAATAGTGATAAAATCTTAAGTGAAAGTGTGATGAACGTATAAGAATAGCGGAAACAATACGAAAAAAATAAATGAGCATCTATTCATAAACGCGAGGAATGTTATGGTTAAAATTGATTACTTAATGCGTATGCTCTGAAAAACATCGACTATATAATATGATAATAACTGAATCGAAACTAAACACATGACATAAGTATAAAAAATTTCTCAAGCAACACGAAATAAAAAATTATTTATAAACGCGAGGAATGTTATGCTAAAACGTAATTACTTAATGTCTCTTACGAATACTCATAAAACCTCGACTTCATAATACAATAATAACTAAACCTTAACTAAAAAAAACCATGAAATAAGTATAAAAACAGCAGAAGCAACACGAAAAACAAACAACAAAAAACAAATGAACAACTAACTATACACAAGCGCAACTGTTAAACGTAAATACTCTGAAAAAAACTCGACTTCATGAAACAATAACAACAAAATCATAACTAAAAACAGGAAATAAGTATAACAAAAAAATAGAAAACAACACTGAAATTAATAGCATCATAAACACGAGAAATGCAATCCATCAGTTAGTGAGTCAGGACGAATGGAAGGTAAAGGGTTCGCGACAGTCTCAGTGGAACAGTGTTTGTGTGTGGCTCGAAGCTTTGAATCAAACACGCTTAAAACTCTGCTCGTGTGTTGCACTTGTTGGGTGAAAATACGAAACACATGTAATTTATCAACATAACTTGTCCCGAACAGTATTGCTTTGTGTTTAGCGTGGGGGGGGGGGGGTGGAGGGGGGGAAGGGAAGGATTAAGGGGCTAGGGAGGGAGGGAAGAGTGGGGTAGTACAGGAGGAAAGGAGGGAAAGGTCGGGGTTTGGGGAGGAAGGGAAGTGTGGGGGGTAGGGAGGAAAAGGGGGGGTGGGGAGGGAGGGAAAATAGTTAGGAAATGGAGGGAAACAGGAATCCATCAAAGTGAGAGTTGGAATGACACATCCACTGTAAACAAATGACGCACACACACACACGCACACGCACACGCACACGCACACACACACACACACACACACACACACACACACACACACACACACACACACACACACACAGTATCGATTAACAAACAACTGGTGTAAATTTAATTCATTTATTGACTTTTTTTTGGTTAATGGAACGGCCGAGAGAGAGAGAGAGAGAGAGAGAGAGAGAGAGAGAGAGAGAGAGAGAGAGAGAGAGAGAGAGAGAGAGAGAGAGAGAGAGAGAGAGAGAGAGAGAGAGAGAGAGAGAGAGAGATACTGGCTACAATACCTAAATCTTTATCTATCTATTTCTCTGGCTGTCTTTCTATCTATCTGTTCGTCTTCATGTCTGTCTACGTTTCCTATTCATCTTAATAATGTATTGCTTTTCATTTTTATTTATTTATTCAATTTATTTTTCATTTCAGTATTTCAGTATTTCATTCAGCTGTCTTTTCCTTCCATCATCAATCTTCTCTCCTCTCACATCCTTTATCATCATCTCTTCATCTCCTTCTTTCTATCCTATTCCTTCTCTCCTCTCCTCTCTCTCTCTCTCTTCTTCCTCTCCTCTCCTCTCTTCTCTTCTCTTCTCTATTTCCTTCCACGTCATCTATCATTCTCACTTCATCAATTTATTTCATGTTCTTTACTCTTTCTCTTTTTATTTTTATTTTCCTATTGCCTTGTATTAATATTTTTCCTCCACGTCACGCCTTCTCTCTTCCCTGTCTTCTCTCTCTTTTCTTTTCTTTTCCTCTCTTTTCCTCTCTTTTCCTCACTTTTCCTCTCTCTTTTCCTCCCATGAATTTTCTCTCTTTATCAATGTATTTTCCAGTCTGTTTTTTTCCCGAGATATTTCCACACTTTTGACACTTTTACAACCAATTAAACAGTGTAAAAGATGCATATTTTTTTTTATAATCCTTGTCCTTGTTCTCTATTATAATTTTTTTGGCTTTGTATTTCGCTTTCCATTGCATATATTTTGTTGCGTTTAAATTTTTTTTGATATTTTTATTTGCATTCATTTGCTTGTCATCGTGAAATATCATCATCATCATCATACTTGTTAATTTTTATTATTATTGTTGTTGGTTTGTTGGTTTCCGTGTTTGTAACGGGATACTAGTTATATTTTTTAATTGCTGTTTCTACTCAATATACAAACATACACTCGCATTTCCCGCCTGAATTTAATGTTTCTATCTATTCAGTCGTCGAATTTTCATGAGGTGAATGAAGTCGACGTGTTGCAGGTGGAAATGTTTTGAAATATACATTCCGGCGAGGCGATAAACTTTTTAGTCACGTAAGAATATGTTTGTGTTTCGTATTATTATTATTATCATAGCTGTTGTTATTGTTGTTACTATGGTTATTGTTGTTATTATTATTATTATTGTTGGTGTTATGTTTTTTTTTTGTTCCGCTTATCATGTCAATTGTCTGCAGTCCTTCGTGTCTCGTCGACTTAATTCATCTATGCGTGTCTCTGCAGCAGGGAATTACTATTATGCTATTGTTATTATTAGTGTTAGTATTATTATTATTATTGTTATTATTATTATTATTATTGTTATTATTATCATTATTATTGTGATTATCCTTGTTGTTGTTGTTGTTGTTGTCGTAATGAGATGGTTGGTTTTGTTGTCAGTGTTTCAGTTTTCGTTTCAATGCAATATAATACAAAATAAAAAAAAATTAGTGTGTTGAGAAAATGATTAATTAAAAGGTGAACAGAGAGAAAAAGAAAGAAAAAAACAAACAAAAGATGGAAGGAAGCACAAAGAATAGAAATAAAGATAGAAAATGAGTTGGAAAAAAAAATTATGAAATACGGTGAAAAAACAACTGAGAGGAATATAGAGAATAAGTTAAAAAAAAAGGAAATGCAGAGAAAAAGAGAAAAAAAAAGAAAAAATGGATATAGGAAGAAAAAGCTACGAAGAATATTAACCTTGAAAATTCTTAAAAATATCATGAATCAAAATATTAACTTGATTTTTTTTCATAAGTTATTAGAAAAAAATTAAATGAAAAATAAGATATGAAATAAACCGCAGATTTTAATAGACATTTGTTTGGATTAAGAAAAATATAGAGAAAATTAACATGAGTGGAGATAATTTGGTCTCAAGAATTTCATCCATTGACAGAAGGAATATTAATGTGTGTGTGTGTGTGTGTGTGTGTGTGTGTGTGTGTGTGTGTGTGTGTGTGTGTGTGTGTGTGTGTGTGTGTGTGTGTGTATAAGAGAAAGAACAACAAAACACAGATAAACAAATTCCGTTATTTCATTATCTCTCTTCCACATCAAAACAATTCCTGTGTTTGTTTTTATTTGTTCATCATTGCTTTTTCAATGAATTCTGTTTTTCTCTTCAAATAACAACAACAACAACAACAACCACCACCACCACCACCATAGTGGTGTATTGTATTGTATTACTCTTTTGTCTCTTATACTTTTAACTTATATGATTTTTTGTTATATTCTAAATTTTGTGGAGGTTTAAAAAAAAAAAAAAAAAGATGAATCAATAATATACACGGATTGAACACATTTATTTATTTATTTTTTTTGATACACATTTCAAAATATTTCGTTGTTTTATGATAGGTGATATTTTCCTTTTTAATACATGTGTGCGTGCGTGTGTGTGTGTGTGCGTGTGTGTGTGTGTGTGTGTGTGTGTGTGTGTGTGTGTGTGTGTGTGTGTGTGTGTGTGTGTGTGTGTGTGTGTGCGTGTGTGTGTGGATTCAAGGACAAAGGGAGAGAAGCTTTTTGGGGAACAAGGAAAAAGAGGAAAGAAAATGGAATCGAAGAAAAGTTTTAAGATTGAGATGGAAAAGTAATCAAGAAAAGGAAAAAACTGACAGAGTGAATAGCAGTTTTTCAAAATTTTCCAACGTGAAGAATAGAAGACGAGGAAGAAAACTATACAAAAATGAAGAGGAAGACATATAGAGAAAAGACAAGAAAAGGTGAAGAAAGAGAGATAGAATAAAAGAGATAGAGAGAAAGAGACAAACCATTGACAACCTCATATTTCTCATAACTTTTCTTTCTTTTATATATATAATTTTTACGCTCGTCTTAATCTAGTCACGTCTGAGGAATAATATTTTTGAAAGCAAGCTCTTCACTTTCTCTTATTTTTTTTTATTTCATTCACACTGCCTCTACCTTTCACGAAGAAGAAGAAGAAGAAGAAGAAACATAAAAAGAAAAAGAAAAAAGAAGGCGGCAACCCACGCAGGTGTCCGTTTTCATTACTCATTAAATCACTCATTAGGGATAACTAAATTTTTTCCACTGCAGTGTTTCAAGGACAGCGAGTGAGTGAATGAGTGGGTGGGTGGGTGAGTGAGTGAGCGAGTGAGCGAGTGAGTGCGTTGAGGTAGCAGGATCAATGATGCAGCTTCTCATGCATGCACACGCGATACACACGGACAATAACAACAAACACAGTGTGATAAGGTTAAGTTTCGTGTTATGTGTGGTTTGGGGGGAAGGTGAGACTGCGTAATGGCGCTCTTGTGGTCGATATTACCTGGGTGAAACACGCTACTTACACACGCACTGGCAGGAACACCAAGAATAACCACAACGTGAATTATACTAAGAAACACCAACTCACTCTCACACAGCCAGGCACGTTTTCTAATACCTTGATCTTGGTCTTTGGATCGTCACGCTAGATAGGAATGTTTAGTAGTGGGAAGGGAAGGGAAGGTGTGTGAGATGAAAGGGATGAGGGAGGTGAGATGCTTACCTGTGCAGCATGTAGATGAAGTTGAAGATGCAGTTGAAGACAGCCATAAGGAGGTCCGCTGCACTTAAGTTGACCAGGAAGTAATTTGTGACTGTGCGCATGCGTCGATGGGCTGAATGGGAAGAAGTTTGATTTATTGGACTGGTATCTCCTCCTCCTCCTCCTCCTTCTCCTCCTCCTTGTAATGGGTTGGCTGGCTCCCTTAATGATAGTGGAGACCTGTACAACGGCGCAGAATAATAGACCAGATAACAACAAAGAAACCTCATTAATATATCATACACTTCATATCACATGCTCTTCTTCCTCCTTTGTTACTGTTTACTTCTCCTTCTTCTTCCTCCTCCTCCCTCCCCTCCTCCTCCTCCTCCTCCTCCTCCTCCTCCTCCTCTTCTTCCTCCTCCTCCTTTGTTCTGAGCACATAAAAACACATTATTTTGTAGTAACACATGAGCAGAGGAAATAAATACAGGCCTCGTTATACATTAAGGGAAGGAACGTGACAAGAAAAGGGCAACGACCACGCACACATTAATTATTACACTTTTCCAACGGGGCGCGAGACAAGCGATACAAGAGAGACATAATTACTACCTATACAAACTTCAAAAAACCCATTATGTAGAGAACAATATAGTGATCTAAATGGGAGAAAAGGAAACCATTTGGGGCCCTTCCTTCACGACACCTTGAACAGACTTTGTGGCCGTGACAGGAGGCGGGGCGGGATGGGTCTGGGCTACCTTAACTGTCTCGATACTGATGACGGTGGTTTTCACGGGGAGGATAATTGGGCAATAGGGTCAAAATGTGCAGGAGTCAGTGTTAATTCCATCGACGCTGGTTTTCATATAGCAGTGTATGATTGGATTAGCTAACCTAACCTAACCTAACCTAACCTAACCTAACCTAACCTAAATTGTTATAGGTTGTCAGGCCCAGTATTATAAACGAATGTAAAATGGAGTAATGAAATGCATAAGTCAATGCATATGTTTTCCATTTTCTGTTTCACCCTCTCTCTTCCTCCACATATTGCTCCATCCATACCTCCACCCACTCCTCCACCCACTCCGCTATCACAAAAACGAATATTAGCAGTCGATAGAAATGGCACGCTTGATAAATGTGTAACGAGAACAGAGAGGCAAAACAAGAGGAAAAAAGAGAGGAAAAAAGAGAGGAAAAAAAGAGAGGAAAAAAAGAGAGGAAAAAAGAGGAGTATTGAGGGGAAAGAAGAGATGTATTGAGGGAAAAAACAGGATAAATGAAGGTAATGAGGAGGGGAAATGAGGGGAGAGAAGAGGGAAATTGACGGGAAATAAAAGAGGAACTGAAGGGAAAAAAAGAGGGGTATAAAGGGAAAAAAAAAGAGAGGAATTGAAAGGAAAGAAGAGGTGTATTGACGGGAAAAAAGGGGTATGAAGGGAAAAAAGGAGGGTTGTAAAGGGAAAGAAAGAGGGGAATTGAGGGGAAAGAAGAAAAAGAGAGATTTTAAAAGGGGAAAAAAAAGAGGGGTATTGTTAACATAGTACAATTGTAAATATATAGTAAATAAAATAAATAATTGAAGAGTGACAGGAAGTGAACTAAATTTTCTTTTTTTTCTTTTAGTTAATTATTGCACATGATAATTTAGTGTTCATACATTCATACATTTATACATAAATCATATATTCCTTTACCTTATACTGAATTCAAATCGAGGATATATATAGTTGTATGTATAATGTATAGTCAAGGTAACGTATGATTAATGGTAAATATTCATATAGGTAATTAGTAATACAGATGAGAGAGAGAAAAAAAAAAGAGAAAAAGAGAGTAAGTTATTTTGAAGGAACTTTTTTTTTAGATGAAAATAGAAGATTGACAGAATAGAATAGACGATTTTTTAATTTTTACTTACTCTTTGTATATATTAATTAGATGGTTTCAATAGACTTTTTTTTTGACTTGTTCTTCTCTATATCAATGAAAAAAAAATGTTTATGAAATTGAGATAAAAGTTTGGAGAAGAATGTCAAACAAATGTAGGAGAAAGAAAAGAGAAATTGATAGATGCACTTTTTATAATTTTTCTTCTTTATATAAATGAAAAAAAAGTAAATATGAAAATTAATGGGAAAAAAAAGTTAAATAATTGCAAAGTAAATATGGAAATAAAAAAAAAGGATAACACTAAATCTAAACATAACGTTGAGGGAAGAATGAATTTAATTATAACATTACCACAACATTAATTCATAAATTAGTGTGTGCGTGTGTGCGTGTGTTCTGCTAAATAGTTCTAATGTGCCATATTACGAACGATTCAATTATTATCATTATCACCATCATTATCATTATCATTATTATTATCATTATCATTATCATTATCATTATCATCATTCTCATTATTATTATTATTACCATCATCATTATTATATTCTAGTCCTGTACTCCATACATACATACATACATACATTCATTCAAATCACTCCCTATTATATTCTACATTAATTTCCCTTCTAATTCTAATCGTATTCTATTCATATCTTCGTGGTATTCAATTCCTTTATATTTCTCTTGTCATGTCGTTTATTAATATGTTCAAATCCATAATTTTTATCTTCCAAAGGCATTATATTTTTTTCTTTCCCTAAGCCAACAAGATGAAATGGATTCGTCATGACGGAACGAAACAAAGAACTGAACATCGGGAAGCGCAATAACAAAACCCTTCAAAGAGAGAGAGAGAGAGAGAGAGAGAGAGAGAGAGAGAGAGAGAGAGAGAGAGAGAGAGAGAGAGAGAGAGAGAGAGAGAGAGAGAGAGAGAGAGAGAGAGAGAGAGCATCAAACATCAAACATATTCTCTCTCTCTCTCTCTCTCTCTCTCTCTCTCTCTCTCTCTCTCTCTCTCTCTCTCTCTCTCTCTCTCTCTCTCTCTCTCTCTCTCTCTCTCTCTCTCTCTTTTTCTCTCTCTCATATAGTTAATCTGCTGCATTTTAATTAACTCGCTAATTACCAACGCCTTTACAACCTTTACGTAAAAATAAAGTATTAAGAAGTATTAACAAAAAATATATAATACTCTTGTTACAGAAGATTATCCAACACTAATAATATCACTTCACTTTACGTATCTAAAGAAAAGAAAAAAAACTAAATAATTTCTAACTTAAAAAAAAAGAGATTTAAATGTAGAAAGAGTAAAACGTAACGGTAAATAATAATAATAATAATAACATTAACTACGGACATATAAAATCAAGAAAATTCACATGTTTTTCCAATAGTCTTCCACATCAACTTGCCATTTTCTGTGTATCGTTATTCCTTTTTTGCTACATAGATTATAGAGAATTGTGAATGGAGGGTGGAGTGGAAGGGGTGGAGAGTAATAGGCTAAGGGGTGGAGAGTGTAGTGGAAGGGGGTACGTAAGGGTGTGTGGAAGGTGAAGTGAAGGGGAAGGTAATTACTGAATCCTTATCCAATCCACTTCTGACATGACGTAGGAGGAAGAAAATTGAACTATTATTGGTGTTATTTGTGTTGAAGGAAACCAATTGAGTTCACCTTTACCTGTCCAATGGGTAGGTATGATTAGGAACATTGGGGATATTTTCGCTCTATATATGGACCTGGTTGTGTGTGTGTGTGTGTGTGTGTGTGTGTGTGTGTGTGTGTGTGTGTGTGTGTGTGTGTGTGTGTGTGTGTGTCACTGTATTGTATTATCTGTAACACTGACAAACGTAGCCATTCATCATGTTCTTTCTGTCCTTGGTGAGATTTCAGAACTGTGTGTTGTTGTATGAATGGCAGCGGGTAGCGAGGCTAATCTATAACAAGGGGACTAGGGGTTAGGGGCTGGAAGTTGTGGGTTGTGAGGTTGTAGCTGTGAGGTTGTGACTGTGAGGTTGAGGTTGAGGGCTAAGTGTTATGGGCTTAGCAGTGGGGGCTTAAGGGCTTGTGGGCTGGGGTTGAGAGCTAGTGTTGTGTGGCTGTGAGCTTGAGGTTGCGGGGTGAATGCTAGGGACTTAGGGGCTGGTTTAGGGGCTGGGAGCTTTGGGCTGGGGTTGGGGGCTGTGGGGTTGAGGTTAATGGGTGAATTTTGGAGGATTAGGGCTTGGAACTCGAGGGTAGGGAAGGGCTGAGGGGTTGAGGGGGTGAGGGGTGATGGGGTGATGGGCTGAGGGGTTGATGAGGTGATGGGGTGAAGGGGTGAGGGGCTGAGGGGCTGGGGAGGCAGTGTTCAGGCCTGTGACGTCATGTCCCTCACCTTACATTGTGTAAACGTAAGGCTTCGATTTTATTATTATTTCCAATTTTACTCCTGTCTTGTTGTTGTTGTTGTTGTTTGTGATGGAACGTAGTTATATTTTTTTTGTGGTTTCTATTCAATATTTTTTTCTTCTTCTTTTTCTTTTATCATTATTTGGTTTGTAATTTCTTAAGGTAACAGTAATTTTCTTTTCCCCTGATAGTGAAAATAATGATCTTGTATAATATTTTCGTATTTTACATCATCGTAATTATCAATATTATTTTCATACGTATTGAGCGAATGTCCTTTGTTTTTCCATGTCTTTGAATATCAGTTTTTTTTTTTATATACATTTCACATCTTTTCTTTGTCACATTTTCCAGAATATTTCATTTTTGAATCTTGATCTTGTCTTTGTATTCCTTATACTTAACTCTCTTCTCATCAGACAGTCTTTTGTTTCTCCTCCTCGATCTATACCTTTTTCTCTTTCACTCACTAACATCACTTTTTTTCACTTATCTTTTCTCTATCTCGTTGGATGTGTCTACTTAACGTCATTTAGGAGAACGTTTAAGTAATGTCACTGAAGATTTAAGTGAAGGTTTGTTCTTATAAGACTGTCGGTGGTAAGGAAGGCAATTTGTCAAGCTGTCATCTTGATCTTGGTTCGCCTTAGCTACGAGACTCTCTGGTGGATAGACTGTGTTGTGTTGTGTTGTGTTTGTGGTGTGTGTGTGTGTGTGTGTGTGTGTGTGTGTGTGTGTGTGTGTGTGTGTGTGTGGTGGAAATGCGAGGGAAAGAACGAAATACATGTTAATTTATGTGAGAAAAGTTGATAAAGTATGGAGAGTGGAAAGTTTAATAGGAGGAAGGAATCAAAATTAGAAGCAGAAGAAGAAAAAAACGTAAAAAGTAAATGAATGGAGAAGTTGAAGCTGAATGAAGATAAATGAAAAGGAAAAAGATGAAGTGTTAGTTTGAAGTAAAAAAAAGTATATAAAAAAAAGAAAAAAAAAAAGCTATGACAGTTAAATAAAATTAGAAAGAAAACGTAAATAAACTTTGAAAAAAAAAAAACTTATCTGACAAAGTTTGTGGCAAAAAAAGAATCTTAAGAATTTGCATGAAACGAGAATTTGCATCCAACACACACACACACACACACACACACACACACACACACACACACACCCCCAAAAAATCTACTCATTAAAACAAGAGAAACAGAAAATAAATAGGAATAAAATGTACACTTTTTTCCAGAGATCCTGAATGAAGTGAGGAAAAAAAGTGAAATAACAGAGTAATTTCCAGTAACGATACGAGCAAATAGGTTTAATTAAGAGTGTGCAGGAGTTAGCTGTTAGTGTAATTAACTAAAAGACCATATAATGTAATATGCTAATACCACACTCGTCTCTTAATAGTTTTACACGAATTAAGATAATCTGCAATCAAAATAATTACAAATACACTTATAAAATCTTTCCAGTCATCGTAATAAATCTAATTAATATCAACTTATATTTTTCACTTCCAGCTTACCATAAATCAAGATAATAAATAGAAAAACATATATATAAAGTCAAGCTGCCACGCACGTCACTCATAAACATTGATAAGCAGTCATAAATACGGTGCTGCAAGTCACCCCACCTCATGACCTCCCCGTGTAAGTCATTGGGTCACGTGATGAAGGATAATACTGAGTTCAATTATTAAGTTTCCGAGGCGATCTGAGGAGGAAAACTAACTCACAGGAAAGGGAGACAAGAGTAAAACAACAACAACAACAACAACAACAACACAATGCTTAATTAACACTTCTCCATTGACAAAGAGATGACCTAATCTAACCTAACAAAGGGATGACCTAACCTAACCTAACCTAACCTAACCTAATCTAACCTAACAAAGAGATGACCTAACCTAACCTAACCTAACTTAATCTAACCCAACAAAATGATGACCTGACCTAACCTAGACCTAACCTAACCTAACTTAACCTAACCTAACCTAACAAAGGGATCAAAGAACAGAGTGAGAGAGAGAGAGAGAGAGAGAGAGAGAGAGAGAGAGAGAGAGAGAGAGAGAGAGAGAGAGAGAGAGAGAGAGAGAGAGAGAGAGAGAGAGAGAGATTCAAGTTAACTCTCATTAGTAAGATGGACAGAAGCATAATGGAAATATATCGGAACTCTAGTAACTGAGTAAATAAAGGAAATTAATAAGATAATAATTAATACACTAATCAGGTGGTTAACGATAGTACTGATGGTGATTAGTGGGTTAATTGAGGGAGTGATGCAATAGTAAACGTGGGACTATTAATTAACGGGTATAATTACTGGCTTCTAATCACCTAGGTATGCATTTCGCTAATTATTCCTCGTCTTCTCCTCCCTCTTCCTTCCAACACTTTGCCCTCCTCGCCCCGCTCCCTGCCCCGCCCCCTACCCCAACCCTGCCTCGCCTCGCCCCGCCTCGCCCCCTTGCTCCGCCCCCGCCCCCTGCCCCGCTCCCGCCTCCCACCTTGCTCCCATTTAAGTCCTTCCTCTGAGTAATAGCGGATTATAAGGAATTTTATTGGAAGTACTGATCGCATCCTAAGTACTGTGTCTCCCCGAAGCAACAGGCGGCCGCACGTACACGTACACGTCCGTCTGTCCGTCCGTCCGTTGGGGGATGAACTTTGAAATCAACAAATACCTACAAGAGATTCTCAAGTCTGGAAAAATGTATATGGAATCCGTGAACGAGAAGCTTGAGTGACTAGGTTGTGTTGATGGTGACATGACATGACGTGACGTGACTGACTGGCTTGCTACCCGACTTGCTGGCTGAATGAGCTGGTATCACATTGATCGACTGACTGACTGACTGGCTGACTGGCTGGCTACTCAACATTGCCTCGCTGCCTCGCTGCTTCGCTCACCGATAACGATCCACATGACTATTGCGTTGCCCCCGACGGCCACCAGCAGCATGGCACCGAACGCGAGGGTCCAGGTGAGCTGCTGCCACCACGGGAGGAGGTAAGGCCGGTCCGAGGGGGGCGGCACCAGGCACTGCTCCAGCCTCTCCCTGCTCACGCCGCCCCACTCTGTGCTGTTCACCTCCCCGGACTCAGACAGGTTGAGGAGCCGCCTGTAGAAGTCGTGGTGGATGTATAGGGTGTGTGATGCGTTGTAGAGGGTGTGTAGGGGGGACGGGGAGGGTGTTGGTGGTGTTGAGGTCTGACCAGTCTTGCAGCACACACTTCAGCAGCATGGCAGGCCACCCCTCCATACCACCGGAGCCTTCCAGGGCTGTGTCTTCCAGTTTATCTTTATCATTATCTTCCATTGTGAATACACTGCAAGGGTCTGCCAGCAGAGGCTCGCTGCAAATCACACTTTGTTACTTTTCGTCACATTTTCTTTCTATGGTAAAATTTGCATCACAATAACGCAAGTTTGATCTAATACTAAAACATTGTGTTGTGTCTCAATCACCGAAACTTTGCAATGTTTTCCATGTTGGTGCGAGTTATGCATCTTCCGCACCACTTCCCAGCCGCGCGCGACCACCGTCACTCTTAGCGTGGTGGCGGCGAGTGAGTATGGGTGTGGGAGGCGGCGGCCGAGGCATTCCCTGGTGGGCTCCTGCCGCAGGACTGACTGCCTCTCGCGCCTCGGCCCGCCCACGGCTCCGCGCGCGCCGCCACAAGGGAGCCGCGTCGCACAGGACAGTTGGTTCGAGTGTAGGTCCCTTGAAGCTCCAACATGCTGCTGCTGCTGCTGCTGCTGCTGCTGCTGCTGCTGCTGCTGCTGCTGCTGCTGCTGCTGCTGCTGCTGCTGCTGCTGCTGCTCCACTTGTTGATAAAACTCATCATCCTGGGCTCACGCGGCACCATTGTGATCCTTCATAAAGATGACCCGGCCAAGGGTGACCTGAGTGTGACCCGTCCCATGCACGGCCTCTTAAAGGGACGCACGGCCACGGGGTGAGGGGTGAGGCGATTGGGCTGTGGTGAGTAAGTGGCGCCACGCACGACACTACACCAACGCATCATTATTCATTCCATCTACTTACTCACGCGTCGTGTTTTTATTATCTACTCATCCGGGACTCAAATGAACCCGAATGATGATGCACCGACGCTCCTCATTACCTCCGTCACGCCTCCTCCTCCTCCTCCTTACTAGTGGACAATAACAAGTGTGTGGAGGAGGCGGTGCAGAGCGGGTCACTGCACGAGGGTGTCCTTCAGGCCTAACGACCCTCCTTGACACCCTGGCGGAGGCGGGCACACAAGCTGATGATGATGATGATGATGATGATGATGATGATGATGATGATGATGATGATGATGATGATGATGATGATGATGATGATGATGATGACGACGACATTCTGAAACCCTATTTGATGAAACATGATGACCTTGAAAACCACCACCACCATCATCACACAACCATACAAACAACAACCACCACCACCACAACAACTATTTCCGTGCCGTCTAGCAAGACTTCAGGATCTACAAAGGCAAGACGCGAGGCCGACGAAAAGGAAGAAGATAAAATAAATAAAGAAATAAAAAAAGAGAAAGAGAAAAGATTGACTGGAACTAACAAGGACATTTAGATGCTCCAGACTCTCCATTAATTGGGTTCCTCTTCCTCTTCATTGACCAACGGCTAATGGCTGGAAGGACTGGAAGGGCTGGAAGGCGGCGGTGACTGATGCTGGATGGCTGGAAAGGAAGAGGAGTGGAAGGCTTTGTGGGAAGGTGGATGGATGGATGAATGGATGAATGTTAAATGAATGTATAGTGGATGAGATATCTTCAAATTCACCTACATCCATTTTATACAGAATCTGGAAGCGAGACACCGCCAAGGCTTTTCCAGGTGGTTTCACGCCTCAGCTTCAGCCTCAGTCATTTGTTTCTCACTCTCACGGGATTGGAATGAATGGTTGTTATCCCTGATCACTCCCGCTAGTTTTTCCCGGCAAGTTTTTATTTCTTGTTAAGGTGATTGCAACAACTTTCCACAGCGTTTAAGATGGAATAATAGTTAGTTTTAGCGTAATAATTGTTTTTTATAAATCAGAATTACGTTTTTCTTCACCACTGACTAACTAACTAATTATAAACATGTAATACTTTCTTCTTTATCAGTTAATTTTCCTTAGCAATAATAACCTAAATGAAGAACAAACAAGACTTGGTCAGTAATGCGGACAATTTAAAAGTCTAACGTTTTCATCTTCTGCTCGGGATCACAAATCAGTCACGTGTGATGTGTAAATTTCAATAGTGAATAATGCATTTTGGTACATTTTTTTCTTCTGGTTCAACTGTTGCTGCGAATTTGTCAGACGTATTGGATGTCACGCGTGTGCTGCTGTTGCTGGGGTGTTGGGGGAGCAGGGGGGATGCAGGGGGGCCAGGAGGGTTAACAGGATAAGGGGGGGGAGGGGGGGTGAGTCGTGGGTTCTTTCTGTGTTGGAGGGAAATGGGAAATGTTTATGGATGTCGTGTTAGTGGAGCAGACTACTAATTTTCCTGCAGATGGTTCCACACACTGCTGGTGGCTTTGTGGTGGAAGGTGGAGGGCGAGGGGACGTACTTACCTACTGACAACCTGCTCACTACTACTACTACTACTACTACTACTACTACTACTACTACTACTACTACTACTGAAGAGGAACGCTGTCGTGTCCTGCGAGGGTACGTTGGGAAAAATTGCTACTTACTAAGAATATATTTATGCATATTTAAGGAACATTTTCAACAACGCGACACAGTCCTTTGTTTTGACGCAGTGCAGTTCATAAACAATAATAATAAAAACCCAGGAGTTGTTATGGGTTCATTTAGTAGGTGTTTCGGTAAAGAGATGGACCTTGTAGTGACGGTGTTGCCAGGGGGCGCTAACCTGGTGCTCACTGTCGATTCAAGTATGACGGTGAGGGAGCTGAAGGCTGAACTCAGGACGAAACTGACCAAGGAGCATCCGAACCTCACAGCCTCAAGGATGTTTATTGTGTATCAGTATCGTGTGTTGAAGGATCATCAGGTGCTGTGGACAGTGCTGTGGAGTGGCTGCCTCATCGACCTTGTCCTTGGTAACAGCTACCCATAACACGGACCAGAAGGACGGACGGACGGACGAGCCCTCAGCCACGCACACCTCACCTCACTTAGATATTCAGTCCTGAACTTTATGCACAAGGACGAAAATATGACTAATTTCTTTTCACGTTAATATAATAGTGTAGGACAGCTAGTTAGAACACATATATACTCACATAAAATCACACACACACACACACACACACACACACACACACACACAGCAAAGGTTGAAATGTGAATCTCCTAAATCCTCCCCCCGGCGCGGTTCACTTGTTCCAGTTTTTTTCCATTTTTTCCCAGCTGACTTTGATGTACCGCGCCGCGCCAAGTACCGCACGTGGATAGATGGATCAACCCAGGTGTGTAAGCCGCCCGTTCATCCATCCATCCATCCATAACTCACTACTATTTATCTATTTCTACCTAATATTGAGTTAATTATTACAGCAACAATCACAGTGGGTTTAAACACGAATGTTATTTTCTCTTATACTCCTCAATCACCTTTTTCTGGGTAATGAGTAAATTTTTAAAAGTCTTACAACGTTGAAGTTTGTATAAGTTGTAAGTTGTCGCCGCCGCGCCTCCACGCCTTAACACTCCGAGCGAAACATTGTGCAACCGAAGTCCACTGTGTCAGAAAGTATCGTTATCACCGGCAAGGCTACACAAGGTCGAAACTCGCTTGTAAAGGTGAGGACGGAGCGCCTTTATGATGATACTAGCTAGGATGAGAGAGAGAGAGAGAGACAGAGAGAGAGAAAAAAAAAAGAGAGAAAGAATAAAATAGAAGAAACATTACGTTATCATATTATTGAATTCTACGCCTTATGGATTCAAAAAGAAGGTTAAGGAATAGGAAAGTAATGCAACATATAAGAAAGTGTTAATTTTCTTGGTAGTTCCTTGGTAACTTTCGTTCCCTCTCGTTGCCTTGGACGTGTCAGGGAAGCGGAAAGGGAAGAGGGAAGAGGGGGGTGAGGGGGGGCGGTGCGAAGGAAGGAAGGGAAGAGGAAAGGAAAGGAAGGGAGAGAAGAGGGAAGAGAGAAGTAGTGCAAAGGGAAAGAAGGGAAGAGAGAGGGAGTGCAGAGGAAGGAAGGA
>JAPQNM010000012.1:10329683-10334683 GCA_029783475.1 Metacarcinus magister | reverse complement strand
CTTATTTAGGACAGTGATGGAGGGAAGAATATTGTCAAAGGAGTGCAATCACCTTTTATCTCGTTAACATGAAGCTTACTTACATGCACTCCTCTCTCTTCTCTCTACTCTTCTCTTCTCTTCTCTTCTCTTCTCTTCTCTTCTCTTCTCTTCTCTTCTCTTCCCTTAGATACACCCTCACCCCTTAATAGCATCAGTTATATTCATTGCGAGAAACAAGGTAAGGCTTAGTAAGTAATATTAGCTCACGGAAGGAGAGAAGGAAGGAAGGAAGGATGGTTAGAGGGAGGGAGGGAAGGAGGGAGGGATGGATGGATGGTTGGAGGGAAGGGAGGAAGGAAGCAAGGTTGGAAGGAAAGAAGGAGAAGGAAGGATGGATAGATGGATGGATGGAAGGAAAACAAAGAAAGAAGGAAGGAAGGAAGGAAAACAAAGAAGGAAGGAAGGAAAACAAAGAAGGAAGGAAGGAAGGAAGGAAGGAAAACAAAGAAGGAAGGAAGGAAGGAAGGAAGGAAAACAAAGGAAGGAAGGAAGGAAGGAAGGAAAACAAAGGAAGGAAGGGATAGATTGATGGAAAACAAAGGAATTATCGTCAGTGATCTCAACTTATTCATTATTCATCGTATCATCTCTATCATCAACTCTTCAATGCAGTTTTTTATTCTCCTCAATAAATGATGAAAACACGTGACCGTCATCTCTGTGTTTGAATTACTGTCATCTCACTGTACACGCATCAATACTAAAATATAATTAATGAGAAATATGAAACCAATTAGTATATATATATAATGATTCCAATCCCTTATCTTCATTTTGGTTAATTTGCAACACATGAGAAATAACAGGTATCATTATTATTATTATTATGTAAAGGATATAATGAAAATGCAATGTTAGCTTCGTTTTGTAATGCAGTAGAATTATTTTTTTTTATTGTATTATTTAATCTATTATTAATGTTATTCGTGTTCAGATCATTATCGTCATCATTATCATCATCATCATCATCATCATCATCATCATCATCATCATCATCATCATTGTAACATCTGCTGTAAAAAAAAATATGATAATGGGTTTTAGAAAGATCCATAAGAAAAATATAGATACTTAGGAAATTCATCTCAGTTAATGAAGAAGAAGATTGAAATAATGATGTTTGTGTTGTTATATCTTATTACACTTAATTATACACACACTAAATTATACACACACTAAATTACCTCTCTTTCTCCCTTTTATAATGTTTCTTAAATAGGAATGTTTTTTTTCTTCTTATACATATTAATGGTGTTGCACTTTCAATGGTGGTAAGTTCAACGTGTGAGAGAGTGAGAAAATCAATACAGTTATCTTGTGTTATCTTCAATGGTGGTTTCTATTTCTACGTGTTCAAATTCTCTTCTTGTATAACTTTATCATATACAAGTTCTATGTTGGTTTCTACGTGTTCAAGTTCTCTTCTTGTATAACTTTTTTCATATACAAGTGCTATGTTTTATGTTGTATGTGGTTTGTATGAGTTCAAGTTGTGGTTATGTTTATGTTTTTAGATGGGTTCTGAAGGTCGTGTGTTGAAGATCGTGGCTGTGGGTGACGGCTTCGTGGGCAAGACATCACTCCTGATCAGCCACACCACGGTAAGGGAGTGAGTGGGGGAGTGAGTGGGGTGGGGAGTGAGAGGGGGAGTGAGTGGGGAGTGAATGGTGGGTGCGTGGGGGAGTGAGTGGGAAAATGAAGAGGAATGAAAGAGAGAGAGAGAGAGAGAGAGAGAGAGAGAGAGAGAGAGAGAGAGAGAGAGAGAGAGAGAGAGAGAGAGAGAGAGAGAGAGAGAGATAAGGAGAGAGTGAGATGATGTAAACGAAAGAAAATGGAGCAGGAAGAGGAGGAGGAGGAGGAGGAGGAGGAGGAGGAGGAGGAGGAGGAGGAGGAGGAGAGTGTTAAGAAGCAGCCTCAAGTAAAGACAAACTCCTTTAAACTATTGTGTATTTCAACTCCCTTTCCGCTTTACGTTTATAAGTTAAGAGTAATAATAAATGAATCAACAAACACATGAGTGAATATTTAGGTTAATCTGATACCGGATGTCAAGGAGAGGGGACAAAAAAAAAACCTAACCTATTTTATCTATCAAACTTAATCTGTCTTTATGGGATTTGACCTTGAACATTGATTTATGATTCTATTAATAAGGGTTTGGATTCCACACTTTTTCTGCTTTAATTTATGATTCGTTGTTACATTTATTATACTATTTTAAATAAGATTACATTTTTTCTAGCTTATTCTGTATCTAATTCATTTACCTGCAGCTATTATTTATTCATTTATTATTTTCTTTTTACTGGGGAATCCTGGCTTGTTTCTCTCTATGTTATATTATTATTAAACCTTCTTGCAATATTGACTGTCCACTTGATCTTGTATTCAACGCGACCTTCCAACCCATTGCCCTATCTGCCTTCCCATCCCCTTTGACAGCATCAGGTAGTGTGTGTGTGTGTGTGTGTGTGTGTGTGTGTGTGTGTGTGTGTGTGTGTGTGTGTGTGTGTGTGTGTTCTCTCTCTATGCTTATCTATCTTTTACTATCTGCTATTTTTCTTATTCATATGTTTATATTTACTTGTCTATCATTTTTTTTTTATTTACTTATCTCTCCATCTCCTTTCTCCACTTTGTTTAATTTCACATCATAATTCTCTATAAGTAAGAATAAACAAAGGAGAGAGAAGACTGGATAACAAAAGAGCATCACAGAAGAAGACAAACAGTATAGGCAAGGCTGTAGGAATCGACAGACCATTAACACCTCTATTAGGATCAGATTCCACTGTGAGGCATCCAATTAAGGGGATCTAGGACAACATTTTTCTTCTTCTTACGATAACTTGTGCATTTATTGTCCCAAACAACCTAACATAACGTAATCTCGACGAGTGGCACCAAAACAAAAGACGAACTTGTGTTATCATATAGAAAAAGAAACACCACAAGGAGATAGTGAAGTGAGAGACACGCATAGTAGTAGTGAGACGCCGGAAGAGAGAGTGAGATAAGAATGAGATAAGGAGAATGTTGACTTGTTGCCTCATATTGCTGCTAGCCAGACTCTTATACTTAAAAAAAATGAAAGGGTTTTATTATTATTATTTTCTTATTTTTTATGTAGTGTAATGATAGTAGATAGAAGCAAGATTAAAAAAAAATAATAAAGAAAAGAAAAAGATTATTATTATTATTTTTTTTTTGTAGTGTAATAATTGTAGATTGACGCAAGATTAGAAAAAATAATAAAAGGATCATTATTATTATTATTATTTTTTTTTGTTAATGTTTTTGTGTAATTGATTGTAAATAAAGGCAAACAAAAAAAAATGATGTTGTAAGGTTAATTTTTCATATGTATTTATTTGATGATTTTTTTTTATATATATTTTTCTTGTGTAATCATCATTGTAATTAGAGTTAAACATGGGCTAATTATTATTTAAAAAAAAATTCATACGTAATTAATGAATTGAATGAATTTTTTTTAATGTTGATATTGTGAAAACATTTATTTATTTTATCTCTTATTTCTATTTTGATTTTCATTTCGTTTTCCTTTTTTTTTTATATCTATATTATTTATTTATTTATTTATTATTATTATTATTATTTTTTTTTTTTTAGTGAAGCGACTTGACTTGACGTGAAAAATTTCCCCCCCACAAAAAAAGAAAAGAAAAAGAAACCCAGCAACTCATGAATATAAATTGGAATTACACATCAAACACCTTGCAAATACTCCTTATAACCCAGTACTTTCCTCTTAGATTCCCTTTACCTTCACTTCAATCACCCGTAAAACAACAACACTTTCCCTATTATCACTCTACACCATAGTTTAAAATACCTGACGAACACTTATAAAAAAAAATCTCCTTATAACCTTTCTTTTCGTGTTCCCGGTGTGGCGTGCGTGCAGGGAGCCTTCAACCCAGACTACGTACCAACAGTATTCGATAACTACGCCGGTACGATAGCGGTGGAAGGTATTGAGTACGCTTACACTCTCTGGGACACGGCTGGCCAGGAGGGATACGATAGATGCCGCGTCTTATGCTACGGTCAGGTAAGAAGAGGAGGAGGAGGAGGAGGGGGAGAAGGAGGAGGAAGAGGAAGTTGAACAGGAGGAGGAAGAAAAAAAAACAGGATTGGATGGTAGGAATGATTAAAAACGTGTGTGTGTGTGTGTGTGTGTGTGTGTGTGTTTGTGTGTGTGTGTGTGTGTGTGTGTGTGTGTGTGTGTGTGTGTGTGTGTGTGTGTGTGTGTGTGTGTGTGTGTGTGTGTGTGTGTGTGTGTGTACCCATGTCTTATGTAAGTAGTGGAGTTAGAAGGAGGAGAGGCAGAAGACAGAGGAGTAGTTTCTGTAATCATCCATAAAGGAGTAGGAAACTTTTAGGTGGATGGAGGAAACACCTAAATGAGAGGGAAGAAAAGAGGAGGAGGAGGAGGAGGAGGAGGAGGAGGAGGAGGAGGAGGAGGAGGAGACGATGTGACACTCTTCCCCTTCCCCCCTAAAATAAGGTTATCATTTTCATTATTGTTATTTTGATTATTGTTATTGAAATTCAGTCACGTAATGATCAAAACTAAGTATATAACATTCCTATTTTTGTTTTGAAAGTCTTAGAGGATAGAAGTCTTTATTATTATTATTATTATTATTATTATTATTATTATTATTATTATTATTATTATTTTTCTTTATTTTCAATCCTCTTGGTGAGTGACTTTCTTCATCTTCAAAGTGACAACAAAATCTATTCCCCTGAAGTAATCTCTTTACTTATTCCTCCTTCTCCTTGTGTTCCTCCTCGTCCTCTTCCTCCTCCTCCTCCTCCTCCTCCTCCTCCTCCTCCTCCTCCTCCTCCTCCTCCTCCTCCTCCTCTTCCTAATGAAACACCATCGTCCTCAGACCAATGTGTTCCTCATCTGCTTCGCCGTCAACTCT
>JAPQNM010000012.1:10307183-10324683 GCA_029783475.1 Metacarcinus magister | reverse complement strand
TGTGTGTGTGTGTTGGAGTCTTGTCATATATTTTACTTCTTTCATTCATAACTTTATTGGAAACATTGTAATCTACTATATCAATTCTGCTTTCAGTTTTAAGTAAATGATTTTATTGTTATTATCATTATTATTATTATTATTATTATTATTATTATTATTATTATTATTATTATTATTATTATTATTATTATTATTCCTTTGTATCGTTCTTACTTGTTGACATGCTGAAGGTGGATCTTTAAATATTCTTAGTAATAAACACACAGAAAAATAATCACGAATTTACATAAGGAACACGAACAAACAAGAAGAAGAAGAAGAAGATCGAGATATAAGTGATAAGTGTGGAAGGGAAACTTAAACTGAATCAAAAGTTACTCCATTCCCTAACATTTTCACACACCCACACACACACACACACACACACACACACACACACACACACACACACACACACACACACATACACACACACTTGTATTCATTCATCACACTTCAACACAGTCACTGAAAGGAAGATATATTTTCTCAAGGCCTCTCACACGTTTCACACTTTCTATAACAGTCATGCAATCATTCCACTCCCTCCCTTCCACCAGACTATTGATGACTGCAGGGCCCGAGGTGTGAGGCTATACATAACCTTGTCATAGGAGGGTGTATGTGTGGGCTGTGTGTGTGTGTGTAAGTGGTGCCGGTTGCTGCCCTCTATCCTCGCTCGCCTTCCTCTTACTCACTCAGCCTCAAGATATACCAAGCAAGTTATTCATATCTAGTAACTCAAGAGGTGTTAACTTCTCCCTGTTCCAATCCTCTTTTTTCTTGAAGTCTGGCATCTCTTTCCTTCCTCAAACACTTCACTCGTCGCTCCAGTTCCTGGAGTCTCTTCATCTCTTCATTGTTCTTAGGAAAATGATGAAAAAGATATGTTGCTTTTCTTTGTGTAGTTAGAGGCATCTGCATACACACCACCACACTTGTTTTTCATCTTTCATCGAGGTATATTTCTTTGCTGGGTAAGTGTGGAAGCGGAAACACATTGATCGAGTAGTGAAGTGCATTTGAGGTTATGTTTTTAGGGGGTTGGCACGTCATCAATACTACCTCTTTGACCTGACTTGGTGTGTATTTAGATCTGGGTAAGACTGACGTGCAATTCTTACCTTGACGTGCTAGTGAAGAGGGACGAGAGGACGTGAGTTACAGGAAGGCAAGGAAGGAAAGAAGACCTGGTGATGTAGATTTTTGATTGCATTTTAGAAAGGTTTGAGTTTTCATTTTTTTTAACTTCGTAATGTTGTGAAAAAAGTTAGATAAGTGCGTGGGAAAGGCATCCTTCCTATTCTTCTTACCCTTCCCATCCTTCCTATCCTTCCTATCCTTCCTAATCAGCAGAGTGTGAAGTCCTATGCAGGATATCGTGGGTGAGGATCCTTAGGAGTATAATAAAAGTACATTTGGATAATTTTCAGGTAAGTTAAACCAGCTGAGTGAAGGTTTTGAGACTCGTGAAGGCGAGTGATGCGTTGATATCAGACTTGAACGAAATTAATTGGAATCTGTTACTGGTTTTATTTTTCACTGCACTAATGGAATGCAATTTTGTTGTAATTAAACGTAGATAGGCATGTGTGTGTGTGTGTGTGTGTGTGGGTGTGTGTGTGTGTGTGTGTGTGTGTGTGTGTGTTTGCTTGGAACGTGGATTTATTGGACAGAAAGAAGGAAAAAACAGTGAAATCATATGAAATTCAGGGATGAAGTGAGTTTAAGAAAAATTATAGTTCCCAGGAAGATCCCAAAAGAAGGAGGAAAACCACTCATATTTCCCTTCTCTTAAATATTTCTCTTTCCTCTATTCCTACTTTCTTTCTTTTTTTTTTTTATATATTTTTTCCTTCCTCCTGCATCACCATTTTCTTCTTCCCTTTGATTCCTACTCTCCTCTTTCTTGATCTTTTTTTTTTTTCCTCATTTCTTCCTCGCCCTTTTCCTTTTCCTTTCATTCTTATTTTCCTCTTTACTATTTTTTTTCTTGATCTATTTTCTTTCCTCCTTCCTCAACAGTTTTTTTCTTCCATCTATTCTTACTCCTCCCTCCTCCTTCCTCCCTCCTCCATCTTGACCTGCATTCCTCCCTGTGTGTGTGGGGGTGTGTGTGTGTGTGTGTGTGTGTGTGTGTGTGTGTGCTGGTATCAGAAAGCACAGAATCTCTTCCTCGCTCTTAAAGTCTTCTAGATAGGCTGAGAGACGTCACTCTTGCCTAGTCCTTCCCACTCTTTCCTTAGTGCTGTTTCGTGATAGGATAAACAGACCAACAGATCAACAGATTCTCCCGTTGACTCTCTCCTTGACTCTCCCGTTGACTCTCCCGTTGACTCTCTCCTTGACTCTCCCGTTGACTCTCCCGTTGACTCTCCCGTTGACTCTCCCGTTGACTTTCCCGTTGACTCTCTCCTTGACTCTCCCTTCCCGTTCAATCTCCTTCCACCTAACGCTAATTGGGTCCATATGGTTGGCTAATAGACGCCCACGTTGAAGAGAAGGAAAGGGTCAACATCGATTACCTAGACAACTACTACATCCTTGTGTGTGTGTGTGTGAGTGGGTTGGTTGGTAGGTACGTAATTTCTCTCATAATTACAAAAAAACGAAATAGAAAAAAAGGCAGAAAATAAGTCATGATTTCTGTCTGTCGTCTTCTAATTATTCTTTTCTCATTTTGGTTTTTTTTTTATGATGAGTATAATTTGGCCTTTGATTAAACCAACCTGTAATTAAGCGACCACCAATCTACCCACCCACCTAGCCAGCCTCCATTCAGTAAACAACACTTGACAATAATGACGTGTGTTGGAAGATGGACTCTGGCATGTTAATTGAGACACACACACACACACACACACACACAACACACACACACACCACACACACACACACACCACACACACCCTTCAGTACTAAATAAAAGAAATATACACCGAAACGAACCAAAAGAGAATGAAAATTTGAATGGTAAGACAAAAGAAGATCGGACAGAGGTGGCGCCATCGTCTTGTAGCGGCAGCGGCGGGAAGTAGAAGGTAGAAGGCAGTCTCGCCAGCCATTACCAAGACCAGCTGGAGGGAAGGGATGGACCCGCTCCCCGTTTTCTTTCCCTGGTCGCCGTTAAAGTAAGTTTTCAGAGTTACTGTTATGATATGTTTGCACTAATTATGTTACCTTAATTAGTACTGATTTGGGGGGATTATTAGTGTTGAAAAAGAGGCTTGCTAAGTGTTGAATAGGGCAAGGTGTGTGTGTGTGTGTGTGTGTGGCCGTAAATGAAGATGAGCTAAGGTTGTGTTCATGGACAATATATAAAAGTGATAAGTAGTAATTAGTGTATATAAAACATTACATTATAGAACTTAACGCCAATCATTAGTAAAGGTGAGACTGAATTATGTGTAACGAGTGAGTGAACAGTGTGTGAAGCAGCTCGAAGCGTCCGGAACTACGTGGTAATTGTTGTGGTGGTGTAGATGCGTGGTGGTGATAGTGATGATAGTGATAGTGATGGTGGTGATAGTGATGGTGGTTGACAAGAATTAGAGACAGAAATATATAACTAAAATATCCCTTTACCGTAACTCTACCGTCTGTAAAGTAACATGAAGTTGGTGCATAAAGTATTACATTGACAACCAAACACCAAAGTAACTTGGTGGTTCCCTGCTTGAAAGTGCGTGGAGGCGTGACGTCACCAGTGTAGGAAGGCATCAGGTGGACTCTGGTGGAGGGTGTAGGGTGGGGAGGAAAGGAGGCAGGGGTGGGGAGGCAGGGAGAGGGGCAGGAGTGAGGAGGAAGGAAGAGAGGCTGAGATGGAGAGGAAGGAAGGGTTGGTAGGGATGGTGAGGGAGTCAGGGAGAGAGACAGGGGTGGGAGGAAGGGAGACAGAGAGGAAGGCAAGGATGGAGAGGAAGGGAGGTAAGGGTGGAGAAAAAGGGAGGCAGGCAGGGGTGGGGAGGAAGGGAGGCAGGGAGGGGTGGTGGTGGTAGTTAAGTGGTGGTCAGGTGGTCATATAGTTAGCGGTGATTACAATATGTTCATCTTTCTGACTTGGAGTGGAAAGTGAAGGGCAGTTGATATCGTATGTAGGAAGATGGTGAGACTGCTGATAGGATGGAATAGGATAGGATAGAATAGGATTGATTGTGGAAAAAGGAGAGAAAAAATAGATAGAAGAATAAAACAGTTATACCAGATAGATTAATAAATGAATAGATTATTATGTGTATTTATGTATATATCGTCAACTATTTGTATCCCATCCAAAGCTTTTATAATAGTTACACCAAAAGAATGTAAGTTGAAGCTTTTATTTGACTTAATGTTTAAATAGAACAAAAGAGTGTTATAGTAGAACCAGACAGCACAGCGTATGGTAGTTATGGTGGTAGTTATGGTGGTAGTTATAGTGGTAGTTATGGTGTGTGTGTGAGAGCGAGGCAGATATAACTTCTAACCTCAGCTTGACTGGTTCTTAGTGTGCCTTGTGAAGCTTGCAAATATGACGGTTAAAAAAGTTCTGTGGCGGAAAGAAAGTTCCGTGACCTTGAAATTGCATTCGTTTTCAAATTTAGTTCCATTGTGCAAAGTTTTCTATTTCCTCCCTTCGTTTAATCCCCTCTCTGGCCTTCTCCTCCTCTCCATGTCCTCCCTTTCTACCGACCAACCTCACTCCCTTCCTCACTCCCTTCCTTCCTTTTTCTAAACCTCACACCCTTCTTCCCTCCCTCCCTCCCTCCCTCCCTCCCTCCCTGCCATTCTTCAGTGTGTACAAATCTATCTCATAACATTGTCCACTTTTTATTCGAGTACGTTAGGAATTTTGATCGTATCTCATTACTGTTCTATATATCAAGCTATTTGTTTTAAGGATCAATATTGCCTGCTAGGTGATAAGTTCTTTCCTCCACCCCCCCTACCCCTTATGTCCCTCCCTCCCTCCCTCTACCTCCCTCTCCATACCTTCCTCCCTTCTTCCCTTCGTTCCTTCCTCCCTTCCTTCATCGCTCACTCCGTCTGTCCTTCTTATAGCAAACTCCTTTAATCCCCCCTTCTCTCTCTCTCTCTCTCTCTCTCTCTCTCTCTCTCTCTCTCAGCCACAGCCACACACACCAGCGCACACACTCCTTCGCACTTCACATACGCCCCTTCCTTCGCCTCTGACTCGCTACCCAGAAAGGAGTCACGTATATGCAAATAGAGAGAGAGAGAGAGAGAGAGAGAGAGAGAGAGAGAGAGAGAGAGAGAGAGAGAGAGAGAGAGAGAGAGAGAGAGAGAGAGAGAGAGAGAGAGAGAGAGGAGAGAGAGAGAGAGAGAGAGAGAGAGAGAGAGAGAGAGAGAGAGAATGGCTTGATTACTAACTAGTCTTTCGTGGAATTCTTGTACTTTTGACGGATAGGTACACACACACACACACACACACACACACACACACACACCACACACACACACACACACACACACGTGGATACTGCAATTTTAACTATATATAAATTTTTTGTATACAGTTTCATATTAATGTTACGTCACTTTGGAATTTTTTTTGAGGTATAATTAAACATCCTTACAACATTCCTTTATAAATGAATCTTAAGTCGTGGATTTGTAAAATTGATCTCAACCTATAGTGTATTTTCGTTATTTTTTCTACTCGGGGAAACAAATATTTTTTTAATTTGTCAATGGATTTTGATGTTTCTAAACTATGTTGTACATAGGACTAATATAATACTTCTAGCAAAGTTGCAGGTCATTTCAACGGAAACTTTTATTTCCAAAAATAAATTGATTTAGTTTTTAAAAATAATTAAAATCATTATACGATATTTAATACTTCACCAATGTTGATGACAAAAATATCAGATATTCCTTATAAAACTACCAATTGATAGAAAAAGTACCCTAATTATATACGTAATCGACGTCATTTAGCCAGACAGGAGCTGTTTCAACACTCCTGTGGCTCACATTGTTTACCATTCACCTTCTCCGCTGCTGCTGCGTCAAGATGAGGCTCACTTGTAAATATATAAAGGAATACTGTTTGGTGGAGGAGGAAGACACTCTTCACCACTACCTGCTCCGCTGTCCAGCGACACACATTCTCCGCCTGGAGTCAAGGGACTGAGTCCAATCAGGCGCCCGTGTTGTCGCTGCAATCACACTGTCTGCACTAAAAAAACTGTGTACAATGTACCCGCCGCCACGTTAACTCAAAAAATTACCAACGCACAACATTGACGAATTTTAAATAGCCTGTGTGTCCCCGAGATTGGGACACGATAAAAAACCAACCAACCAACGAACCTCGTTTCTATCCCACCTATTCAGTCTATGCACTTGCTCCCTCATTGTTTATTAAATTTCTTTGTATCACCGCAGTTCCGCAGACACATTTTGATTTCCTCTCGTCACGCGCGCGCGCGCGCACACACACACACACACACACACACACACACACACACACACACACACACACACACACACACACACACACACACACACACACACACACACACACACACACACACACACACACACACACACACACACACACACACACACACACACACACACACTGATTCTAACCTTTACGCCATCCTAAGGAAAGACTAATTTTGATGTTAATTGGTGTTATTTACATGAAAGGATAATATATAGTCTTGTTTACTTAATTACTCACAAGTAGTCGTCCTTCTCACCCCCCTTAACTGCCTCCCTTTAATTACTGTGATCGTCAGAGGTAATTGTGTGGTTGGTTTTACGTTGAGAAATAATAACTTTATTTTGCCTCATTTTCTTGCTCCCTCTCTTCCCCTTCTACAGTTAGTCTTATTCAGTATATAAATGAATGACTTGGAATATTCATTTATAAAGGAATTTTGTCAGTATGCAGAATTATACCTTGAAAAAAAAATCTAAGGTGACGTAACATTAATATGAAACTATGTATCTAGAAGTCAAAATTGCAGTTTCTATGTGTGTGTGTGTGTGTGTCTGTGTATGTGTCTGTGTGTGTGTGTGTGTGTGTTACCAGAGCAACGAAAAAAAAAACACTAAGCCTATATAACTTCATCTCTACCGATCATCCCATCCATCCGTCCCACACATCAACAAGTTACACAATCAATTACATCATTACAAAGCTACAACAAACACTAATTACATCAAAAGTACAAGATTTCCACGAAAGACTCATTAGTAATCGAGAGAGAGAGAGAGAGAGAGAGAGAGAGAGAGAGAGAGAGAGAGAGAGAGAGAGAGAGAGAGAGAGAGAGAGAGAGTTGGAAGGGGGGCATGAATAAGGAGTTTGCTATAAGAAGGACGGACGGAGTGGGCGATGAAGGGAGGGAGGGAGGAACGAAGGGAAGAAAGGAGGAAGGTATGGAGAGGGAGGTAGAGAGGGAGGGACATATGGGGTGAGGGGGGGGGTGGGTGGAGGAAAGAACTTATCACCTAGCAGGCAATATTAATCCTTAAAACAAATAGTTTGATATATAGAACAGTAATGAGATACGATCAAAATTCCTAACGTACTCGAATAAAAAGTGGACGGTGTTATGAGATAGATTTGTACACACTGAAGAATGGCAGGGAGGGAGTGAAGTTGGTAGGTAGTGAGGGAGGACATGGAGAGGAGGACAGAGAAGGGATTAAACGAAGGGAGGAAATAAGTCTGCAATATCTGTTTGTGAGAGTCGTGTGTGTGTGTGTGTGTGTGTGTGTGTGTGTGTGTGTGTGTGTGTGTGTGTGTGTGTGTGTGTGTGGTGTGTGTGTGTGTGTGTGTGTGTCAAAAACTTAGGGAGTGACGTAAATATTAATTACAACTTTCCTCTGAAGGGTACTAGGTGGAGAAGGCGATCATATAACACACTCAGAGGAGGAGGAGGAGGAGGAGGAGGAGGAGGAGGAGGAGGAGGAGGAGGAGGAGGAGGAGGAGGAGCAGGAGGAGCGAGAAAAAACACCTTGACAATGATTAAATTCTAGTCTATTCGTGTCGTGAATGTGAAGAAGAAAAAAAAAGAGGTCAACAGTATTGAATTTAGTAGTACAAAAAACGGTGTGTGTGTGACGAGAGGAAATAAAAGTGTCTGCGGAACTGCGGTGATACATGTAAAAATAATAAACATGGTGGCAGCAAGTGGACAGACAGAATAGGTGGGATAAAAACAAGGTGGGAATGTTGGATAGAAAATGGGAAACACTTGTGGGTGAGGTAGGAACGGGGAAACAGAGGAAGGAGGAGCTAGTGTGGAGAGGGAGTAGAGGCGATAATTGAATGCATATGCGTGTGGGATTCTTAGTATTTGAAGTGTTCTATTTGTTTCTTATGTTGTTGTTTTCCCTTCTGTTAAGCCGCCACGTGGAACATCGATCTGTGTCCTCAATGCACCCAGCGACCCACTCAGCCAGCCAGCCACCCACCCACCCACCCACCCAGCCCTAAGCCTTATGTAGTGTTTTTGCGATGCTTGGTTTTCAGTGTTAATCTTGATCTCTTATCTTCGTTTCCTGGTGGTGATAAAACATATTTTCTCTCACACGTGTTAGATATTACTCCCGTGTGGTTTATCATTAATCTTATCTCATTAAAATTATGATTATAGTAATAAAATGATGATATTGCCAAAGGGGAAGAAAATAATGGGTGACCTTGTAGAGTTATCCAAGAAAAAGCAATTTAATTAAAGTTTTGCTTCCCTTGAAACAGTTTTATGGAAGTGTGCCATGGAAAGACATAACCTCAAAAATGATTAAAAAGAAGATCAAAACAAAATAGAAACGTGTGGCGTAATATGTTGGTTTCTTTTTTCGCTCTTTTTACCATGTTTGAAGTGCAGATTGTAGGTATTAGTAATTTTGAAAGTTTTACGTAGCTTTCTCATTTTTCTTTTTATCTACTAAAGTAAACATAATAATAATGATAATAATAATAAATAAATAAATAGATACATGAATAGTAAATAGGTAAGTGTAGGTTGAAATTTTCTGAAGCAGCACCACCACTAATCTTAGCTCCGAGCCGCCACTGCTCGTACCTAATCCTCCTACTTACCTATCCTTCCCTCAGACAACGTATTGGCACGAAACAGTTAGTTAAAAAAAAAGGGAAAACTAACTAAAGATAAAATAATGCAATACTTTCAGAATTTCATAGTTTTATTTACAAATTTTACATTACCATTTTTTCTTTATTTGTATATATATTTTTTTTTCACAGATTCCTGAAAGTGACGAAGATGTACTCCGATGGACACACACTGGTCTGTGGTATACAAGCATTCTGTGGCTCAGAGAGAGAGAGAGAGAGAGAGAGAGAGAGAGAGAGAGAGAGAGAGAGAGAGAGAGAGAGAGAGAGAGAGAGAGAGAGAGAGAGAGAGAGAGAGAGAGAGAGAGAGAGAGAGAGAGAGAGAGAGAGAGAGAGAGAGAGAGAGAGAGAGGAGAGAGAGAGAGAGAGAGAGAGAGAGAGAGAGAGAGAGAGAGAGAGAGAGAGGAGAGAGAGAGAGAGAGAGAGAGAGAGAGAGAGAGAGAGAGAGAGAGAGAGAGAGAGAGAGGAGAGAGAGAGAGAGAGAGAGAGAGAGAGAGAGGAGAGAGAGAGAGAGAGAGAGAGAGAGAGAGAGAGAGAGAGAGAGAGAGAGAGAGAGAGAGAGAGAGAGGAGAGAGAGAGAGAGAGAGAGAGATGAGAGAGAGAGAGAGAGAGAGAGAGAGGAGAGAGAGAGGAGAGAGAGGAGAGAGGGGTAGGTGAGTCGCTGTGGTTCGTCTTGACTGTGGTTCATTAACATCCTGTGTTAGGATCTCTCTCTCTCTCTCTCTCTCTCTCTCTCTCTCTCTCTCTCTCTCTCTCTCTCTCTCTCTCTCTCTCTCTCTCTCTCTCTCTCTCTCTCTCTCTCTCTCTCTCTCTCTCTCTCTCTCTCTCTCTCTCTCTCTCTCTCTCTCTCTCTCTCTCTCTCTCTCTCTCTCTCTCTCTCTCTCTCTCTCTCTCTCTCTCTCTCTCTCTCAGCAGTCCCCAGTGGAAGGCAGCAAGCACATTCCAGCCCACGTACAGCTCTATCCACACCCGCCCAGGGCTTCTTCTTCAGGCTGGTGGTGGTGTATCTTGATGGCTCCACTTCTACCTGCAAAAGGGTGTCAGTTGAGATTATTTTAGGCATGTTTAAAATGTACAGAATTTATAGTCTTTCAATAAAATGTACACAATTCTAACTAACAGCTTCTTTCTATCTCCTCTCTACTAACTCAACTAGAAATTACGCCCACACACAAATACACTCGCCTCTGTGTTAAATCTCCTCCGTAAGCCAGTCCAAGATTCTCTCAGCACTCTTCCTGCCATAGTGAGTCCTGATCTTGATCTTGAGTACATTCATGAAGTCTGGAGAACACTTTTGGGATTGCACTATAAGCTGCCTTCATTCACGGCTCCGGCACCATAGATTCTGGGAAGGTGTCTCTGTTTGTCTCTCTCTTTCTCAACAGCGCGGCAGCAATAGACAAATGGTGTTGGAACCTCTAGAAGGGCAGGAAATGTCTTGTGTAATCCAGCGCCACCACTCAGCCCATCGCCGCCCAAGGCTGTTCATCCGCTCAGTGGTAGAGAAAGGATCCCCCGAAGATGTTTCTGTGGGCGGCAAGGATTGGTTAGGACGTGAAGTGAAGGAGGTTTGAATGGATGTATAAAAGATGAGTCTTGTGTGGCACTGAATTATAAGCTACTAGTAATAAATGCTCCGTTTACTACTGTTTTCTGAGGTTTATGAAGTAATGGTGTGACTATTTTCTCTATCAGCATAAATATTGGTCATGAATAGAGCCGTGAATCTGAATATAAAGATTTGATATAAAAAAAACTTATCCCCAACAACACACTCAGAAGTACTACGCTTATGTTCCTCCGGCGCCTCCCACCAACCACAATGCCGTAAGTCTGGGCGTTCGCAGTTCTCTCAGAGGTTTAACTTGGTCCTGTGGCGCTGGTAGGCTTCATGGAGGCGTTAAATGGTCTGCCTCCGCCCATTAGTAGCGCAGGTTAGATTTTTTTAAGTGACGCCTCGGTTCTTGTGGAGAGCTGCCCGCGGAAGCTCCTCGATGCATTTAACATTGCAGTCCCTTGTATGTGTTGCCTGTGGTATATAAACATTCTGGTGAGTCGGTGGGGTGGGGGGGGGGGAGAGAGAGAGAGAGAGAGAGAGAGAGAGAGAGAGAGAGAGAGAGAGAGAGGAGAGAGAGAGAGAGAGGAGAGAGAGAGAGAGAGAGAGAGAGAGAGAGAGAGAGAGAGAGAGAGAGAGAGAGAGAGAGAGAGAGAGAGAGAGAGATGAGAGAGAGAGAGAGAGAGAGAGAGAGTACAACTTAGCGTAAGAGCAGCACCATAAAATATACATTAATTATCGTAAATACTACACCGTTACTTATCCTTCCAGTGGTAGAAACGTGTCATTATAGCAACACGGAAAGTAGGTCATCAATTAGTGTTAGTCTTTTCTGCCTTGCTTGGTGTGCATGTGTGTGTGTGTGTGTGTGTGTAATAATCATCATCATCTTGGGGGGGGAAAACTAAAATATTCCTAATTAATCCTAACCAAGCAAACATTATTTTGAATTCAATATTTCGTTTCAAATATGAGTGAGGATTTGAAACAGCTAACTCGGATCCGCTCGAGGCTTTACATAATGACAATATTAATAGTAAGGGAAGGGAGACAAAACCATCACATAATTAATCTACATGGGGTTACTTCATATACTTTTTCCCTATAAAGACACACACGCATGATTTTGTCTAACGCTGTGGAGAGATTAATGACGTCTCCAATATTACTATGATTCTTGCATTACAATAATAAACATACCCGGTACAGGCTGTTACTAATTACAGGAGTTTGAATGAATGTATGCGTTATTGTTTCTCATAATCCCTTGTGCGTCACTCTTTTATCCTGGTATTGTCTAGGGGAAACTACACTATTCTTATTCTCTAGTGTCTATATATATTAATTAGAATCTCCCTTTCCCTCTCTCCTTTTTGCATTAATTTACTAACTGACTCACTCTCTCCTCCTCGCCCACTGAAACTCTCCACCCCTACCCTAATACTTATCCCTTTCACTCTAACATATATATATAGTCCTCCTCCAGCTGCCCTACTTCTGCCTTCCTTCCCTCCCACACTGAACCACGATGCTAATTCCTTAACCATACCGTAGTTACCGCAGTATAAACACGTAAGAAACACAATAAGAAACGAGGCGTCACTTAAAAATATAAACCGCGCTACTAACGGGCGGAGGCTGACCACCTAAAGCCTCCATTAAGCCTGCTGGCCCCAGGGGTAAAGGATAAAAAAAAAAAAAAACAAACAAACCAACATTGCAATACACATCTACGGTAAGAATCTAAGTCATACAGATCTCTAATAGTTAAATATTTATATGTATAACGTACTCTATAAAGCCACACTCCTCTATTTCTCTTCGCATCCCATCTTCTTTCTGCATGTTTCATCCCACCCTTTCCTAGCTAAGCCTCCACTACTCAAGCGTTCAGTCCTCGCGCTAAATACCACACACGGATGGAATTTCAATGTGTTCCATCTGTGTTGTTGAGTCTCGTGGAATTTTGAGTTGGTAGTAGTACGTAGAAGGGAAACACACGACATCAATGACCTCAATAACAACACGGCCTGGAATGAGACGAGCCATTAACCTCAACTCAACGCTATAGTGGGAAAGAGAGAACAAAAAATTTACTAAGCTCTTGTCTGGCTCAAAACTTTCTTCCCCTTCAATAGAAATCGACAGAGAAGTTCATTCATGCAGCTATATTCATTCCTCTTCCGTATTCTCCCCTACAACCACCACCACCACCACCACCACCACCACCATCCATTACGTATATTCTCCTCTCCTATCCCTCTTCCCTTTCTTTCATTTTTTGCTATATAACACTCGCACTCCTGTCTGTCTCTTATCCTCCTTCCATCCTCCCAGTCAGCCACACACTTCTCCAATAATTCCTCCTTAATATTTTTCCTTCCTGCCACCCCTTTCCACACACACACACACACACACACACACACACATACACACACACACACATATACACACACATCACCCTTCCTCCTGCCAATACCTCGTCTTTCTCCTCCACCTTCCATCAATACACCTTCTACCTCCACCTCCATTTCTAGCCTCCTACACTCCCTCACACAAACAGTGCACAATGCCCTCCGTCCCTCACACACCTCACTACCACTTCCCTCATGTTAAGTGGTAAGTGGTGAGTACTCTCCTCATAATTATACTTCCTCAACCTCACTGTTAGCTCGCCCTCAATTTTGGGGGGGGGGACATTAAAAGAGTACTGGCTAAGGGACAACAAAAATACGTAAGAAAATAAATAAATCAATAAATAAATAAAATCTCCGCTTGTCGCCAGAAAGAGTGACATACGCACATCATACTAATCAACTGTAGTATAAGGGATGCCAACACACACACACACACACACACACACACACACAGGGGCATCATTTCTTCCCTCAGACAGTCTCTCTAGTTAATTATACATGCACGCTCGACTTGTCCAATTAAGTCTTGAAATGGAGGTACAGAGTTAGTTACACAGCATCTCATTAACAGCCTTCTACGTAAACATTATCATTTAGACTCTAATTGGCTGTGGCTGTTGTAGGGAAGAGGAATAACACTGACTTGCTCTGACAACTTAACATCTTATTATTATCTATTACATCACCTTTATCTATCTACTTATCAATCTATTTACCTATCTATCTATCTATGTTGTGTAGTGAAGTTGAGTTTATTTATCGTATTGCTTCCTGTCTGTCTCCCTTCCTTTCTCTTTTTATTTTTCTCTGTCCCATTTGTGTATGTATATGTATGTATGTATGTATATGGATTTACAGTACCCTACCTCATAGTCTTGATTGAGTGCACACATACATACGTACACGCACACACACACACACACACTCACCATTACCTTCCCTTTCACACACACACATTTATGCAAAATTCATGCACGAAACTTTGGAAAAAATAAATAAAAAAGCTTGATAAATAAATAAAATAAATAAAAGCCTGTCTCTAACTCTCTCTCTCTCTCTCTCTCTCTCTTTCTCTCTCTCTCCTATTTCTGTTCACACCATAAATAATGAATAAAAAATATCTAAGGTGAAAAATGTCTTGTAAACTTATCAAACAAATGAATGAATGAAAAGATAAAAAAAAAGAAAAATGAAAAGATATGAAAAAAATGGGTAAACTTATTAAACAAATGAATTTAGAGAGAAAATAAAAAAATCAATATATGCAAAAAATGGGGAAACTAGATTTTTAAATAGCACTACATAAAAAAAATCTGGAATTAAATAGATCAAATGTAATATAAAAATAGATGATGATGATGATGATGATGATGATGATGATGACGATGACGATGATGATGTAAGGAGGTAGTTGGGTTTCGTCACAGTTTTTTCTCATTATCTTCACCTTCCTGGAACATCTGCCGCCCTTGACACGCCCACGAGCCTGCAATATAGGTTCTTGTTAAGTGGTGGTGGTGGTGGTGGTGGTGGTGGAGGTGGTGGTGGTGGTGGTGGTGGTGGTGGTGGTGGTGGTGGTGGTGGTGGTGGTGGTGGTGGTGGTGGTGGAGGTGGTGGTGGTGGTGGTTATAGCGGTGGCAGCAGTAAATCAATAGTAGTAGTAGTAGTATTGTAGTAGTAGTAGTAGTAGTAGTAATTGTTGTAGTATTGAAAATAGTAATAATAATAATAAACAGTAATAGAATAAAAGTAGTAACGATAACATACCCATAACATTAAGTAACTTGTATGTATGTATGTATGTATGTATGTATGTATGTATGTATGTATGTATGTATGTATGTATATATGTATGTATGTATGTATGTATGTATGTGAACTAGCACGGTTGGGTTGTAGGCGATAAGAACATTAACGTAATATTTACTTCACCTTAGTAAGTTTGTAGCACCGGGAGGCAGCACATGTGTCTCTCTCTCTTTCTTCTCTCTCTTCTCTCTCTCTCTCTCTCTCTCTCTCTCTGCATCACAGGAAAACATTGAGCATGACATGAGAGAAGGATAACGGAATGCATGTACAGATCCGTCCACTTGTTACCTTCGCCTCCTTCCCTTTACATTGTGTGGGAGAGGAACAGAATCGTGTCGCTGCTACCTGACTAACTTGATGGTGGTGTTCACGTTTCAGTATTAATGCTGCAACGTTTAAGCCTTGTGTCGTCCAAACTGGTACTGCTACTACTACTACTACTACTACTACTACTACTATTACTACTACTACTACTACTACTACTACTACTACTACTGCTGCTGCTGCTGAGTGTCTCTTTTCCTTCTTTCCATTCTTTCTTTTACCTTTTCTTCCTCCTTCCCTTTCTTTCATCTATCCTTCTCTCCCTTCATCCACACTTCCTTCCTTCCCTCAGTTTCTCCCTCTCTCCTTCCAATCCATCTATCCTTCCTTTCATCCCCTCTCTCCCTCTTTCCTTTCTATCAATCCATGCTTCTTTCCCTCCTTCCTATCCTTTCATCCATCCTGCCTTCCCTTCCCTCTCTCTGTCCTTTCTATCAATTCATCCTTCTTTCCCTCTTTCCTTCATTTTCTTCATGGGGAAAACACACGACTCTGGGGTTAATTGAGTTTAGGTGTTGGAAATGGTTGCTGAGTGGAGAACAACGCATTGTTACTTTAGTGAGGCTTATACAATATTACGTGGGACTTATATATATATCTAACTCTACTACACAATCTCTCTTCATTTAGTATTGAACGTTCGTACTGTTTTGAGGAAGTCTTCATTTAATTCAATCCACGCAAATGAATAAAAAAAAAACAAACAAACTGGAGGTAGTACGTATATAAAAAAATAAAAAAAGATTGACAAGAACAGACTGTCACGTCAATGATGGACAAAACTTGATGATCAAATTAAGCTCAATTTAAGGCGACACACACACACAGATTCAGATTCATTTATTGACCATAGGATCACACATTACAACTACATAAACATCAGTTAAATGGTCCAACATAATACATGTACTAATAGCTATACACCAAACAATTACAGTTCCTTACAAGCTAAGTATACAAGGACAGAATGCTATGAATAACACCACACACACTCTCATAATCATCTCTTTCAACAAGTAAATTTTCCATTGTGGTGATCCCATATTGTTGCCTCAGCACAGCTCACACAGCTCACTTTAGACACTGTTCAATGACATGCCTTTCCGATTGAATTTCTCCACAATCACACAGACGCTCTTCTAACGGCAAACGGCCCCTCCCACGCCTATTCCACCGCCCTTCTACCACAGCAAGCGAGTGGCCGCTCACTCGTATTTTTATTTAGTCCAGGATACACGATGCGCCTCTTTTACATTTTTCTCTTTTGTATAGATGACATGGGATTCCAAATTGGGGTTTAAAATACAGTACAGTTGAAACCTCGATGAATCAGAGTTTAACACTTTTTCTCTACGGTCGTGAAGAGCAATTTGTACATCATCCATGTCATTGTATAGTAAATCCCTTAAGAGACGAGCAGTGTGGTAATTATAACTTAAGACGGTAGGTGCGTATAGTGTGGGCCAGTGGATCATCCTCAAAATATCGTCTTTCGCTCCACATACGTGAAAAGAAACTCCGCTGTTTACTGGTGACCAGAGCACGTAGCGGTGGTAATCCTAACTCTAATAAGCAAAGGTCATTACAGGTGGTCTTCCTCACATCCACACACATATACAGCGGAAGCAGACTCACAATTCTATTACCAATCCCCGTCTCATAACCGCTTTCACTACAGCCTTTTGAAGTTGGCTTAACATGTGGCAATTACTAGCAACCCTTTCCCAGTACCAGGTTCGAGGCTCTTCATAAATCAAGAGTCTAGGAGAGCAAGAGGCTTTAGATGCAGGTAAAGTGTGCTTCCCAAACCATTGATCCTTTACACTCTTCATGGTTGAACACAAGGGGCGTGAATAGGCTTATGGCACCGCGGTCAACACTTCGCAGAAACGAACCGAACCTAACGTACTAACGTAACGTGATGTAACGTAACGTAACGTAACGTAACGTAACCTAAGCTAACCTAACACAGTCTTTGACTTAACTTCAAAACACGACAAGTTATGGTAGGGAAAAAAAATAGAAGGAAAATGCGGTCATGTTTCCATCCACTACACCACACCAGCCCACGAAGAGGCTTAGCGGGTGTTCCTAGGGCTATACTCTCTCCCCTTCCCCCTCCACTCCCACTCCATTCCTCATTCACCCGCCTCCAACACCCTCCACCCTCCCCTCCAACACCCACCCCCCTCCAACATCGCCTCAAGGCCACAGGGACACCAGAGCGCAAGATGGAAATATAATCAAGTTATC
>JAPQNM010000012.1:10282183-10297183 GCA_029783475.1 Metacarcinus magister | reverse complement strand
AGAGAGAGAGAGAGAGAGAGAGAGAGAGAGATTCATATCAATTCATGCTTCTTGACATGAATAAAATAGAAAATTCAATCAAGAATTTCAAATATCATTACCACCCGATTGGAAGATTTTTCCGACTAACTGGAACCCTGACACAAATACGCACACGCCCACGCACACACACACACACACACACACACACACACACACACACACACACACACACACACACACACACACACACACACACACACACGCAATGCAATCAGGAAATATATATATGGTATACATTTTCTGGATGGTTCAACAACTATTAAAAGTACATATCCAGTTAATAAAATTCTCTCTCTCTCTCTCTCTCTCTCTCTCTCTCTCTCTCCCGTCCTCTCCATCGTCTTATTGATACGTCTTTTGGAATAAATGAAGGAAGTCTTAGATCATGTGTTACTGAAGGACATTTTCTCATTCAAAGGAGGAGGAGGAGGAGGAAGAGAAGGAAGAGGAAGAGGAAGAGGAGGAGGAGAAGACGTAATTAATATTTTCAAAGTGTCTCGTGTGAATGTAAATTTGATTGCCGGTTTTTATCAGTTTTTTGCGATGGAATCAAATTTGAACAATTAACTGGATTTTGAATTTTCGACAACGATTCCTCCCTCTCTCTCTCCCTGTATCTATCTATCTATCTATCTATCTATTAAACTCTATCTCTCTCTATCTCTATCTGTCTCTGTCTCCTCCTCTCATTACTCTTCCCTTGGAGTATTTCATCTTGTCGACGCCCCAAGACAAACAGCTCCCGAGGGCCACCAAAAGCCATCCTGCTTCTTACCCTCAACGCCCACACGCCCACCACCTCACCTCACATTACCTTATATTAGTCTTCGTCCACATTTTTGCCCTAAATACACCACACCAACGTAAACAAGCTTTTTAACCCTCGCCCAGGCATACACACACACACACACACACCCTTTACTAAACACCTAAGTAATCTATTATTTTTATTTCCCTTTTTTTTTTGGTAAGGTGGATTGGTCTGTTTTTATTTTTTATCCTTGAAATTTCCTTGAGTCTTGCGCACTTTTTAAGATTTTTGAATTTGGTCTGAAAATCTATTCTATTGGGTACAAGTTCAATATACTCATTCCTTACTTGATCAAAGGCTTAAGTACAACACATAGGTCATTTCAAACCACTAGACAACAACATTCATGCACTCATCGACCAAATTCAACACTGAAACTTCATGTCTACAACTACTTACCACACGCTAACAGCCAGACTTACAAAACATTTATAACACGGAGGAAAACTGACATTCCCTTAACATCCATTTCCAACACGACACCACATTTCAAGCACAATTCCCATGTACTCTTCTGGGAAAATAGACACACGCACGGCTTTACAACAATCCTCGTAGGGACTCTCCAGCGGGGAAGATCTTTCTAAAAATTCTATAATCCTCCCGCTACTTGATTGAGTGAGGTTTATGAAAAGAAACATTTACTCCTGTGTCAAGCTGGCTACGTGTGTGTGTGTGTGTGTGTGTGTGTGTGTGTGTGGTGTGTGTATGCCTGGCTGAGCTGCTGATAAGCCTTGGCTGATAAATGAGTGTGGTGAGAATAGTGAATGAGGGTTGAGAGAGAGAGAGGGAGGGAGAGAGAGAGAGAGAGAGGGAGAGAGGAGAGAGAGGCAGAGACCCAAAAGGCATCTCGAGGGAAGGAATAAAAACCAACAGAGGGGAAATATCATCTAAGAGGAAGGGAAGGTAAAGGAAGGTAAGGGAAGGGAAGGGAAGGGAAGGGAAAAGGAAGATCATCCAGTCACAGCACGAAGGGGAACCAGAAAAGGAAACGAGAAAACTCAAGGAATCCGAAATTTCTTAAAGACGATGTATATAACCGCATGAAGAAGAGTGACGGCCGATTACGGATCCATTTTACTCCACTGCCTCACACTGACTTATTTAATGACCTGACCGTATAGATTCTTTTTTATATATATAGTTAAGTTATACCTCAAAACCCCTCACTATTTTCTTCCTACCTCTCTCTCTCTCTCTCTCTCTCTCTCTCTCTCCTCCCTCCTCCTCCTCCTCCTCCTTTGACCTCCCACCTAGCGCACTTCAAAGCCTCAGTCTCCTCCTCTATCAGTTATATCACTTTATTTTCATCTTTCCAGTGATTCATTTTATATTTTCCTCTCTCCATTTTCTTCTTTTTTCCTTGACCTATTCCTACATTTAAATATTACAGTAAGTGACAAATTCCATCACTTCCTCCCTTTTTAACCTTCATTTGTTTTGCTTTTTCTCTTTTATTTGGTAACTTTAGATTAATTTACAACTCTCTATTTGTTTTCAGTTTTGTATCACACTGGCTCTCTCCCCTTCTCTCTCCCCTCCCACACACACACCTCTAAACCTAGATATCACGGCTCCCCTCACTCTCTCTCCCTCTCCCACACGCCTCCCCTCACACTCTCCCTCTCCCACACCTCCCCTCACTCACTCTCCCCTCCCACACACCTCACTTCACTCTCTCCCTTGTTCGGTTCTGATTTGATAACCAATAGCTTCACTAGATGTAAGTGTAGGATAATTCACATACAAAGGAAATTATATCAACATTCAGGTATTCTCTCTAACTAACCTTTCCTCTTCGTTGTCCTTATATAAATTACGCTGATTCTCTGTTTTTCTTCAGTCTACCAATGTTTTTTTTTTAATATGTATTTCTTTCGTTGGAGTTGAAAATATTGAGTTAACCCTTACACTGCCGTCTACAGCAATTACTGTAAACCAAATTATTAATTGTAGCGACAAATTGGCAACTACCGGGCATGCAAGCATTAACCACGCCCCTTTTCAAATCAGTCACACCCCATCTGTATATATATTATATATATATATATATATATATATATATATATATATTTAATTATTTTTTTTATATTAGATATATATATATATATATATATATATATATATATTAAATTTTTTTTTATATTGGATATATATATATATATATATATATATATATATATATTTCAATTTTTTTATTTTATTAGATATATATATATATATATATATATATATATATATATATAAATATATATATATATATATATATATATATATATATATATATATAATATATATATATATATATATATATTTATCATTTTTATCATCAATGTTTATTTTTATCATTGTTTATTTTTATCATCAATGTTTATTTTTATCATCATTATTTATTTGTATCATCAATATTTATTTTTATCATCAATATTTATTTTTATCATCATTATTTATTTTTATCATCATTATTTATTTTTATCATTATTATTTATTTTTATCATTATTATTTATTTTTATCATTATTATTTATTTTTATCATTATTATTTATTTTTATCATTATTATTTATTTTTATCGTTATTATTTATTTTTATCGTTAATATTTATTTTTATCATTAATATTTATTTTTATCATTAATATTTATTTTCATCATTAATATTTATTTTTATCATTAATATTTATTTTTTATCATTAATATATATTTTTATCATTAATATTTATGTTTATCATTAATATATATTTTTATCATTAATATATATTTTTATCATTAATATTTATTTTTATCATTAATATATATTTTTATCATTAATATTTATTTTTATCATTAATATTTATTTTTTATCATTAATATATATTTTTATCATTAATATATATTTTTATCATTAATATTTATTTTTATCATTAATATTTATTTTTATCATTAATATATATTTTTATCATTAATATATATTTTTATCATTAATATATATTTTTATCATTAATATTTATTTTTATCATTATTATTTATTTTTATCATTAATATTTATTTTTATCATTAATATTTATTTTTATCATTAATATTTATTTTTATCATTAATATATATTTTTATCATTAATATATATTTTTATCATTAATATATATTTTGATCATTAATATTTATTTTGATCATTAATATTTATTACTATAATTATTAATATTTATTTACTCCAACAGCAACACTTCCTTAACATGTATTATTATTAATTTCAAAACCTTTAACTTCAATATAAGTTTTTGTGGATTTATGATGAAAATGGATTCGTGAAATTTTTGGCCCGAAGATTTCCACCAGAATTTGAGTCCAAAATAGTTTAGTCATTTTACAAGTAAAGTATTAGTCCTACAACAAAGATGTATGGAAACAAAGTTGTTCAGCTTGACAAGTTCTATCTGATGCTGTCATCCGTTTGTAAATTACTCTTTTGGTTTAGGAGAAAAATGTAATTAAGTAGAAGTTTCGTGTAAAATACAAATATATAAATATCTCCATTACTTACATTCCAATTACATTCTAGTAAAGCTCAAAGGAACGGGCGTCTCCTGCTCTATATTTACTATTACGAATGTTTTTTACGTAAACCTCATACTTTTCGAGTTATTTTGAAAAACATGATTTCATGAAAAAAATCTAAGGTGACACCCTTGAAAATTTCGTGAAAAATTTCCACTACTCAGAATTTCATGAAAATTTGTACCTAAAGGTTTTCAGTCAAACTGAACACGAATCTGGACTCAGTTTCATCATTAAAATAATATTAAACACTATATACGCATGTGTGATACGCCTAAAACTATTTATTCTCTCTATTTATCTCTCTATCTCTATCGCGCTCCCTCTCTCTCTCTCTCTCTCTCTCTCTCTCTCTCTCTCTCTCTCTCCCACTCTCCAAACTCCTACAGCAAAATCATAATATTCTCCCCCTCCTCCTCCTTTATGTCTTCCTTCTTAAATAGTCTTCAGTGGACCAATTAGCGCCAATATTTATTTTTATCATTAATATTTATTTTTATCATTAATATTTATTTTTTATCATTAATATATATTTTTATCATTAATATATATTTTTATCATTAATATATATTTTTATCATTAATATTTATGTTTATCATTAATATATATTTTTATCATTAATATATATTTTTATCATTAATATTTATTTTTATCATTAATATATATTTTTATCATTAATATATATTTTTATCATTAATATTTATTTTTATCATTAATATTTATTTTTATCATTAATATTTATTTTTATCATTAATATTTATTTTTATCATTAATATATATTTTTATCATTAATATATATTTTTATCATTAATATTTATTTTTATCATTAATATTTATTTTTATCATTAATACCTATTTTTATCATTAATATATATTTTTATCATTAATATATATTTTTATCATTAATATTTATTTTTATCATTAATATTTATTTTTTATCATTAATATATATTTTTATCATTAATATATATTTTTATCATTAATATTTATTTTTATCATTAATATTTATTTTTATCATTAATATTTATTTTTATCATTAATATTTATTTTTATCATTAATATATATTTTTATCATTAATATATATTTTTATCATTAATATTTATTTTTATCATTAATATTTATTTTTATCATTAATATTTATTTTTAACATTAATATTTATTTTTTATCATTAATATATATTTTTATCATTAATATATATTTTTATCATTAATATATATTTTTATCATTAATATTTATTTTTATCATTAATATTTATTTTTTATCATTAATATATATTTTTATCCTTAATATATATTTTTATAATTAATATAAAATTTTATCATTAATATATATTTTTATCATTAATATATATTTTTATCATTAATATTTATGTTTATCATTAATATATATTTTTATCATTAATATATATTTTTATCATTAATATTTATTTTTATCATTAATATATATTTTTATCATTAATATATATTTTTATCATTAATATATATTTTTATCATTAATATATATTTTTATCATTAATATATATTTTTATCATTAATATATATTTTTATCATTAATATATATTTTTATCATTAATATTTATTTTTATCATTAATATTTATTTTTATCATTAATATATATTTTTATCATTAATATTTATTTTTTATCATTAATATATATTTTTATCATTAATATATATTTTTATCATTAATATTTATTTTTTATCATTAATATTTATTTTTATCATTAATATATATTTTTATCATTAATATATATTTTCATCATTAATACATATTTTTATCATTAATATTTATTGCTATCATTATTATTTATTTTTATCATTAATATTTATTTTGATCATTAATATATATTTTTATCATTAATATATATTTTTATCATTAATATATATTTTTATCATTAATATTTATTTTTATCATTATTATTTATTTTTATCATTAATATTTATTTTTATCATTACTATTTATTTTTATCATTAATATATATTTTTATCATTAATATATATTTTTATCATTAATATATATTTTTATCATTAATATTTATTTTTATCATTATTATTTATTTTTATTAATATTTATTTTTATCATTAATACTTATTTTTTATCATTAATACATATTTTTATCATTAATATATATTTTTATCATTAATATATATTTTTATCATTAATATTTATTTTTATCATTAATATATATTTTTATCATTAATATATATTTTTATCATTAATATATATTTTTATCATTAATATTTATTTTTATCATTATTACTTATTTTTATCATTAATATTTATTTTTTTCATTAATATATATTTTTATCATTAATATATATTTTTATAATTAAAATATATTTTTATCATTAATATTTATTTTTATCATTAATATTTATTTTTATCATTAATATATATTTTTATCATTAATATATATTTTTATCATTAATATTTATTTTTTATCATTAATATATATTTTTATCATTAATATATATTTTTATTATTAATATTTATTTTTATCATTAATATTTATTTTTATCATTAATATATATTTTTATCATTAATATATATTTTTATCATTAATATATATTTTTATCATTAATATTTATTTTTATCATTAATATTTATTTTTTATCATTAATATATATTTTTATCATTAATATATATTTTTATCATTAATATATATTTTTATCATTAATATATATTTTTATCATTAATATTTATTTTTATCATTAATATTTATTTTTATCATTAATATATATTTTTATCATTAATATATATTTTTATCATTAATATATATTTTTATCATTAATATTTATTTTTATCATTAATATTATTTTTATCATTAATATATATTTTTATCATTAATATATATTTTTATCATTAATATTTATTTTTATCATTAATATTTATTTTTATCATTAATATTATTTTTATCATTAATATTTATTTTTATCATTAATATTTATTTTTATCATTAATATTATTTTTATCATTAATATATATTTTTATCATTAATATATATTTTTATCATTAATATTTATTTTTATCATTAATATTTATTTTTATCATTAATATTTATTTTTATCATTAATATTTATTTTTTATCATTAATATATATTTTTATCATTAATATATATTTTTATCATTAATATATATTTTTATCATTAATATATATTTTTATCATTAATATATATTTTTATCATTAATATTTATTTTTATCATTAATATTTATTTTTATCATTAATATATATTTTTATCATTAATATATATTTTTATCATTAATATATATTTTTATCATTAATATTTATTTTTATCATTAATATTTATTTTTATCATTAATATATATTTTTATCATTAATATATATTTTTATCATTAATATATATTTTTATCATTAATATTTATTTTTATCATTAATATTTATTTTATCATTAATATATATTTTTATCATTAATATATATTTTTATCATTAATATATATTTTTATCATTAATATTTATTTTTATCATTAATATTTATTTTTATCATTAATATATATTTTTATCATTAATATATATTTTTATCATTAATATATATTTTTATCATTAATATATATTTTTATCATTAATATATATTTTTATCATTAATATTTATTTTTATCATTAATATATATTTTTATCATTAATATATATTTTTATCATTAATATATATTTTTATCATTAATATTATTTTTATCATTAATATATATTTTTATCATTAATATATATTTTTATCATTAATATTTATTTTTATCATTAATATTTATTTTTATCATTAATATTTATTTTTATCATTAATATTTATTTTTATCATTAATATATATTTTTATCATTAATATATATTTTTATCATTAATATTTATTTTTATCATTAATATATATTTTTATCATTAATATTTATTTTTATCATTAATATTTATTTTTTATCATTAATATATATTTTTATCATTAATATATATTTTTATCATAAATATATATTTTTATCATTAATATATATTTTTATCATTAATATTTATTTTTATCATTAATATTTATTTTTATCATTAATATTTATTTTTATCATTAATATTTATTTTTATCATTAATTTATATTTTTATCATTAATGTATATTTTTATCATTAATATTTATTTTTTTCATTAATATTTATTTTTATCATTAATACTTATTTTTATCATTAATATATATTTTTATCATTAATATATATTTTTATCATTAATATTTATTTTTATCATTAATATATATTTTTATCATTAATATATATTTTTATCATTAATATATATTTTTATCATTAATATATATTTTTATCATTAATATTTATTTTTATCATTAATATATAATTTTTATCATTAATATTTATTTTTATCATTAATATTTATTTTTTATCATTAATATATATTTTTATCATTAATATATATTTTTATCATAAATATATATTTTTATCATTAATATATATTTTTATCATTAATATTTATTTTTATAATTAATATTTATTTTTATCATTAATATTTATTTTTATCATTAATATTTATTTTTATCATTAATTTATATTTTTATCATTAATGTATATTTTTATCATTAATATTTATTTTTTTCATTAATATTTATTTTTATCATTAATACTTATTTTTATCATTAATATATATTTTTATCATTAATATATATTTTTATCATTAATATTTATTTTTATCATTAATATATATTTTTATCATTAATATATATTTTTATCATTAATATATATTTTTATCATTAATATTTATTTTTATCATTAATATATATTTTTATCATTAATATATATTTTTATCATTAATATATATTTTTATCATTAATATATATTTTTATCATTAATATTTATTTTTATCATTAATATTATTTTTATCATTAATATTTATTTTTATCATTAATATATATTTTTATCATTAATATTTATTTTTATCATTAATATATATTTTTATCATTAATATTATTTTTATCATTAATATTTATTTTTATCATTAATATTTATTTTTATCATTAATATTATTTTTATCATTAATATTTATTTTTATCATTAATATTTATTTTTATCATTAATATATATTTTTATCATTAATATATATTTTTATCATTAATATATATTTTTATCATTAATATATATTTTTATCATTAATATTTATTTTTATCATTAATATTTATTTTTTATCATTAATATTTATTTTTATCATTAATATATATTTTTATCATTAATATATATTTTTATCATTAATATATATTTTTATCATTAATATATATTTTTATCATTAATATATATTTTTATCATTAATATTTATTTTTATCATTAATATTTATTTTTATCATTAATATTATTTTTATCATTAATATTTATTTTTATCATTAATATTTATTTTTATCATTAATATTTATTTTTATCATTAATATATATTTTTATCATTAATATTATTTTTATCATTAATATATATTTTTATCATTAATATTTATTTTTATCATTAATATTTATTTTTATCATTAATATATATTTTTATCATTAATATATATTTTTATCATTAATATTTATTTTTATCATTAATATATATTTTTATCATTAATATATATTTTTATCATTAATATATATTTTTATCATTAATATTTATTTTTATCATTAATATTATTTTTATCATTAATATTTATTTTTATCATTAATATTTATTTTTATCATTAATATTTATTTTTATCATTAATATTTATTTTTATCATTAATATTTATTTTTATCATTAATATTTATTTTTATCATTAATATATATTTTTATCATTAATATTTATTTTTATCATTAATATTTATTTTTATCATTAATATTTATTTTTATCATTAATATATATTTTTATCATTAATATATATTTTTATCATTAATATTTATTTTTATCATTAATATATATTTTTATCATTAATATTATTTTTATCATTAATATTTATTTTTATCATTAATATTTATTTTTATCATTAATATTTATTTTTATCATTAATATATATTTTTATCATTAATATTTATTTTTATCATTAATATATATTTTTATCATTAATATTTATTTTTATCATTAATATTTATTTTTATCATCATTATTTATTATCATTAATATTTATTTTTATCATTAATATTTATTTTTATCATTAATATTTATTTTTATCATTAATATTTATTTTTATCATTAATATTTATTTTTATCATTAATATTTATTTTTATCATTAATATTTATTTTTATCATTAATATTTATTTTTATCATTAATATTTATTTTTATCATTAATATTTATTTTTATCATTAATATTTATTTTTATCATTAATATTTATTTTTATCATTAATATTTATTTTTATCATTAATATTTATTTTTATCATTATATTTATTTTTATCATTAATATTTATTTTTATCATTAATATTTATTTTATCATTATATTTATTTTATCATTAATATTTATTTTTATCATTAATATTTATTTTTATCATTATTTATTTTTATCATTATTTATTTTTATCATTATATTTATTTTTATCATTAATATTTATTTTTTTCATTAATATTTATTTTTATCATTAATATTTATTTTTATCATTATTTTTCATTTTTATCATCAATATTTATTTTTATCATTAATATTTATTTTTATCATCAATATTTATTTTTATCAACATTATTTATCTTTATCATCATTATTTATCTTTATCATCATTATTTATCTTCATCATTAATATTTATTTTCATCATTAATATTTATTTTTATCATTATTATTTATTTTTATCATTAATATTTATTTTTATCATTAATATTTATTTATATCATTATTATTTATTTATATCATTAATATTTATTTTTATCATTAATATTTATTTTTTATTATTATTTATTTTTATCATTATTTATTTTTATCATTATTATTTATTTTTATTATTATTTATTTTTATCATTAATATTTATTTTTATCATTAATATTTATTTCTATCATTAATATTTATATTTTATCATTAATATTTATTTTTATCATTAATATTTATTTTTATCATTAATATTTATTTTTATCATTAATATTTATCATTATTATTATTATTATTGCTATTATTATTGTTATCATCATTATTATTATCATTATTATTATCATTATTATTAGTAGTAGTCGTATCATTATTATTATTATTATTATTATTATATTTATCATTAGTATTATTAGTATGATTATTATTATTATCATTATTATTTTTATTATTGTCATTATCACTTGTGGTATAATTTTGACTAACAAAACGAACACAAACACAAAAGGACTGCCACGTTTGTAAACACACCACCCAGCGACCCAAGAAAAGATAAATAACTTATCACTGTAAGGAGTGGGTGGGTGGGTGGATGGATGGTGGATGGTTGGGTGGTAGGATGGATGAACGGTGGATGGGGTTGCTGGGTGGATGGGTGAATGAATGGGTGTGTGGGTGGTGGGTGGGTGGAGATGGGTGGTGGATGGGTGGGTGATGGGTGGGTGGGTGGGATGGGTGGGATGGATGGATGGATGGATGGGTGGGTGGATGTATAGGTGGGTGGATGAATGAATGATGTGAGGCAGGCAGGCTGTACATTCATAATGTTGGTGCTGTGTTCAGTGTGGATAACGACGCTAGCCTATCCGATGAGCTGCGTCAAGTTGTCAATGGTACATTTTTACAGAATATTTGCATCCAAGATATATTGTGTATAGAAAGAAAAATATGTTTCCTCTATTCTTCAGATCGTTGAGAGTTGATAAAGAAAAATTTGAATAAAATCATAATTATTTAAAAAAATCGAACACATAGAAAAGACCTCGGCAGTGTAAGGGTTAAGGTATAAAAGAAAGGAAGTCGATGTTCTATAAAAAAAAATATATATATACCACAACAGAGAGACAATATAAGACTCAATCAAAAGCCAATGGTGGGGACTTAAAGCTCTCTCTCTCTCTCTCTCTCTCTCTCTCTCTCTCTCTCTCTCTCTCTCTCTCTCTCTGTCAGCCAAACTATTGGTCGCATGGGACTTATCTTCCTCTCAATATACTCTTCCTCATACTTACTTTTCCTTTATTTAGCCTCACACTTCTCCTTCCTTCCTTCCTTCCTTCATACTGTATCTCTCATTTTCTCTCTCTATGTATTCTTTTTATATATTCTTTCTCTCTCTTCCTCCTCTCCCTTACCTTTCCTTCCTTCTCTCCTCTCCCTAATTCTTCCTTCCTTCCTCACTCTTCCCTCCCTCCTCTCCCTCACTCTTCCCTCCTCTCCCTCACTCCTCTCTCCTCTCCCTCACTCTTCCTCCTCTCACTCCCTCACTCTTCCTCCTCTCACTCCCTCACTCTTCCTCCCTTCTCTCCCTCACACTTCCTTCTCTCCTCTTCCTCACGTCCCTCCCAGCACATTCCTCCGGCCTTCCACTCCTCCTACGTGACACACATCCTGATAGAGATACCTCCTTACATCCTTCAACTCTCACCCTTCACCCACACTTTGTCATCCTTCAGGACTTAAAGCCGATATTTCAACCGCCGCCCACATCCACATCCACACCCACACCCACACCCACGCCCACACCCATACCCACACCCACTACCCCAAGATTTTTTTTCTTCTTCAGTTTGGGGTAAATTTTCCATCTTCTTCGCTTCCTCAATTTTGGTTTTGCATGATTAAGGTTAAAATGAGAATTAATTTAGGTGAGGAGGTGCAGGTGTGCCGAGGGAAAGGTTAATAGGAAGGTAATTATAGTCTAGAAAGGAGGAGGAGGAAGAGGAGGAGGAGGAGGAGGAGGAGGAGGAACACATAGGAACACATAGGAAGAACAAACAGCAACAGACCTGCTGGCCCTTACGAGGCTGTTTGTGAGTACACTGTCTACTCTAGAGTGAAGGATACAGGATAGTAAGGGTGAAGGCTTCTCTTAGCATAGGTGGAAATTTTGAAAACTTATTAATATTTTGAAACTTATTATTATTTTGAAAACTCGTGAAGGTTATTCTAAGTGTGTTTTTATTGTGTTTTTGTTGTGTTGATCAGGAATCTGGACTCAGTTTTATCATTACTGTCACGGAAATGCATTGTTCAATTTTGGACCGAAATTTTCCACCAGAATTGAGGTCGAAATGATCTTTGTCATTTTACTATGAAACTATTACTCCTACAGTTTAAATGTTTATATACAAATTTATTAAGCTTGATGAGCTCTATCTAAATATCATATCAGATTTAAAATATATTGAACCGTTTAAGAAAAAAATAATGTTTTGTGTAAGTTTTGTTAAAAACACATATTTAGCATTTTCTCAATAACCAATAGTCCAATTATATTTCTGTATAGCTCATTAGAACGGGCGTCTCATGCTCAATCTTTACTAATATATACAACTTTTACGTAATCCTCATACTTTTCAAGTTATTTCAAAAAACGTAATTTCTTGAAAAAAATCTAAGGGTGTCACCTTGGAAATTTGATGAAAAATTTTCACACCTCAGAATGTGATGAAAATTTCTACAATGATGTTTTGGGTCAAAATGAACACGAATCTGGACTTATTTTTATCATTACTAGAATATCAAACTGTATTTCACCACCTCCGAATGTGAATATTATACACTAATATACACTATCTAGGAGGAGGAGGAGGAGGAGGAGGAGGAGGAGGAGAAGGGGATAAAAAATGTAGAAATAAGAGAATGGAAAGAAAATAAAAAACCAAAGAACATAAATGAGTACTGAAAAGGAAAATGAAAAGTAAAATTAAAAAAAATATATAAAAAACTGGTAAAGCAAGAAATCAAGGACAAAGACATTAAAAAAGGAGACGGATGACAGAATGCAAGGCAAGAGGAAAGGATGAATGTGAGGACACGCTAACCTTGAAATGATTAACCTGAAAATGTGCCCCAAAAACACCTCAATTCCACGATGACCTTGCAGGGATGAACACACCTTTTTACACTTTGACTCGGGATGTTCCTCATTTGTTCATCTGTTCTCACCTGTTCTTCAATTTACCTGTCCTTGGGTTAATACGATTTTTTTTTGCATATTTAAATTTTGTTCTAACTTATCATTTATTCTCTTAACTTATTTATTGATTTCTTTCTTTACTAATGTGTTGTTTATTTATTGTTCTTCCGTTTGTTTATCTCCGCTATTCTTGTTCTTTGTTCTAATGCAATGAAAACGAAGAACAGGAAAAATATAGAAAATTTACAACGACAAGGAAGATAAGTTTTGGGTTCCTGTATCTAACTGTGTGTGTGTGTGTGTGTGTGTGTGTGTGTGTGTGTGTGTGTGTGTGTGTGTGTGTGTGTGTGTGTGTGTGTGTGTGTGCGTGTGTGTGTGTGTGTGTGTGTGTGTGTGTGTGTCTGTGTGTGTGTGTGTGTGTGTGTGTGTGTGTGTGTGTGTGTGTGTGTGTGTGTGTGTGTGTGTGTGTGTGTGTGCGTGCGTGTGCGTGCGATATGCCAAGGTTGTGGGGATGTTTTAGATAGGAGGAGGAGGAAGAGGAGGAGGAGGAAAAGGAGAAAACGAAATCTATATTACTTCTCTCATTTTATCTATCTATCTTATCTTGGTGACATTTTCTCATACTTTCTCTCTCTCT
>JAPQNM010000012.1:10247183-10274683 GCA_029783475.1 Metacarcinus magister | reverse complement strand
TTTAAGTTTAACGAGGCTTAACGAGGCTAAACGACCCATTGAAAGGATAGTTTTTAATTCATAAATTCACTAATTCATTAATTCATCCATTCATACAAACTTTCTGAAACATAATTACGGGAGCGAGGAACGTCAAAGAGGAAATATTATGAAAAATATTAATGTTTTATTTATTTATTTATTTATTTTTAAACAGGCGAGTGTATGTTGTGTATTCTGTATTTTCACTTTATTTTATTTTATTCTGTATGTGTTTTAGTTTTTTTTTTATTCTGTGTTCTGTATTTTGACTCTTGTATTGCATTTTGTATTCTGTATGCTGCTTTGTATTTATATTTTTTGTACTGTATTATTCATTCTATATTATACATTATGTAATCTGCATTTTATTTCTGTATCATGTATTTTGACGTTTGTGTGGTGGTAGTGGTGGTGGTGGAGGTAGTGATTGTGGTGGTAGAGGTGGTGGTGGTGGTGGTAGTAGAGGTAGTGATTGTAGTGGTAGTGGTAAGCTAAACTTTACATACTATAGAAACTCAAATAAAAGTGGCAGCAGTGTTGACCAAAATGGAATCACAGTGGTCATCGTCGTTCACTTAATCCACCAAAACCCACCACATTTTCCACCCTGCCAATACCACACACCCATTTGCTGCTCTAAAACTCCACTTGAAAGGCGAAACTAAATCTTTGAAAAACCCGCCATCGTGACACCTTCAAGAGTTACGATCTTGCTCTTGACTCTACACAGACAATTCCTTCGACAATGACTCTTCTAGGTTATTTATTTCCACCTCTTCTTACGTCCCCCCAACACCCCAACCCACTTCCCCTTCCTTGCTATAGTGGAGGAGAGAATGTTCCACTGTTTCGTTAGATAATGGTTTGAGTTGAATTGAAATGATTCGCTGGTTCACGGAAATGCTTCAGTCGTGTTTATCATGCGAATCAGACTTTGAATAGGAGGAAAGCGATTGAAGATGATAGGATGCAAGAACACTGACAAGAATTGAAGGTAATATGAGAAAGAAAGAGACGTGAAACAATGGTAGAATGCAAATTGAATCAACAGATAAAAAGGTACATGACAATAAAACAATGTAAAGATGATAGGAAATAAGAAAAAAATAATAAGAATTGAAGGTAATATGAAGAAGAAAAAAAACATGAAACAATGGTAGGATAAAAATTGAATAGTAAGTAATAACAACAATAACAAATAACAATAACAAACCATACTAGAACTACAACTGAAAATAAAGCCTTTTACACCACTTACTGTAATTACACTTCGTTATTTACAAAAGAAAAATAGTGAATAAATAAATGAATATAAATAAACAAATAAAGAATAAACCAACATAAAGAAAACCTGGAGCAGAGAGAGAGCGAGGGGGAGAGAGAGAGAGAGAGAGAGAGAGAGAGAGAGAGAGAGAGAGAGAGAGAGAGAGAGAGAGAGAGAGAGAGAGAGAGAGAGAGAGAGAATATTATATGTTAAGGCTGACTCGAGCACCGTCTATCAATATTCCGACTACACCTACACCACCACCACCACCACCACCACCACCACCACCACCACCGCCACCACCACCACCACCACCACCGCCACCACCACCACCACCACCACCACCACCACCATTGCCGTCATCGGAAATCCATGAGGAGTAACTATGGTAGGAGTAAACCCACAAGATACTGTTAATACGTTATTGATGTTGTGGTTTCCTTCCTTGTTTCCTTCTTCCATGCCTTCTCCCCATTCCGTATTCCATCCCTAGCATCACTGTTCCATTCCTCCCATCCCATCCTATCCTATCCTCCCACTCCTGCCTCGTTCCTCTAGTCTCTTCTATCTCATTCCCTTTCCCCGTTCCGTTCCGTTTCATTCCGTTCCAACAGCAGGAAGATCTGACCTAACTTCCCTCCGCCACAGACCACCAATGACAGCCTCCACTAATTATTTATGTCACCTCTACGCTCCCAGTCGCCTTGGTCACCTCAGCCACTCTCCTCTTATTACCTTTAACGGTGGAAGGAAGGCGGAAGACAGGTGGAAGGCAGGTGGGAGGGAGGTGGAAGGGAGGTGGAAGGTGAAAATGTCGACCCAATGTGGATAAAGGTACGGCAGGAGAGAATAAATAAGAGTGGAGAGATGGAAGGTAGAGAGGTAGAGGTAGAGTTTACAAAAGCCTCGCGTATTATACTAATGAAAGGTAGTCCACCAAGGCCAGAGGAGTGTTATTATAATGATGTATAAGGCAGAATATTTTTTGGGGAAGAGTCCGGGTAGGATAAGTAGACTCGAGTAAAAAAAAAGAAAAGAAGTGTACTCAAGCGCAAAAAAAGCAAAAAATAAAAAAATAAAAAAGGGTGACGAACGGAAGGAAAGAAGGAAGGACGGAAGGAAGGAAGGAAGGAAGGAAGAGATAAAAAAAAAGAAAATAAATGAGGGAAGAGGAAAAAAAAAGAAAGAGAGAGAGACAGGTGGATTTGGCTTGCTTTCAGGTGTGCTGCAGGTGTGTGTGTGTGTGTGTGTGTGTGTGTGTGTGTGTGTGTGTGTGTGTGTGTGTGTGTGTGTGTCGGTTTGAAGGGGTCAGTTGGGCAGGTGTGACGGTAAGGTCAGTGTCACGGCGCAGCGGTATTGATTCCAAGGCCGTGGGGGGGGTGGGGTGGGAGGAGGAAGAGGAGGAGGAGGAGGAAGGCGGAGGAGCAGAAGAAGAGGGGAAAAATATGCTGAGGAGGAGGAGAGTGCTAGCGAAGATGGTCAAAAGAGGAGAAAGAGAATGGGGAGGAGGAGGAGGAGGAGGAGGAGGAGGAGGAGGAGGAGGAGGAGGAGGAGGAGGAGGAGGAGGAGGAGGAGGAGGAGGAGGAGAGAGTATGATTCCAGAGGGGGAAAGCAGGAAGGAAGGAAGGAAGGAAGGAAGGCGAGTTTTGAAAGCAGTGAAAATGAAAGAGGAAGAATTTGGAAAAAGGGAATGGCGTAAAATTCATGAGAGTATGACAAGCTAAAACGAGGAGGAGGAGGAGGAGGAGGAGGAGGAGGAGGAGGAGGAGGAGGAGGAGGAGGAGGAGGAGGAGGAGGAGGAGGAGGAGGAGGAAGAGGAGGAGGAGGAAGAGCAGGAGGAAGAGGAGGAGGAAGAGGAGGAGGAAGAGAACATAACTTTACATAGGCTACCAGAGACCAGTTAACCTACATACATTATTTCTGGTAACTTACAACTTGAGGAGAGAGAACAAGATACAACAGAGCAAGTTTCCTCCCCACCCACCCCACTACCCCATCCACCTCTCCCTCCACCATCCACCTTCCCCCTCCCCCAACATACGTGTCAGCAGGAAACAGTTAGAAGGAAACACCATGTACCTTGCAGAAAATAACACAAGGACACAGAGAGTTTCAAGGTAAGGAACGAGATGGAGAAAGGAAGATACAACACTATAATTAAACCACCACCATTAAGGTTAGCTATTGCATTCTAAAGGGGAGAATAACTTTTTCAATGACTCGAAAAAGAACACATGTGGGCTGTTCTTCATTAACTAATAAGAAAAAAAGTAAATTAACTGAAAAAATTTTGATCGCATAACTAAAATAGCGTTCGTGAAGTTGAATATTTTATGGTTTTTCTGCTAATGTTTTCACTCTTCCTAGATGCTAACTGTCTATCTGTGTCTATCTGTCTATCTATCTATCTGTCTGTCTGTGTGCCTGCTTGCCTGTCTGTCTGTCTGTCTGTGTGCCTGCCTGTCTGCCTGTCTGTCTGTCTGTCCACAATCTCTCAAACTCCACCAAAATGTTACATCTCTTTACTGTCTTTTACCGTCACTTTCATGATTACTGTTCTTATAAACATACTAACTGCTCCATCCTTGACCCTTCCCTTTACCCAAGACCAACACTAACCTAACCTAACCTAACCTAACCCAAGACCAACACTAATACTACCTACTTACTCTCACTCCCCTTATATCTAATTCCCTAATGCAAGATAAATATTTTCTTTTTGAACCAGCAATGTTAGATTTATTATTATCATTATTATTATTATTATTATTCTTGCTCAACCAGCCAACCATCCAGCCACCCACCCTTCCTCTCTCTCTTACCTGCCAAATACAAAAAAAAAATAAAATACATAAATGACGGATGGTAGGGACGAGAATGCAGCTGGGGATGGAAAAGAGGAAACTAAAAAATATAAAGGTGGGAAACTGCCACGTGGAAGAATGTACGAGGGGAAGGAAAGGTCGATTTAGGGGCGTCGAGAGGAGAGAGAGAGAGAGAGAGAGAGAGAGAGGAGAGAGAGAGAGAGAGAGAGAGAGAGAGAGAGAGAGAGAGAGAGAGAGAGTCATAAAAGGCTAGTGATAAATATTACCAATAACGTCACGACATTTACTGGAGAGAACAAATTAAGTTGCGCACACACACACACACACACACACACACACACACACACACACACACACATTACCTCCCTCTCTCTGCCTCGTGTGTGTGTGTGTGTGTGTTATTTAAAATCAAACTAAACTAAACTCAATTGAATAAACCCAATATATGCCACTCAAAGGCTGCCACGTCCAAATAACTTCAACATAATACTTTACAAGACAGATGGTTGGAAGGAAAACAGAGAAGAAAACGAGAACGAGAGCGAGAGAGCGAGAGAGAGAGAGAGAGAGAGAGAGAGAGAGAGAGAGAGAGGTAACACAAGTCTGATGAAAGCATGGCAGGAGAAAGGTGGAGGAAAGGGTAAAGGGATGGAAACATGAAACTAAAAAGAGGAAAAGTAAAAGAGAGGAAGGAAAGGATTCAGAAGTCTCTCAATGAATGAAAACGAGGGAAGGAGGAGAAAGGAGGGAAGGAGGAGAGAGGAGAAAAGAGGAGGAGGGAAGAATGGGGATGAATGAGGAGGGAGGAGGGAGGAGGAGGAGGAGGAGGGAAGAATGGAGAGGAGAGAAGAATGAGGAGGCAGTAAGAAGAGGAAGGAAGGAAGGAGAGGAAGTTAACATGAACCATGAAGTTAGTAAAAAATAAAAGGAAAGAAGTTAGATAGTATGGAAAGCAATCAAATATAACTTCACCCACTGACCCAAAAAACAAACACACACACACACACACACACACACACACACACACAAACTAACATAGCAATAGGAGAGGAAAACTAACCACTAACTAACTAACTAACCTAAACCCAACATTTTTTTCCTTAGGTAATAATAGCTTTGAAGGGAATAGAGGCGTGGTGGGGAGGGGGAGGGGGGGAAGAGGGGAAGGGGAAGGGACAAGCAAGCAAGCAAGGCAGGTGATAAGACAGGGGTGGGTAGGTAGGGGCGGCAGGGAGCGGCAGGGGGCGGGCCAACGTTGATGTAGGACGAAATTCCGTGTAAAAGGTTGAGTCTTACTATAAATCAGAGTGTTTGGTGGCATGTAAAGGGTGGGTGGGTGGGTGGGTGTGTGTGTGTGTGTGTGTGTGTGTGTGTGTGTGTGTGTGTGTGTGTGTGTGTGTGTGTGTGTGTGTGTGGAGGAAAGGAAGTGAATAAATAAATAAAGGTGAAAGAATGAGAGAACAAGGAATAAGTCAAAATGAAAAGGAAAGGTGAACAGAAAAGATAAAAAGGAAAACAGGGAAGCGAGTCTGTTTGTGGAGGGAAAAGAAAATGGAGAAAAATAAAGAAAAGTGCAAGAATGGGAGATTAAAATAAAGACAATTATTGGAATATAAATAAAAAATATGTATGCAGAGTTATTATATTTATCAGTTTTTTTTTTCTTTCTTTCTTTCTTCTAGTTAACTGTCACACTTTCTTTCACTTTCAAGATAACCTAAAATTCTCGGATCCCTATCAATTAATTACCAAACTTTTAAAAACTTTCCCTATAAATCATTGTCCTTAATTAGGTAAGCTTATTATCACTACCACTGAAGGGATCAATCAACACCATACAGTTTAAAGTTGTAAAGTGGAAACCATTAATAGATTATGGCTTCGTGTAAAGGGTAATCTTGTCCACTTGATGTGTGTGTGTGTGTGTGTGTGTGTGTGTGTGTGTGTGTGTGTGTGTGTGTGTGTGTGTGTGTGTGTGTGTGTGTGTGTGTGTGTGTGTGTGTTTGGCTTCCTTATACAAAGACACAAGTCCATCCATGTTTAAACTTACATCCTTCTTCTTTGAACGGTCAGATTACCTATAACTCCAACAACCACCACCACAACCCTCTGATTATCACATATTTTTTCCTCACTGTTTATAATTAGTTCTCGAAGCCTTCCCTCTACCTCCTATCGGCACTAATTAGCGGTAGCACGGAAGATATCATTATGGAAACGTCCACTCTCTTCCTCAATGCATCTATTAAACAAGAGAGTCTGAGTTGAGTTGAGTTGAGTTGAGTTGAGTTGCTGGAATGATTGGGTGAAGAGGTTAGCTAGCAGTTAGTGGGTCGCCTCAGTCTCGGTCTCAGCCTCGCCACTATTAAGGAAGACCAAGAGTGAAGGGTAAGAAGGCGTTACCCAACACACTTCAACACACTTCACCTAATGACTCCCGCTGATGGAGCTTGAAATGAACCAAGTTATCTCCTAAAGGTTTCTCTCAGTTGGGTGAATCTAATGGTTTGCAAAGTTTCTACCGTGTCTTGTTTCTGTAATGTATGTATGGGCCGTTCTTCAGTGTTATTTGTTTTATACTTTTTGTTCTTGTTCTTCGTGTTTTTTTTCTTCTTTTTTTGTCTTTTTCTTCTTCGTTTTCATTTTCTTCAATTTTTTTCTTCTTTTTTTTCGTCTTCTTCTTCTTCTTCTTCTTCTTCTTCTTCTTCATCTTCTTCGTCTTCGTCTTCTTCTTCTTCTTCGTTGTCTGTTGCGAGGTTACCATTGAACACAATTTTCTTTTCTCTTTTTACGGTAACTTTCTAATGTGCTCTTCTAGTCATCCTCTCTATATATACTTTATACAGGAAGGTTTGAAATTACTGATAAAATGAAAATAAAATAAAATAAAAAATAAGACGGATGTGTAACCTATCATACATCTATCCAAAAAATCTTGACGCTTGCAAAAAAAAATAAGACCACGGGAGGAAAAAAGATAAAATAAAATAAAATATACGAATTCCTCCAATGAAAATAAAAATAATAACAATACTGTAATAGCAGCAACAGAATCGGTAACTATAATCTATTTTTCCTGGAGGCTGGGATGGAAAATATGTCCCGCTTTTATCCAGAGTCCATTTACACAACAAAGAATACGAATTGAAGAAAAAAAAACACTCGCAAAACACACAAAAAAACAAAGTACAGTCGGGATGCGGCTGGTTAGATTAAATTAGGTTAGGTTAGGGTTGAGGCAATGTTATGTTATATTATATTATGTTAGTTTAGGTTAGGTTAGGTAAGAGATAATGTTAGGTTAGGTTAGGTTAGAGGCAATGTTAGATAAAGTTAGAGAAGGTTAGGTTAGGTTAGGTTGGGGTAAAGGCAATGTTAGGTTAGGTTAGGTAAGGTTATGTTAGGTAAGGTTAGGTAAGATTAGGTTAGATTAGGTTAAGTTAGGTTAGGTTAAGTTAGGTTAGGTTAGGTTAGGTTAGGTTAGGTTAGGTTAGGTTAGGTTAGGGTAGAGGCAATGGTATATAAAGGCACAGATACGTCCCAAAGGTATTGTATATTGCAGGAGACAAGACCTCTCCTGCAGGTGACCTACTTGATAACCAGCCTACACATGCCCTTATATACACACGCCCACCTCCACGACCCTCACCACGCCCTCCACGACCCTTTCCACCTCCCCACCACTCACCCCTCCACGCCCACCTTCACGACCCCATCCACGCCCCTTCCATGACCCCCTCCACGCCCCCAACACTCACAATACAAGGGAGCAACACATTTTTATCCTGCCCACAATGGTTGGTCAGAACAGAAGCCTCGTAGGACACAAGACTGAAGACCTTCCTACTGCATCTATTTTTTTTTTTTATTATTATTTTTATTTATTTTTTTTATTTTATTTTTAGTCTTCGTGAACATATGCGACTCCCAGTATTTTTATCTAGGTGTGTATTGTGCCTGAAGGGAGGGGGAGGGAAGGGGGGGAGGGAATGGGGAGAGGAATGGGGAGAAGGGGAGGAGACTGTGCTTTTTCCGTTCCCTTCTTTCCTTTGTTTTTTTTTTTTTTTTCTTCCATTTTAGTTCATCAGTCAAATTCAAGGCAGGCGTAGTGAGCTTCAATTGTTTTTATTTATTTATTTATTTATTTATTTATTTATTTATTTATTGATTGATTTTTTTATTATTATTATTCTCTACCGTCAAGAAAACTATAAATGAAATGAATACACGCGCGCTTGGAATATATTTTTGTCTGGGAGTTATATAAGAAGAAAAAAATTGTATATATATATCTATTTAACTTGTTCTTTCTAGCAAGGAGGAGGAGGAGGAAAAAAATGGACGCACACATGTACAAATATATAAAAGACCACTTGTTCTCTCTCTCTCTCTCTCTCTCTCTCTCTCTCTCTCTCTCTCTCTCTCTCTCTCTCTCTCGTAATTGTTTCCTCCCTCCACCCATTGTTTCCTCCATAAAGTCCTTAGCTGTGACACACTATTGAGGACAACCTAGGCAGGTGTTGGGGGGGGGGAAACAGGTGTGTGAGGGAAACAGATGTGACCTCCTGACCTCCTGACCTGGCCTCGAGGGGAAACAGACAATACATAATGATAAATGTACATGTTTGGAAACTATATAGATATTACTTACATCACACACACACACACACACGAGGCAGTTCAGTTTCCCAGAAATGAAAATGGAACAAATGTAATGTATTCTTTCTTTCTCTCTCTTTCTCTCTCTCTCTCTCTCTCTCTCTCTCTCTCTCTCTCTCTCTCTCTCTCTCTCTCTCTCTCTTCCTTCATCTACTCACTACCTTTCTTTACCTCCTCCTTCCATTCACTATCCTTATTATTATCTTTCTCTCTATTATCTCTCTTTCTTTAACTTTCCATAACATAAATAACTTTCTATAATTAAATAAAAAATATCAATAATTAAATTAACAACCCAAGTCGAGAACCAAATACATACATACATACACACACACACACACACACACACACATACATACATACATACATAGATACACCAGTTTATTAGATTTTTCAGTATATCGTTAAGTCATTTGCAAAGGAATAACCGAAATTGATGTTAAAGGGTTATTAAAATGGATTGAAATTGTATCGAGTGGTAGTGGTGGTGGTGGTGGTGGTGACACGTGTTAGTTAATATTGGAAAGACAACCACGCCCCCCCCCCTTCCCCGCCCAAAGTTTCCCTATAGTTAACAAGGCAAGGCACACACGAACAGTACCGCCCCGTCCTGCCCCGCCCAGCCCCGCCAAGCCCCGCCGCCCCGGACTATATGTATCAAATTTCTTCGGGGAACTTTATGAAACACGGCAGACAAAAAGGGAAATAAAAAAAAAAGATACACAGCCTTGTTAGCTAATCCAATATACAGGTGACGCATCCAATCCCCTTGTGTTGACTTAGTAGTAGTAGTAGTAGTAGTAGTAGTAGTAGTAGTAGTATAGTAGTAGTAGTAGTAGTAAATTATCACGTATCGCACTCATTACACCCTCAAATTACTGCATCATTAATAACAACCATTCCACCATTAAATAACCATTAAAACAACGTAATAACGACATACTCTTATTACCCTCTCCTCCCTCCCTCCCTTCCCTCCCTCGCCATCGATATAGTTCACTCACTCAAAAAAAAACGTTCATATTTTTATCACCTAAGTTTAACATGAAGTTACACCGTTAGGAAGGTAAATATAACACTGATAAGGGAGCTGATTTAACCTTCCCGCTGATACTTGCGCTGTTAGAGAACCATAATGAGAACAGTAATGATCTGAATATAATTAATCGCTTGACTTGATCTTGTAATGTCTCCTCGTGAAAATTATTGATGACTGAATTCTTTTTATATTTTTTTATCATTGTAGTCATTTATTTGTATCACGATTATTATTATTTATTTTTATGTAAGTTTTCTTATATTGTTTTTATTAATGTAGTTTTGCAGGTATATAGGTCATCCATAAATATATACTAGTGATGATGTTTATGTATCAATAAATAATTGTTTCCTAATTTTCCGCCCTCCGTCATACACATACAAATAATATAACGACTGATCATAAAAAAAAACCGTATTAAATTTTCAATCAAATGAGCGACAAATGCACGATAATGTGAGAAAGCGGTACGACAGTCACTCATACACCATGCAACGTAATATCAATGCATAACGTATGTATACTAACCTACCACCATAATGTATAAGGTATTCATACACTACCATACAAGAAAATTCACCCCTGTATTAAAATGGTTTGACCTCAATTACCATCACGTGACCTTGAATAAAACTGTATTATCGTGTTCTCAAGACATGCAATTTAGGTAGTGGTGGTAGTGGTGGTGTGCAAAATAAGTCGTGGTGTAAAATATCTCCTGTTTTTTTTCTTCCCCTTTTCGTTGATTTTATACATTATTAGTCTATGTATTACCTTGTATGACCTGATAGTGTTGCTCTGATGTCTATGAAATGCGTTAGGATAGAAATAGAGAAGATAAACTAAAATAAGGAGTAAAAAGTAATGCATTGATATAAAACACATTCATATTACATTTTCCATTGTCTCTATTAATTTTTACCATAACTAAAAACTATTATAATGTGATGGGAAAAAAGGAGACAAATGTTTGGTTTCACAATTACAATCCGTAGAGATATTTAATTCCTGGAAGTTATTTTGCCCAACATCTACGTACATACATACATACATCACAACATCTACATCATCTGCATACTACAACGAGCAAACACAACACACTAACCTTGAACAAAAAAGCAAGGTGCAAAATTTTCCACATTCCTCTATAGACTTCTTGGTACTGCTGGCGTGTCTGGAAGGGAAAGGAATGGAAATAAAGGGAAAGGAAGGAAAGGAAAGGAATTAAAGGGAATGGGAATGGAAAAAACAGACCCTTCCGAGAAACGCAATACGAATCAACACTCACGTCATCTTCCTTCACCAGAAAAACACAATAACAATGAAAAAAAAAAACAACAACACTCCAGTCTGTCAGTCAAACGCAGCTCGTCTAGTAGTCTCTGTTTGTTTTGTCTCGAATGAACCTTGTGTTGGTGACATGTTTCGAATATTTGATGTTTCGAAGCAGTTTTACGTTGTTGTTTGAGTGTGAATGGGTGTGAGAGAGAGAGAGAGAGAGAGAGAGAGAGAGAGAGAGAGAGAGAGAGAGAGAGAGAGAGAGAGAGAGAGAGAGAATATTCCCATCCTATATGTAATTATCTCACAGTTTCACTCCCTTAATCGAGGCTTCAGTACAGTAAAGATTGAATCATTAAAAACAAAAGAGTCAACAAGATCAGATCCAATTCAACGCGTGTTTAAAAAGAATCGAATACCTTTAAAAACAACTCCCTAAGAAATAATAATAAAAAAAGAGGTATTTGTAGCGCAATAGGTTTTAGTTTCCTCTAGCTATTACTAGTGCTGCCATCTGTTGGACATATATAGCAACAGTATGGATAGATAGATAACCTAGATAGATAACCTAACCTAACCTAACCTAACCTAACCAAGAGAGCTATACAAGGTAGGCGTGAAATTACACTTTTCCTTAATGAAGCATTGAAACCAGGGTATTGAACTCAGAATCTGTGAACCTGACACTGTTTTGTGAACCTGACACTGTTTTGAAGCATCTATTTTTTATTTGATTATATTTATTTATTTTATTATTTTAGCTATGGGGTTACGATGCAATTGGAAGACACTGTAATTAACTATATTACTATTTTTTTCGAAGCATAATTTTTCAATCAAACTCGGACGTGAGGTGTTTAGTCATAGTTAGAATGGAGGTTAATTGAGGTTAATTAAGAGTAAAATGAGGCAACGGTCGCTCGAACCAACAACGTGTTTGTTATGAGACTTCGAAGCTTCATAATCACTAGCTTCATGTGGTGTGTGCTTCATTAAACACACGACCCTCAGGCTGGTTATCACGTTAAGTAATATAATTAAAGAGTTATTCATTATATTAAAAGCTGGTGGAAATTATTATCATTATTATTATTATTATTATTAAAATTTCATTCTGAAGCTTCATAATGAAACAAAGAGTGATTTGCATTGGTGATTTAGAGAGAGAGAGAGAGAGAGAGAGAGAGAGAGAGAGAGAGAGAGAGAGAGAGAGAGAGAGAGAGAGAGAGAGAGAGAGAGAGAGAGAGAGAGAGAGAGAGAATTATAACAGCATGCATTCCTTCCTCTCGTTAAGCCAAACTACTTTTAAATGTTACGTCTAATACTATAATGTCCTCACTTATAACTATTATAACTCTTCATAAATACACAAATCAGGAATATGTAATGAATGACAAACTAAAGAAGAAAAAAACGAATAGAAAATGAAAGACTATAAAGGTTCAAGGTTTCGTAATTGTTGCTTCAAAGTGTTGTCTCGTTATCTCGTTAACTTCAATGTCCAAAGGAATCGAACCTCGCTAACGACTAATCATGGTGGACAGGTAGCAGCGATGTCTGACTATTAAACTTTATCTGTTTTTATCAACTAACTTGTTTCACTATTTTTTTTTAGTCTTCCCATCACCACGCGTCTCTCCCTCTCCTCCCCTCCCGCCCCCTCCCATCCGCCTCTGCCACCAGGAAAGTGTTGGGACAGCTTTTCGTTATCACAAACAACTCGTATTTATAAAGGTTACATAATACACGATGCTTGTTAGAGCTGAATTAATTTCCTTAACACACGCTTGTCAATTAATATTTTTGCATACACAGTAAATAGTCTTGTAATCCTCACAATTATTACAATATTAGTCATTAATCTTCATATTTACAACCAGTCTGATGAGCGTTCGAATGGAAGGAAGGTAGGTAGGTCGGAAAAAAAAAATGAATTACCAATCTTTATAAACAGAAGCTCATGGGTAACAATTATTTTCTTTCTAATAATTAACTGGAAACACAAAACTCGACTCGACCAATGACGTGAAATAACCAGATAATGACTTACTTAAACAATGACACTTCAAATTCCCTTCCCAGACACATAATTACACCCTGTCCAGCACCAGAGGGCACCACCACCACTACCTGATAGCAGTAGCAGTAGCAGTAGCAGTAGTAGTAGTATAAGTAGTAGTAGTAGTAGCAGCCCCCGCCACTCAGCACACCTCCCCTGAGACGTGAGCCAAATTAACTCTCTCTCCGCCTTGCCTCCACGCTTTGAAAATGTTGAAAGGCGACAAACTGTAACCTCAACACCTCATCTTCATCCACTAGGGACGCTAAGGTCACTGCAGTTTCCTCCTCTCCTCCTCCTCCCTCCCTCCTATGTGTCCTATGTGTTCTCCTCCTCCTCCTCCTCCTCCTTTTCCTTCCTGTTCTCTTCCTCATCTTCCTCCTCACCACTCCTATCCGTTACTATTAGGAGAGTGAAAAGACTACATACTTCTGGATAGAGATGCTTTCTAATTACCTTCCTTCCTTCCTTCCTTCATTCATTCATTCCTAGATAAAAAAATGTATCTTAATTAGCAATGAACCCCCGACTAACTGACTGTAACCCTTCATAAAACGAGGCATTTTTTTTTTTTGTGAACTATTTCTATTTTCTTCTTTTATATTCTTCTCTACCGCCGCGAAAACAAAACACCACCGTCTGGCGCACCAATCACAGGATACGACGATCAAGGCAAGACAAGAAAGAAAAAAAAAGAAAGAAAAAGAAAGCAAAAGAAAGAAAGAAAAAAAAGAAAGAAAAAGAAAAGAAAAAGAAAGAAAGAAAGAAAAAGAAAGAAAGAAAAAAAAGGATGCTAAAACGAAAGGAAAATAAAAAAAAGGAAAAAAACCCCAAACATCTATCGAAGGGTTCAAAATTTACGTTGAGAGAGAGAGAGAGAGAGAGAGAGAGAGAGAGAGAGAGAGAGAGAGAGAGAGGAGAGAGAGAGAGAGAGTGCGCGTGTGTGTGCGGTTATCAAGAGTCACTGAGGACGAAGCCAGGGAAGAGGAGGAAGAGGAGGAGGAGGAGGAGGAGGAGGAGGAGGAGGAGGAGGAGGAGGAGGAGGAGGAGGAGGAGGTGCAGGTCCCTGGTGGTGTCTGAGGCCAGGAAAAGGACATTACTTCTAACCTGGTCTCGCAACACCACCTCGGCATCACCAGACTAGAGGTTAAAGTCTCTCTCTTTTTCCTCATCCTCTTTTATCTCCTCCTCCTCCTCCTCTTCTTCGTCCTCCTTCTCCTCCTCCTCATCATCATCACCACCACCACCTTCCTCTTCCCCCTCCTTCTCCTGCTCTTTTTCCTCCTCCTCCTCCTCCTTCTCCTGCTCTTTTTCCTCCTCCTCCTCCTCCTCCTTCTCCTGCTCTTCTTCCTCCTCCTCCTCCTCCTCCTCCTCCTCGATGCACTAAAATAAATACTCACCACTAGACGCGGAGGGAACAACAGAAGAGGATGAAAGAAAGAAAAACAAACACACACACACACACACACACACACACACACACACACACACACACACACACCACCAAGGAAAAAAAAAGGGAAAAAAAAAACATTCAAAGTTGTGGACCATACGAAGAAAAATTGAGAACTACATCTACCGCCGGCCGCCCACCCCCAAAAAATTTTCCCCCCCAACCCCCCCCCAAAGGAAAAGGAGTTGAAGAAAAGAGAGTACGAAAAGTGTTGTGGTGGTGGTGGTGGTGGTGGTGGTGGTGGTGGTAGTGTGGTGGTGGCTACAACTTTCCTCCTTGTTTCCCTAGCGACCGTCTTGATACTAACTTTCTCTCTCTCTCTCTCTCTCTCTCTCTCTCTCTCTCTCTCTCTCTTCTCTCTCTCTCTCTTCATACTTAAGTTATAGAACAGTACAGAGAAAAAAAAAAAAGCTTAAAGAGGAGGAGGAGGAGGAGGAGGAGGAGGAGAGGAGGAGGAGGAGGAGGAGGAGGAGGAGGAGGAGGAGGAGGAGGAGGAAGAAGAATACTGCTAATCATGGAATACCAAGAATGGAGGCGAAAGAAAACGTAAGTAGGGATAATAAAAAGCAAGAAAATGGGATTACCTACTTAACAGAAAGGTAAGACTCGCATAAATCAACAAATAAAATAAAAATTAAATAAAATAAAAAATAAAAAAAAATAGAAAGGAGATGAAGAAGGAGGGGGATGGAAACTTTGAAGAGGAGGAAATCTGGTTAACCATCTGTGACTTCGAATCCAATTAAGGTACAAACGCAGGTACTTTTTTTTATTTTTATTCTATTTTATTATTTGATTCTTTATGGCGGGAAGGAAATGGACAACAGAACAATGCACGAGATGATTAAATTACAGCATTGGAAGCGAGGAGTTTTGCGCGGGAATATGTATGTAGAGGAGGGGGAAGGGGAGAGGGAAGGGGAAGGGGCAGGGGGAGGGGAGGGAGCAGGGGAAGGGGAAGGGAGGGGGGAGGGAAAGGGGAGGAATATATTAGAGGGGAGAAATGCGCTGATACTGTAAAAAACTATATTAAAAAAGAAATAAAAATTGAGGAAACGTTGACGAGAGAGAGAGAGAGAGAGAGAGAGAGAGAGAGAGAGAGAGAGAGAGAGAGAGAGAGAGAGAGAGAGAGAGAGAATAGCCTTTTCCAATTTTCTAAACCTATTTTAGAAGCCTATTTTCCAAGCCAATTTTCCTCCCATGCCATTCTTATCTCATCTTTTTTTTTCCCCCAATCACAACGTCCCACTAAGCTTGATCTTCTTGAAAATGAAACTAGAAAATATCAAATAGTTCACACACACACACACACACACACACACACACACACACACACACACACACACACAGAAAAAAAATATATCCTCGCTATCGTGATATATTATTATTATTATTATTATTATTATTATTATTATTATTATTTATTACCTGTGACGAACATGACCAAAACAATTTCTCAGATTGAATCGCCTCTACTAACCTCACTTACACCTCACTGAAGAAGAAGAAGAAGAAGAAGAAGAAGCAGGGAAGCGAATAACTAGAACGAAGAAGAACAAGAAAAAAAAACCACTTATCCAACACACATAACAAACACCTGATACATAACTACAGCTGCCACAGGTGTGCACTCAAATTACAGGTGTGTGTGGGCCTAACAAAAACAAAACCAAAAACATTTCTAGCAGTAAAATGCACTCAGATTACAAGTGTCTGAGCCCTCGAAAAAAAAACCCAAAAAAAACCACACCCTCATTTCTAGTAGTTAAATGCAAAACACACTTGACTTTCCCTTCAGATCACAAGTCTATTAATCTTCTTTCAGGGTGTGAGTGGAAACTTGGGGAAGGGAAACTTTGGCAACGGGGAAAGTTTATCAGTTTTGTCCCCCGGGGTGAAGAGGGACCACTAGGCTGAAAGGTCAAAGGGAGAGGGAGTGTATTGGAAGAGGGAGTGTGTTGATAGTGGGTTGGGGGAGAGAGAGAGAGAGAGAGAGAGAGAGAGAGAGAGAGAGAGAGAGAGAGAGAGAGAGAGAGAGAGAGAGAGAGAGAGAGAGAGAGAGAGAGAGTGTAGGAGTGTTGTGGTACGGTAACTAACGCTTACCTTTCCGCCCTTACCTCCCGTGTCGTCATGGTGTCGTCGGGTTTAACAGGTAGATGGTTATACCGAATCATGATTGAAATGGGCGTGTGCAATGGTGGGTGACGGAAATAATTGAGGTACTCCAAGTGTGATATGGAAACGTGGGTGTGTGGGGAGTGGGAAGGTGTGTGTGTGTATGTGTGTGTGTGTGTGTGTGTGTGTGTGTGTGTGTGTGTGTGTGTGGGTGTGTGTGTGTGTGTGGGTGTGTGTGTGTGTGTGTGTGGGGAGTGGGTGTGTGTGTGTGTGTGTGTGTGTGTGTGTGTGTGTGTGTGTGTGTTTGTACTAGTTTCGTTATAGTGTTAAAGAAAAAGATAATACATAACACGAAGGAAAAGAAAGAAGGAATGATTAAGAAAATAAGAAAATGAAGAAAAGAAAAAGAAAAAGGAAAAAGAGTAGCAAACGAAAACCAAAATAAAGAAGAAAAAAACAACAATTATTAAACTTATATTCTCAAACACACACACACACACACACACACACACGTACAATAGAACTCCCTCAACATATATAATCAACACCACCACACCACCACAATTCACCACACCTTCCCAAACACCACTAATAATGCAAACTAATTGGCTCTAACCACATGAACACACCGACAAACATTAATTAAGTGTCCACTACCACACACACACACACACACACACACACACACACACACACACACACACACATGCCATACGAGACCGGATTATCTTAAGGATTACTATAAGATTACTTTGGGAAGAGGAAGAGGAAGAAGAGGAAGAGGAAGAGGAGACATTACTAAAATTTCAATCAACGAACATTCATTCTCGACGTGGAATTAGTGGGATAACAAGCAATTATAGGTATCCATGAACCCTGGCAACACACACACACACACACGCACACACGCACGCACGCGCACACACAGACTAGCTAACAAACAAAATTATAGGTATCCATGACGCCTGGCAACACACACACACACACACACACACACACACACACACACACACTGACCAACAGACAAAATTAATGGCCAAACTGAGGAAGAATGAAAGGAAGGAAAGAAGGAAGACAAAGACAAATAGAGACAGCTGACGCGCGCCATCTATCGGTGAAAAATGGAAAACAATTCACTACTACAACTCTGAACACACTGAAGCTTCGTGATAACTTTTAAAACCACAACTTTCACCTACTCACAAACTTTATTTCCACCTCACTCTGATCATAAATTACTTAACTGTACCTAAACAATCCCTCGCCTTGCTTCCCGTAGCATACACAAACCTAACAACACACGCATCTGAAAAACACATTCTACTCCCTTAACCATACCCGGTCTCACCTCTCGCCTTACCCTATTAAACACTCCCACACACCTCTCCCCTTACACTAACACTTCACAAATCATCACTAAATACAACCATATATAATTAATGCAAATATATATGATAATAACAACTCCGGGAACTTACTATGACAGCGTAGAGTGGAAGAAAACGAGGTGAGATTCTTCCCTTCCCGTCTGCTGTGTTGGTAATGGCGGTGTCTCCTCCCCGCTGCCCTCTGACGTCACTCTACACTGACGCCATCTATAGTTTACACACGTTGATGTATCTTATTACTACAATGTCACTCTGGTTTTCTTTATTTCCTGTTATGTTGTATGTGTTGTAGGTGAATGGTGTGTGTGTGTGTGTGTGTGTGTGTCGTCAAGGTGTTACATTCGTGGTGGTTTCTAGCACTATATTTTAAGAGTGAATCATTTGAAACATTTTGAAACATTTTTATTTGTGTTGTTGTTTCAAGGTTTATTCTAATGTTTGCTAGACTGCACATGTGGTTTTTTTTTGGGTGAAATGATCATAAATATACGTAAAGAAGGTTGATTGGTAAAAGAGAATGTTTATGACTCGTATGAATGAGTGTTATTATTGGCCATGTAATATTATCATCACACACCCAACAACCACGAGTCTGTTTGCCTCCACAAATACTCGTGCCGTGGTCAGGGGCTCATGGTTAGGAGGCACTACGTTGTCTAATTGCCGGGGTGGAAGGTAAGCCTCTCTTCATGGTGTAGACTGTGCGCCGCGCCTCGAGCCGACACCTTACAACACTACTGCCTGGTCTGCCCCACTGTCCGTCACCTGCTGCCCCAAAGCCAGCCAGCTGATGTGGTTTGCAAAGAGCTACTGAACCACAATGTTTTAGAGAAACTATTGCTACGCCACCCTCGTTTTGGTGGTTTCAAATAGTACATCGTGCCCTGCGTGGCATATACTTTTTCTGTATGATTCTGTGTTCTGTTCTCATACATACACACACACACACACACACACACACACACACACACACACACACACACACACACACACACACACACACACAACTTTCATCCAAATTAATATTCCATCTTGCCAGTGAAAAGGTATATAAAACTTCCTTACAAATACTTTTCAAGAGTCGAAACTCGATTCTTGAAATGTTGATTGATTAAAGAAAGAAAGAAAATAATCAGACCAATCAAATATAATAATGAAAATGCACTGAGTTAAGGAACGTTTGTATTTAATTCCTTTAAGAAAAACTAATGAGGTCCACGAATCCACGAAAAGGATAAAATATCATATGTGTACCAGAAAAAAATAACCGGTATTGTCAAAACTGAATATGAATTTGCTGGCTCGACACTTTGAATCATTATAAAGAATTCAAACCTTTTCTATTCTTTCACTTCCTTCCAATTTAATTCATGTGCAATTAGGTTTTCTTTTCATCACTAATATCATTCTTTCACCACCACCACCACCACCACCATCACCACCACCACCACCTCGATGCCTCCTCACCTTGCTCCTCTCGTATAAAACAGAAGAAAAAAATATCAAAGAACACCTAGATGTGACAGACAGATACGAGTTATAAGGAATCTCATTACTCCCATCCCATTGAATTTTCCACGAAGCCTTTTGTGTTAAAAAAAAATAAAGGACCAAAAGAAAAATAGAGTAGAAATCAAAGTGTCTTGCGAGATACGAAGCAAATTGGGAGCCACGGAAAGGAAAGGTTTTTGACTTTGATCAGTTAAAAGAAAAGTAAGCTGAGGAAAGAAAAGTAGAAAAAATAATAGGAATTTTCGTTCAATTTCGTGATAAGGTTAATAAAATACGGTGAATACAGAGGCGTTAATGGAGGAGGAGGAGGAGGAGGAGGAGGAGGAGGAGGAGGAGGAGGAGGAGGAGGAGAAGGAGGAGGAGGAGGAAGAGGAGGAAATTTATTTCTCATAGCCTCCATTTTGCTTCAAAAACACCTTTCATATTAAACATTTGTCCTTGGAAACTCAATCTCTCTCTCTCTCTCTCTCTCTCTCTCTCTCTCTCTCTCTCTCTCTCCTCTCTCTCTCTCTCTCTCTCTCTCTCTCTCTCTCTCTCTCTCTCTCTCTCTCTCTCTCTCTCTCTCTCTCTCTCTCTCTCTCTCTCTCTCTCTCTCTCTCTTGTCTAGAAAGTGGATTAAAACAAGTGGTGTGAAACATGACTTTATTTTCATACAAAACAAGTCTTCTGGTCCCGTTGCTTGAACACAGAGGCACCACACACAGTCTTAATCTTGGTCTTGGTCTTGGTCTTGGTGCGGTAACATCATTCTTATTATAATCATTTGAGTTTCAGTATTAATAAAATTGAAGTAAAAGTGAAAGACAATCAGTCAACTTCAGGTTAGAATATCTTACTCGTGTCAAGGTTATCGTACAAGAAAAATAGATGACAATACTTTTATATATATATATCTAAAAAAAATCTGAACATACATACATACATACATCCATACATACATACGTGATACAGCTCACTACAAATAAATGCAAACTTGTATTTCATTAAACTGACAACTGTGATGCAAAACCATGGTATAAAATTAGAAAAAAAACTGCAGATAAAAGTTTAAAACGAAAAATAAAAACTATATATAAAAAAAATGAATGTAAATAAAAGTTTGAAATAAAAAAAAACTATATATATAAAAAATTACTATATTTCCCTTCTTGTTTAATTAGCAAGGGTGCCACAGGTGAGGGGCAGGTAAGTACCTTGTATGCGGCAGGTAAATAGAAAGGTGGAGGTCCAGGATGAAAACACACCTGCTCACCCCTTTATAATAACACACCTGCCCTTAAAACTAACCTTAAAACCCAACCTCACAACCCAACCTCACAACCTAACCTCACACACCTGACCAATCTTCTCCCTTACCAAGCTAGAAATGATGATTTAGGCGAAACATATATTTTGAGGGGAGTGAAAAGAAGGATCCCAACCAGCCTACCAGCCCACCAACCCACCAGCCCACCAGCCCACCAGCCCACCAACCTACCAGCCCACCAGCCCACCAGGAGACCCTCAGCGTGATGAAACAAACTGACTGACCCGAAAATTAATAAAAGAAAAGGGGAGAGGAAGGGAAATTAAAATATATGTAGATAGATCGATATAGAAGATGAATAAATATAAAATAATATATAGATCTATTCTCTTTTTTTCCTTTTTCCCTATCTATTTATCTACTTTTCTATCTATTTGTCTATGCTATCTTATTTTCGTATTATCAACATTTATCTCTAGTTTGTATTACTAGTTCAATGTACAGTAAGAGGAAATAAAATAAATGTATTTTAATAGACAGATAGACAGACATAGAAAGATAAGTAATGTATACATATATAAAATGACATATACATAACAATAACCTTTACATTATAATCCCTGTTTTGTTTTGTTTATTTTCTTAACTTAAACGTAGGTAGATAAAACTGTCCTATATTTTTTTTTCTATTTTTGTTTTGTTTTTTTATCTTTTACCCATGGCGCCCGTAGGCTTCAGGGAGACCTTAGATGGTTGGCCTCCGCCCGTTAGTAGCGCGGGTTAGATTTTTTAAGTGACGCCTTGTTTCTTCTTATTGATAGGCTCATGCTGCCAGCGGAAGCTCCTCGCGCATATAACGTTGCAGTCCCGGCGAGGATGGTGTTATGGCAGCATGTGGGTGATCTTAGGCCACTCGGCGGTAGTAACGAAGAAAAGTGGCCAGCCCGTGCCGAGGCTCGAACGCGGGACCCTGAGCTGGTATGCCCGACCGCTAGCCACTAGACCACCGTAATTTAGAAGAAGAAAACACACACACACACACACACACACACGCACGCACACACTAAAACTTGACCTCCTAAAACTTAGCCATCTCCATTGGGCGGTGCTGACCTTGCGACATATCGAGGGCGTGGTTATCGACGCCTTTCACTCTGTCCTGGGCGTGAGGCTTCTTCGGGAGGGCGGTCACCTCGAGGCTCCTGTCACTGAACACATCCAAAAGGTCCCGTAGGTATCCCAGCTCAAAGAGGCGACGCGTTAACCAAGACACACCGAGGAGAATGGCAGTGGTCACAAGCATGGAGAGTGTTCTGTAGGGAGGAAAGAGAAGGAAGGGAGGAAGGAAGGAAGGAAGGAAGGAAGGAAGGAAGGAAGGAGAGTTAGGTTAAAACACACATACATACACATATATACAGGAAAATATATGAACAAAAAACATATGACAACAAAATATTAATAAAATGAGAACAAAATAATTGCATTCATTCACCTTTCTGGAAATACACAACTTTTTATTTTGTGAACTATTAATGAATTTCCAGCAAAGACACTGAAGGTAGGAAGGAAGGAAGAAAGGAGAGTAAGGTTAAACACATACATATACATACATACACATATATACAGGTACACACACACAGCACTCACCTGAATGGGAAGTACTGTACACCATCTATGTAATAAGGATACTTGATAACCGCCTCCAATCCAAGCACCTTCTCTCCACCTGCGGGAAGGGACAGAAAACGGGATGCAAGGCCAGCTACGACTTAACGAAATGAAGGAGGAAATCTAATGCAAATGAGATTAACATGAGAGGATGATTGACCTTGGGATCTAATTATATAATGTTAGGTTAGGAAGGAGCAAATGAGGCACGATTTTGAGGATTACCAATAATGAGAGAGAGAGAGAGAGAGAGAGAGAGAGAGAGAGAGAGAGAGAGAGAGAGAGAGAGAGAGAGAGAGAGAGAGAGAGAGAGAGAGAGGAGAGAGAGAGAGAGAGAACTATTCAAAACTTTCCAAGGACGTCTCGTATTAAACAGAAAGGAAACATGAAACACAACACAACCATAAGACTTCCAAGAACCCAGACGGAAAAAAAAAAGAAAAAGAAAAACAAAACTGGCGAGAAGAAAGAAAATCGAAAAAAAAGAAGAAAAAACAAACAACAGGAATCCTAAACAAAAAGACGAAATATTGATGAAAATAATAATAAAAAAAAAGAAGACAGGAGAAAGAAAACGGAACATGGCGAATAGGTATGAATTTTCAGGGGAGACTTTAAGAAAACGTAAAAAAGTAAACAAACCAAGAATTCTGAGTAGGAAGCCAAGTACGTAAGCCGCTATAGAGCCGTAGGTGTTCACGTGCGTTGGGAAGTGCACGGCGAAGGTCAGTTGTGGGAACAGCATCACAAACACAAGGTCACCACACAGGTAGCTGAAAGTAGGCAGGTAAACAACAGGTAATTAACACACATACACGTATACACACATACTTATATACACACATATATATTATAGTTTTTACAAGGTTTTTAATACGTACTGTACATTAAGGAACAAAATAATACATACACATATACATACATACATATATACATACATACACATACATACACACATTACAATTTCATAAAGTTTCTAATACGTATTGTACATTAAGAAAACAAATGTTGCTATCTAAAGAAAACTGTATATATTTTTTTGTTTTCATTGTTTATTGCTTGCTTTCGTTCCTTTATTTACCTGCGCTGCATAACACATTCCTTTAATTAACTTTATTTTTTTTCCTTCATACATTATATTGTTTTAACTCGCATTATATTCTTCCCTTTGCAGAAATTACTGATAAAAAAATACTGGTTCACCTCCATTACCCATTTTTTTTTTATATAATGAACAACATTACGGTTTCTTTAATTAATACATTTTTTTTTTTGAGTATGTGTGGATGGGAAGCGTAATTTTTTTTAACATTATTTTTTTCAATATTTTTTTCCATATATACATTTCCTTTTTTCCGTCTAACTAATGGAGATGAATAATATATATTTTTTTATTTGTTGATTTGAAACGTAATATAATTTTCGCCCCACACAATATTTTTTTTCCTACAATATATTTTCATCTAATTAAATGGGATGAAAGAAAAAGAAGAAGAAAAAAAGAATATTTGCACTACCTTGTCAAATCTACTTCGACTCCCAGCTCGATACACCAAGGACGAGTATTGATTCACTGCTTCGAACACTCGCGAAGCACAAAGCAAGACGAGGAAGTGTCGGAAGAGGAGGAGGAGGAGGAAGAAGAAGAGGAAGAGGAAGAGGAAGAGGAGAAGGAGGAAGATGACATGGTTTTCAATACTCACAATCAGTTTTTCTTATGTCTCAAAGCAGAAGTTAATAAAAGGATAGAAAGTTGAAAATTAAACTGCAGGGACGGAAGATGGATGGATGGATGGATGGATGGAGAAAGATAGAGAGAAAGAGAGAGAGAGGGAGGCTATGAAGGAAGGAATAAAGGACTGGATAAGATACTGAAATAGAATGACTTAACCTAATTAATTGTCACGTAAGATGAGATAGAGAACAAAGAGAAAGAGAGACAGAGAGAGAAAAAAAAATACAGGTAGATAGATAAGAGGGACGGGGTGTGGTTAAGGTGATGACGTATGATCCAGAACGTTCCCTGATTGGTGGATTAACTCTGCCTCTCTTACGTCACTCTCCCAGGAGCCAATCAGAATCCAGAACACACCCACGCCGCTACGCACCTTGTATCCCGTTAATTAGAGGTACTTAAGGCTCATTATCAACGCCTATGTGATCCTTGGTACCCCTCCTTGACCTTATTACCACGCCCACCCCCAACCACCCACCCGCCCACACCTCCACCTCCCCCTCCACACAGAAGCCTTTATTAGCCTCCTAAAACAATATTAAAATACATAAAGAACGTTTCCTTAAATAAATGTGGGTTTCTTTTTCCACTTTTTACGTTTTCATTTATGTATGTAGAACTATTTTCTATGTAGATTCACGTTTTCCAATAGTGAGGAAGGCGGGAAGGTGCCGTTGTAAAAGCGAGACTCATCATCATCATCATCAGCATCAGCATCATCATCACCACGGGGCTAATGGAAGACTAAGTTTGCAATCCCTCATTATGCTGTTGTAGCCTCGCTGTTTAGTGCCACACAAACACAAGGATGAATGCCTGGCACTGACTGGGATGTAGTGCCAATGTAGTGGATTTGTGGAGAGTGGAAATACATACATACATACATACATACATACATACTTACATACATACATACAGCGTTGGACTCAGAATGTATACAATGCAGAATTTGAACTTGCATTAATGATTCAACCATTTCCTTACTCTAATCTATATTTACAGAAGTTATATACACATAAACCATTCATTATTATTATTATTATTATTATTATTATTATCATATATCTATTAATTTTGTATATAATAATTCGTTGTTTCGTTATTTGAATAGTTAATACTTTCGGAAATAGCAAAAGATTATGCCAGGCCTTTAGAATTTCACAGGTAAGTAAATTATTTATTGTTGGAAAAAATCGCGTCAAGGGCAAGAGTAATTTTGTTTGTTGAAGTAAAAAATGTTCTGTCTAGTAAAAGTAAAAAAAAATAAAAATGAAATAAACATAAATAAAATAAGATAAATAAATAAATAAATAAAATAAAATAAATAAAATAAACAGATATAATACTATACAAATCAAGTTAAATAAAATAAATAAATAAAAGTGTTAATATTCATCCTTTGACTCCTTGAGGTAAAGACGCAACACAACTCAATGTTCTGCTTGACATAGAACACACAGAACACACAGAACACACAGAACACACATAACCTTCCCTGCAACACTACAAACACAACACCTTGAGTCCTCTGCGTGAAAGAAAGAAAGAAAAAAACACACAAAAAAAAAGAAAGAAAGAAAGAAAGAAAGCAAGCAACCAGCCACACCAATTCTCCCTCAGCACAAATAGTACAACACCACACTGGCACTCAGGAAACACTTAGCAACACAAACACAGTCGTAGTAAAAGCAAAGAGAGTAAAAAAAACAAAACAAAAAAAGAAGAAAAGAACAAAAATATAAAGGCTTGTGTATACGAGCTTTTCAACACAACAAAACACAACACAATGCAACACCACAACACCACAACACAACAACACACAACACCACAACACCACAACACAACACCACAACACACAACACAACAACACAACAATGTATTAAACAAGATAACAAAGCTGCTGAGGATGAAACAAACAATAAAACAAACAAAATAAACATCAAAGGAGTTAGGTAATTCAAAAACAGACGTCAGATATTTCATTCTTTTTCTCTCTTTTTAATCTACTTTTTATGCTTATTATGAAGATGTAAAGTTGTCTTCTGTGTGTGTGTGTGTGTGTGTGTGTGTGTGTGTGTGTGTGTGGTGTGTGGTGTGTGTGTGTGTGTGTGTGTGTGTGTGTGTGTGTGTGTGTGTGTGTAACTCCCTACAGACACAAAGTAAGCTTGTAACAGTAACTCTCTTCGTCCCTCTCCACCCGAGGCAGCACACAGGCGGGAGTTTTCAGGACGAAGATGAAAAAACAGAATGAAACACACGACACAATTTCACGAGAGAGCGAGAGAGCGAGAGCGAGAGAGAGAGAGAGAGAGAGAGAGAGAGAGAGAGAGAGCGAGAGAGAGAGAGAGAGAGAGAGAGAGAGAGAGAGAGAGAGAGAGAGAGAGAGAGAGAGAGAGAGTAGAGAGGAGAGAGAGAGAGAGAGAGAGAGAGAGAGAGAGAGAGAGAGAGAGAGAGAGAGAGAGAGAGAGAGAGAGAGAGAGAGAGAGAGAGGAATACAGGATTAGGTGGAGGTGAGGTTGGAAGTGTGGAGGTGGTGATGGAAGGGAAGAAAAAGGAAAATCTCAAGAAGATGAATAATGGAAGTGTGAATGAATGAATGAATGATGAAAGATACTGTTAAGAAAGAGAGAGACACAATTTATATTACTACTACTACTACTACTACTACTACAACTACTACTACTATAACTACTACTATTTCTTATATATATAAAAAAAAATAAATGAATGTACTACGAAACAATGAAACTTGTGAGAAAATTGAAAGACAACAAACAGATGAAAACGACTTTGAAGTTTTAGAAGTTCAAAATAATAAGAGAGAGAAAAAAAAAGGCGAGAAAAAGAGGAAGAAAAAAAGATCTAACTTCAAAGAAAGAAAATAAAAAAAAGATAATGAGTCTGATAGAATTCTCCCTCTCTCTCTCTCTCTCTCTCTCTCTCTCTCTCTCTCTCTCTCTCTCTCTCTCTCTCTCTCTCTCTCTCTCTCTCTCTCACACTTTCCTCTTAACTTAACCTTACTTTACCTTACCTTTCTTCCCTCCCGCTCTCCCTCACTTCCCTCCCTCCCTCCCTCCCTCCCTCCCTCCCTCTCTCTTTCCTTCCCTCCATTACCTCAACTTCAACTTCCTCTCTCCCTTATTTCCTTAACTCACTTCAACTCCTCTCTTCTCTCTCCTTCTCTCTCTCTCTCTCTCTCTCTCTCTCTCTCTCTCTCTCTCTCTCTCTCTCTCTCTCA
>JAPQNM010000012.1:10216898-10231898 GCA_029783475.1 Metacarcinus magister | reverse complement strand
CCCTGAACAACAGCTGCAGTATGTGTCCTTCTGGTCTGTGTCTACTTCACTAGTTCCCATTTGATATGAGCATACGATTTAGAAGAAATAATATGAACACCTATCAAACTAATGTCCATGGAACTAACCTTATGTTCGTATATTTCAGATGAGAAGTGTAATGGCAGTAATTGATACAATATTAATGTTATTCCCCATCCAGGTGGTAGTGGTAGTCTTTCTGTTTTCCCTTATCGCTCCTCCGAGAAGGGTTAGCACGGGCTGACTAAAATAGCCCGTCAGTTTATATACATTATGGTCAGGGTTTCTATCGAGGTGGAGGGTGGCGTGTGCAGATGTGGAGCAGCGTTGCTAGAGGTGAAGAGGCGACCACTCGTGCAGCCTGTGTGCTCGTACTCAGGCAACCTGGAAGCGTAGTGTGGGCAAGGGTCGGGGTGTGTGTTTGTTATCTGTGCCCTGCAGAGGTAACTGAGTCTTAGGCGGATGAGGCGGGATATTGTTTCTTGGGATGTTTTAGGTGCAATTTGAAGTGGTTTTCTCTTGGTTGCAGTCACGTAAGTTGTAGTCTAGTTTAGTATAGTATTGTATAGTGGTCTAGAATAGTATAATATAATATCCTCCTCTATTTTCATTCTTTACTATAAAATGTCCATGGCCATGTTTTCTACAAGGTCATGGTGTTCCATTCTATCTGTTTTTCCTGCCGGCATGTTGCCGGAGGGAGAGAAGGGTGGGAGAGAGCCTTGTTCTGTGTCTATCCTGTTCTCTCTCAGTGTACGTGTATGTAATGCAGCAGATACCCTAGTTATAGACCAGTAGGTTTTCTGGTGTCTGTTCTCATATATTCATGTATTTTTTTTTCTTTCTCTCTCTCTCTCTCTCTCTCTCTCTCTCTCTCTCTCTCTCTCTCTCTCTTCTCTCTCTCTCTCTCTCTCTTCTCTCTCTCTCTCTCTCTCTCTCTCTCCTCTCTCTCTCTCTCTCTCTCTCTCTCTCTCTCTCTCTCTCCTCTCTCTCTCTCTCTCTCTCTCTCTCTCCTCTCTCTCTCTCTCTCTCTCTCTCTCTCTCTCTCTCTCTCTCTCTCTCTCTCTCTCTCCTCTCTCTCTCTCTCTCTCTCTCTCTCTCTCTCTCTCTCTCTCTCTCTCTCTCTCTCTCTCTCTCTCTCTCTCTCTCTCTCTCTCTCTCTCTCTCTCCTCTCTCTCTCTCTCTCTCTCTCTCTCTCTCTCTCTCTCTCTCTCTCTCTCTCTCTCCTCTCTCTCTCTCTCTCTCTCTCTCTCTCTCTCTCTCTCTCTCTCTCTCTCTCTCTCTCTCTCTCTCTCTCTCTCTCTCTCTCCTCTCTCTCTCTCTCTCTCTCTCTCTCTCTCTCTCTCTCTCTCTCTCTCTCTCTCTCTCTCTCTCTCTCTCTCTCTCTCTCTCTCTCTCTCTCTTCTCTCTCTCTCTCTCTCTCTCTCTCTCTCTCTCTCTCTCTCTCTCTCTCTCTCTCTCTCTCTCTCTCTCTCTCTCCTCTCTCTCTCTCTCTCTCTCTCTCTCTCTCTCTCTCTCTCTCTCTCTCTCTCTCTCTCTCTCCTCTCTCTCTCTCTCTCTCTCTCTCTCTCTCTCTCTCTCTCTCTCTTTTTCTCTCTCTTTCTGGTTAATTACACTTTCATATAGTTAAAATATTTACAGGATTTATATCAATGGCAAAATTAGAAACACTAATAGATAATTATGATTCTATCTAAGGTATTTGTAACGAAAATATTTGTTATTATTTTACTTTATAAGACTCATAAATATTTAGGCATTCATGTGATGCATCTTATTTTTCTAAATATTATCTAACATATTTTTGTATATAAATGAGTGATTAGTGTGAATAAAGCGTTTTAGATTACATGAATACTGCAAATAACTTGGCTTAGCTATACTCTTAAAATATTTAGTTTTCTATTAAGACATTTAAGAGAAAGTTTAAAGCTAAGACTCGCATATTTTTATTATGTGTTGGAACAATTTTATTCTGATTCTGAGAGATGTTATAGATATGTCTTTTTACAGTAAATATCGATCACATAGCTGTGATGTATATGTATTTGAACTTTTATTTTATTCCCTGAAAATATCCACTACAATTGAGGTGGAATTGTTTTTTTTGCCATTTTACTGTGAAATTATTATATAGTCTTTGAATCTGGACCTATTCTTCTGATTATTACAATACCAAAAACTATGTATCCCTTTCTTACCTAATAGAAAATAATGTAAATATCCAAGATGATACTGCAAGATACGTAATAATGGAGGAAAAAAACTTTAAAATTAGACAACATGCTTATATAGCTCATTCACACACATTTATATATAGTATTGGTATAATTAAAGTAGTTATTTAGTGAGTTATAACCATGAGTGCATAACATGACAACACTATGCAAGCCTAAACCTGTAAGAACTTCATACAAGATAAGCTCGTGCCTCCTGTTGGCGCGTAAACCTGCCCTTCCCGCCCTGCACTTCCCTTACTTACCCGAGGTTTAGGTACACTTATAACGCGATACTCATGGGAAAAACACACCAGGAAACTTGTTGGGTCTATAAAAAGGGTATTATTGACACCTGATACTTTTATTTAGAGGAAGAAAGATGATTATAGTATGTATGTACTTGAATTTATGAATGTGCTTCTCCATTCTGACAGCAGGCAAGGGAATTTTACACTTATTTACTTTTTAAACTATGGATTTGTCATGATCACAGGTCCAAAATCAATTGAAATAGATACTAAATAGCAAAGAAGATAAATACCTCCATGAAAACTCTGCCAAAACCGAAATATCATTAGGTATACCCTGAACCCCCAAAAATAATATAAAAAGATTTGATCAGAAAAATAATCGCGTACATTTCAGGGTCACTTTCCTGCAAATTACCTAAAAGTGTTGATAAAATACATCGGATAATATATATATATAATGTATTACGACATTATACATTAAGTAACGGGGAGGGCAAGGAAAGAATATTAGGGAAGGAAGAAAAAAATGTTAGAGAATTTCCACGTACAATAATACATAATACTACAATATATAAAATGTATCTAGAGTACTTACCTTCAAAACATTACATAACAAGGAAGGAAGGAAGAAAGAATGTTAGGGAAGAAAAGAAAAATGTTAGGGAATATTTAGGTACCATCTAGGGCGTTATGTTGGCAGCACTGCATCACAACAGGAAGGTTCCCGCGCTTTTCCCTTAGCGGTGAAGTAATAGTGGCGGTGGTGTTGTGTTTAATGGTGTTACACTGCACGTCACTCACCACACCTTGATACTGTGGCGGAGGAAGCAAGGAGAAGGTGAATGTAGTATTAGGTAAGTGTAGAGGAGGTGTGTGTGTGCGTTATGTGGTGTGTGTGTGTGTGTGTGTGTTACGTGGTGTATGTGTTTTGTGTGTTCTGTCAGGTGGTTAGTGGTGTTTGTTACGTGGTGTGTGTGTGTGTGTTTGTTACGGGATTGTGTGTGTGTGTTAGGGTGAGTGCGTGTGTGTGTTACGGTGTGTGTGTGTGTTAAGTGGTGTGTGTGTATGGGTGTGTTATGTCAGGTGGTTAGTGGTGTGTCTAGCTTGTTACTCTTTCATTATTACGAACGAAGCTATAACTGTTTGTAAAGTGTAAGTGTTAGTGATTGGTTATATTAATACGAGTGTAGGCATGCTAAGGCTACACACTATATACCTTTTAAAAGTGTTGAGGAAATGTAGTGTTTTTTTTTCGTGGTGAAGGATATTTTTTACATTATTTCAACAGTTAAATCAAGTTAGAATTATGGTTGGTGGTAGTTTATATTATTTCAAGACTGGGTACACTCGTTTTATTATTGTTGTGGTAATGTAGTGTTTGGTGGGTGAAACATTTTTTTTTTTAACTATTCAACAGATAAACCAAGAAAAATAAAATGTTTGGCTTTAAAAGACGGTTGGATCAGAGTATGGATAGGGATGACAGGTGGGATGGCTAAATATTGGATTATTCCAAGGGTGGGGGACAAGGAACTGCCTCGTATAGGTCACCAACTGGCCTCTTGCAGTCTCCTCATTTCTTATGTTCTTTCATTTGGAGGAAAGCCCAAACTTGCCACCACGCCATCAGTATGAATGTAAAAGTATTCCGTTCAGAACATAAGGAAGCTACAAAAGTCCCGGAGGCTTGCACTAGGTAGTTCCTGTTGTGTTCTTATTTTATACTTGTTGCTGTGTTGAGGTAGCCGTGACAGCCTTGTTAATCCATCGCTACTTCCCTGACTAACGTCTCCTCACAAGAGTCTCAGTTTGGTATAGACTGTAATGTTGCACCACACAGTGAGGTGTATCCTAGCACTGATGGTGGTAGAGATTCGTTTCATGACCCATTCTATATTTTGGACAATTTTCAATTTCACCTAACCAACGATTTTCTGATGCGCCCTGTGTTTTTCCGGTGATGTAGTGTTGTGAATGGATTGATTTTCTAGGTTAGGTTAGGTTAGGTTGGTGAATAAGGCGCATCAGAAAATCGTTGTTTGGATGAAACTTAAAATTGTCCCTATTTTTTTCGGATAGATTTTGATGTGCTTTGAATTAATCTGATCTTTGTTTGTTATGCTATGCAGCTAAATTTTTTCTTCTCCCTCAATAAATGGAAGGTGAAAATTGTCACTGATGGCTTGTACAGCAAACTCTTGAGGATATTGTCTAGTTGTGCTTTGAACTTGTACTACGTGGTGTAATTGGTTAGGTTCCTGAGTGGTGGTGGCAGGCAGTTAAGGAGTTGAGGAGCCTTGTGTGACAGGGTGGGGGGTAGTTAGGTCATCTCCTGTTTGTGTGTACCTGTCTGTGTGTACCTGTTTGTGTGTATCTGTTTGCTTACCTGTTTGTTTGCCTTGTGTACAGATCCGTGGGTAGCTGTGAATCATGAGTGGGAAGCGGGTGGTGTTGGCCGGCCTGATGGCTGTCGATGCAGAGAAGCGACAGGAGGCTTATAGAAATATATCCAAGTGAGTTTTGTCAGTCCTTATATATATTTTAATCATGGTTTGAAATGTAATCATGTGTTTATATTTTATTTATGTTGTGCTATATCTTGCATTCCTTTTATTTATTTATTTTTTCTTCATAATTTCTGTATTGATTGATATTAGCATTTTGTGTATTGTCTGTTCCTCCATATAAATATTATGTTGTTCTTTAGAATATGAATGTTCTCTGTTCTCTGTTTACAATATGAACATACTCTGTTATCCCATTGCAGTATGTGTGGTGAGGAAGGGGCGGGGAGTGGGAGTGGGAATGGGAATGGGAATGTCAGCAGCACCAGCAGCAGCAGCAGCAGCAGCAACAAGAGCCTGGAGTGGAAGGAGTACATGAGTGCCGTTGAAACCCTGAAGGTGGTCCACAACCTGAAGCTTGATCTCAGTAGTCATAATGAAAGGGAAGTTGTGGAAGCTGCCGGCACCTGCATCCACCTCCTTACCAGCTCTTCCTTCTTAGCGGACATCGATGCCGGGGATCAGAAGGGCTTATACAACGCTCTGTTCAAGATACTAAAGACAAGTAAAGATAGGAAGTTATTAAATATCGTTCTTCAAAGCCTTGCTAAAAGTAGGCTGAAGAAGGAAGTTTATGTTAGCAATCTGCAGGAATGTTTTGATATCCTGTGTGGAATTTTGCAGATCAAGGATGTGTCACCCACTGTGTTTTGTGAGGCATTACAAGTTGTATTGGTTGTATTTAATGCTAATCCAGACACTTGTATTGAGATTGGAAAAGCCTGGTTCCCGAGTACATTTTCCAGAATGTTTCACGCCAATGCCAAGGTTCGTAAGAGTGCGTTGGCCATCACCAGAAGGGTTCGGGAGACCATGGAAGAGATGTCCAATAACAGCGTGAAGAGTGACCTGTTGAGGATAGTGTTACCAGACCTCAAGGACAAGTACTGTAAAGATATGGTCAACTTAGTGGTGAGTGGCAGTCTTAGTGTGTTGCAGGTGTGGCGGGAGGTGGTGGCACTCCTCGGCACTGAGCTGCACTCCCGCCGCTACCTCATTAACTCCCTTTTAAACGTACTGGAGAAGACGTTTAAGATAGCCGACCCCATGGTAAGGGTGGAGTCCTTCAACACTTGGCGCATCATCATCGACAACTTTGCACTTGACATGAAGACTTTGACGAACCCGAGAAAACTCCATCTGCTGCTCACTCCCTTCCGCATGACCAACGCCAGAACAGAGGACACCTGCAACGCCAAACTAGAGGTGTGGTGGCATCTAGTGTGTCTCCTGGCCGACAAGAAACACCTGGTCGCAAACTTTGATCAAGTGGTCGTGCCGTTACTGCAGTTCTGTTTCATAGGCGATGGAAATAAAAGTGGACTCAGCAGTAGGAATCTGATCATGTCTGGTGCTGTCTCGTCTCCACATAGAACCTTTTCCGGCCTCCACGCCACACACGCTGAAGTATTGGCACAGATCCTTGCAACAGACGCCACAGTGCCCAAGTACAAGCACACCCTCCCGGTCATAGCAGAACACGTGATGTCCCCAGTGGTGTTCCTACGGCACTACCCTCTCCTGTTGAAATGTTTTAGTGAAGCTCTACAGACACTCAACTTTAAAGACGACCAGCAGAGTCAGCTTGGGATAGTTATCTTCAGTCATCTTCTAAGTCATGTTCGGACGGTGACAACAGCTGATGTACAGAAGAAGGAGGCGGTAGATGCAGTGAGGGAGTTATTCAATACACTCTCAAACATTGAAACTCTCTGTCAGCCTGGTGATTCACAAAGCCAGTTCCTGTTTCAGTTTTTCAGTTTGTTAACACTTGGTGATCTGGCTCTACCCAAGAAGGTTTTAAACTCACATCAGTACCACATCCCCACCTCTCAAGACATCATGTGTGGCACCCTCAGTAACCACCTCATCACACACCTGTGCCGCCCGGCCCTCCTACACCACTCTCTCAACGGCACGGAGTAAGTCACGCTGCGGAATGGTGTAATCATAACATAATGTATATAACCTAACCTAACTTACAATATATATTCTTACACTATATACATACATTAATCTAACCTAATTTATATAACATAATATATTTAACCTAACCTAACTTACAATATACATTCTTACACTATATACATCATTCCTTTACGATTCAATAATTTTCAAAAGTGACTGAATAAATAGTTGTCGTCACACTTTTAAATCATCTTTGTGTGCATTTTGTCCGTTCAGGTTCAGTAAGGTGTGTGGGTGAGGAAGGTTAGGTTAGGTTAGGTTCAGTGTGGTGTGTGTGTGGGTGAGGAAGGTTAGGTTAGGTTAGGATAATTGACATCACACTTTTAATTCATCTTTGTATACATTTCCTTCCCTTAGATTCATTAAGGTGTGAAGTGTGTGGGTGAGGAAGGTTAGGTTAGGTTCAGTAAGGTGTGTGGGTGGGTGATGAAGGTTAGGTTAGGTTAGGTTAGTTATCATCATCACACTTTTAACTTATCTTTCTATACATTTCCTGCCCTTAGGTTCAGCAAGGTGTGGAGTGTGGTGCTTGAGAACAGCCAGCCCGTGACAGGCAAGTTAAGGTTCCTGGCGGCTGTGGTGGAGGAGTTGAGTGGGTCAGCCATCACCTTCCTGTGTCCTGAGCACCCAGCCGTCCTGTGTCACCTATGGAACACTGTACTCAGGCAGATGGTGACTCATATTAACCAGGTAATTAGTGAAGTGATTAGGTAGTTAGGTGATTATTATGTGTATGTGTTTGTTTGTTTACCTTCATTATGGAACGACAGACAGTTGGGTTAGTTGCCAAAAAAAAACTTCCTTTCATTTTGTTAGTATCATTTTTTTTTATTTGTTTATCTGTTGTAGTAAGATTTTAATTTATTCATTTAGTTTATTTAGCCGTATTTGTAAGATTAATATATTCATTTTATTATTAGTGACACCATTATTGATTCATTCACTTACCTGTACGTGTCAGATAACTTTATTCACTACATTCATTTACCTGTAGTAGTAAGATTAATTTATTCATTTTATTGATTTAGCTGTACTCATCAGATTTAATATATTCATTTTATTAGTAGTGACACCATCATTTATTCACTTATCCTTATGTGTCAGATTACTTTACTCACTCCCTTCCTTCCTTCCCTCCCTCCCTTCCCTCCCTTTCCTTGGTGTTGACAGGCCCAGAGCAGTGAGTGTGATGACAGTGAGCCAGACTGGAGCTGCATCTACAGTGTCCTTCTCTTCCCAGTCCTACACGCCACAGACACCCTTACCTGCGCCTCGTTTGATGTGTTCCAGGTAAGCATCAACATAATTTTACCTGTTAAATAAAAATGAAAACGAGAGAAAATTAGGAAGTGTATCGGCTTGTTTATTTACTTACTTACTTGATTAACTGAAATATAATAACTTTTTGCCTTGATGAATGAAAAAAAACTAGAAAAAATCATTAAATATATCTGTTTACTTACCTGAAATCCTGAAATAATGAAACTATCTGAAATTATTTAACTTATTACCTGAAATAATGAGACTTTTTACCTGAAATCCTGAAATAGTTTAACTTATTACCTAAAATAATGAAACTTTACCTGAAATCCTGAAACTTTGTACCTGAAACACTGAAACTTCTCCACTTGGTACAGCAAATAATGGATGTGTGGAAGAAGTTGTGGAAAAAGTTCACTCTGATCACCTCCACAACCCCAAGTGTGGAGCCCAACAGTGAGGTGGAGCACGTGGCCTCCACCCTGCTGGCACTGTGTCAGGATAAGGCGTCAGACGTGGCTGACGTGCACCTCGCCTCCTATGTGCTGACGGCTGAGGTGTTGGTGCAGCTGACTGACACCTTCCAGTATGTGAAGCTGGGCAAGGCAGCTGAACAGTGTGAGTTTTTTAATTTTTTTTTATTTATTTATTTATTTATTATTTTTTTTATTTATTATTTTTTTTTATATATATATTAAGAGTGTTTTTTGATGTTTGTTAGTTGTTATTTATTCATTTTATTTATTTATTTTTTTTTTTTATTATTATTATATCTATTTTTTATTGTTATTATTATTATTTTTCTTTTCATGTAATTTTTTTTTTTTTTTTTTATGTATAGATATGTATTTTTTATTTATTTATTTATTTTTTTCTATGTAATTTCTTTAGTTTATTTATTTATTTTTTATTCTGTGCCTTTCTTGCAGTGCCTTCCAGCCCGGCCAAAGCCAAGCGCAAACCACACCGCCTCCACAACCTCGGCTCCACACTCGACCTCACCTTGGAAGTCTTCGTCAGGACCTGTTCCATAGTGTCAGCCCGGCGCATGTACGTGGCCGACAAGCTATGCCAGGCCGTCCTCACCATGACCAAGGGAATCCAACACTCTCCTATGAAATACCAACAGCAATTCATAACCCACGTAGCTAAAATACTGATCAAATGTGTCCGAGTAAACCCAGCCGTCGTATTTGATTTTAAAGTAGAGAGGAAGTGCATCAATATAGTTAAGGAATTCACTACTCTTATCAAAACTTACATCACACACAAGGGAGTGACTGAAGGTACGGCAGAACACCTCAATGCTTTAGAACCTCTGTTTGCTGCGGCTTTCACCTCCACTAATAAAAAGGTTAAACAAGAGGTGCAGAGGTTACTAGAGTGTGTTATCGCCTGTGTTAGTGATGCTGGGTTAGTCATCCCTTCATTCCTACTTGAAGTGCAAAGAAAATGGGGCATCACGACACCCAAGGCCGCTGCTGGGAGTGAACAGGAGTCAATGGAAGATTTTATTGATGCAACACCTAAAGAAAGTAAGTTTGTATCACGGAACTTTGTGGACAGAACTTTATTTGTTTTGTTTCATCTTGTATGTGTGAAAATTGTGCACCTGTTGGAAAGAGATAATAGATAGGAAGGTAGTTTTTTCTATGGTAACTGTCGGTCGGTTTATATATAGTTTGCAGAGTTCAGTAATATGTCAAAGGTTTATTTCAGAGTTTTATTGCTGTGTGGGTCATCGTATAAGCAGTATATAACGGAAGACTATAAAACTATGGATATTGTTAGATTCATTTAATTAAACTTATCAGAATTTTGGTAATAGAAGAAGTGTGTTATGGAAAGGGTGATAATATTTCTGGGAATCCAATAATGTTTAAGGAATTAATCAAAAAACTTGTAGGAATCTGTAATGTATCGTTCTCTCTTTAAACCATAGAAAGAACAAACAGCAGCAATGGCACCAGCAGCAGCAGCACTAAGGTATCCACCCCTAGAAACAGCACACCAATCTCAACTAAGAAACAGAATGCAGAACAGACAGACAAAAATGAGGTAATTTATATATCCAAATCAGTGCGTAACATTAATAATTCTCTCTCTCTCTCTCTCTCTCTCTCTCTCTCTCTCTCTCTCTCTCTCTCTCTCTCTCTCTCTCTCTCTCTCTCTCTCTCTCTCTCTCTCTCAAACATGGAACTTGCCTTTTATTTATATTTTATTTTGTATTTATTTATCTATTTTATTTATTTATTTATTTATTTTATTTATTTATTTATTTATTTATTTATTGGCTTTACTGGAACTTGCCCTTTCTTTTTATTTACTTACTTACTTATTTACTTATTTATTTATTTATTTATTTATTTTATCATTATTTTTCCGAAACCTCACCAACTAACACCTAATTTCCTTCCATCACCACCAGGAGAAGCGAGGTGTTGGAGGAGGAGGAGGAGGAGTGTCAACGCCTCCCACCAGGTACTCCTCGAGGGTGAAGAAGGTTGACGTCAAACAAGGGAAGAAGAAAAACAAGAGTGGGGGAGCTGCCTCTGCCACCCCCACCACACCTGCCACACCTCAACCCTCCACCTCCACCACCACCTTCTCCTCCAGCAGGTAATGTCGCTTCTTACTTATATTTTCCTTCAAAGATTAGTTTATGACAACCCTAAAAAGTGGAGTGAAATATATTTATAACTTGTCAGGAATGTCACTATTTTTGTGAACTAAATATACACACTGTTGTATTAAGCTTTACATCAAGTTAAACTGCTTTTTTATTCTATTACTACTGTTACTATTATTCTTTTATACCATCACTACCATTACTATTATTCTTTTATTCCTTCCCTTAGAGTATCGTCCAGTACGCCATCAACTGACAACACCACCGTAACAAGAATCATTAGAACATGTAGGAATGCACCATCACCAACACCACCCAACACCATATCATCACCAACACCACCCGACAACAAGCAACAGAACAAACATGGAGGGGATTGGAACAACACAGCCACAACCCTAGACATCAATGAACCAATATTAACCTCAAGTTCCGAGACCGAGAAGGAGAGTGAGAAAGGCAGTCTTGTCAACGGTTCAAGGTCGGATGTGGAAGTCGCAAACACAGCTCAGAGAAGATCCCAGAGTATAAAATCTGAACGTAAACAACACAATACTTCCTTAAACCACAATGGTGACCTGGAATCCGATAGCAGTGAGGAGTCATCAAGCTCTTCCAGTAGGACTCTTGATAAGGGAGGTAGGAGAGGTGAGGGTAAGACACAGAAGAGAGGTAGAGAGAACGAGGATCTGTGTGCGGTTTTACACGACACCTCACTAGCAATGCAGGAACTACTCCACGAAAGATCACTTGACGAGGAAACTGGCGAGAAGTCTGAGGATATTAATGAACAAGCTTCCTCGCCTAACCTAATCGAATGTTCAGAGGAGACATCACAGGACGGCAGCGGCATGTTTACCAAGGAGAAGAGAATTAACTTTATGGAGGTAGTTGTGTCTCCAAGCGTGGTCCGGGACGTGAAGCTAACAGGACAGAAACCCGAGGTGAAGATAGCAAGTACTGTCACCAAGGTTAAGGAAAGCACACCAGCTACCAATGACCTTGAAGATGAGATGGTTGACCTCACAGACCTGACCAAACCCATCGAGGACCTACCATGTGTCACAGAGGAGAGTGGAAACACAGACAAACACCAATTAAAGGAAATATTAACAGACAAATCAACGACAGAGAAGGAAACAGAAGGGAACGCATCCGACGCTTCCACATCAAGAGGGAAGAGGAAACGCAAACTCTTCGCCAGCCAACAAATCACCGAAACCTCAGTCAAGAAGAGGAAGACAGACAACACCGATAGTCTTGAGGATTCCATAATTGTCATAGGAAGTAGTAGTAGTAGTAATAGTTATTCTGAAGACATCCTACCTAAGAAATCACCCAAACCATTCAGGAAAACCAGGTCTCACCCCGGGGCACTTGAAACCGAGAGAGACGACACCAAAACCAAGTCTGCCTTCTCCCCCAAAGTGACTCGGTCTGGACGCAAGATTGTGGCCCCAAATAAAGACATGCCCGAGCCCATGACACCCCCAAAGAAAGCCAGGAGAAGACTGCATAAAGGTGATTCAAAGGAAGACGAAAGTGATGTCAGTTTAGTGGATTTAACAAACGTTTCGAGCCTAGATGAAAATACTGAGTCTCTGTCAACACTTGTAGCGTCTGGTCCTGAAGGTGTGGTGGGAGTAGAGAAGGTGAATGTGACAGAAAGTGAAGAAGGGAAGAAATGTGAAAAGGTTAATGATAAAACTAAAAAGAGTGAAGTCGAGTCCATGTCAGTTAGCATTATTGAAGAAAATTCTGTCATCCTGTTTGAAGAGACGACCGTAGAGGAGAATGAGAAGAAGATTTTGAACGCAACCAAACCAAAATCAACACAAAAGGAAAAAGAAGAAGAACAGCAAGAACAGAGAACACATGATAACGAAAAAGAAAACGAGAAAGAACAACAACCACAACGGAAAACATATGAGAACAAAATGAAAAACAAGAAAAAACAACAACAGGAAACAACACATGAAAACAATAAAGAAAACGAGGAAGAACAAAAAACACATGAAAACAATAAAGAAAACGAACAACAACAACAACAACCAGATAACGACAAAGACATGGATTTATCAGAAGACTTAACTGACCTTGAAAAAACCTCCGAGGAATCCACCCAGATGGAGTGTGGCCAAGACCTGGACGGGGAAGTGAGTTACCCGGCCGCGCGTCGAGGCACCGAGGTGATGGAAGACCGGGCATCAGCGGAGGTGGAGGATCAACTCAACAATGTAAATCTAATAGAACATACCGAGGACAAGGGAACAGGAGTACAGATGATATGTTTAGATGACGAAGTAAAAACAACTGATGATAGTGATGTGATACTCCCTCAAGAAGAAGAGGAAGAGGAGGCGGAGGAGGAGGAGGACAAATCCTCATCTGAAGAGGACGATCTTGAAGAAGAGATGGAAAGGAGAGACAGTCCAACCTCACCAGAACCTGAAATGGAGGAAGAGGAGGAGGAGGAGTACCTGAGTGCTGGCCAGGAAGAGAAAGATGAGGAGGAGGAGGAGGAAGATGATGATGATGAAAAGGAGGAAGTAAAGAAAACCAAAGAAACAGAAGTGGACAAAACTCAACAAGAACCACCACATGAATTTGACAAAGATTTCACTGTAATCAATTCTCAAGAACAAGCAAACTTAGAGACAACAAACCATACAAATAATAATAACAACATCAAAACAGAATCTGACACTGGAAACACGACAGAATCTTCCTTATCAGAGAAAACTACCGCTGAAGACATCAAAAAACATGAATCCCAAGACACTGATACACCTGCTAGTGAAGGCGAGGAAGACCCGAGGAGAGAGAGTGTGTCTAGCAAGGAGGTGAAGGTGATGCAAGACTCGAAGGTAAAGATATCAACGAACATGATGGTTCTTCGGGATCCAAGAAGAGTAAATGTTGAGAAAAAGTCTGAAGCACAAGTCATCAAGTGTAAACAACAACAACACACAACACCACAGCAACACACCACAACACCACAGCAACACACAACAACACCACAGCAACACACAACAACACCACAGCAGCACACAACACCACAGCAACACACAACACCACAGCAACACACAACAACACCACAGCAACACACAACAACACCACAACACACAACACCACAGCAACACACAACAACACAGCAACACACCACAACACCACAGCAACACACCACAACACCACAGCAACACACAACACCACAACAACACACAACAACACCACAGCAACACACAACAACACCACAGCAACACACCACACCACAGCAACACACAACACCACAGCAACACACAACACCACAACAACACACAACACCACAGCAACACACAACACCACAGCAACACACAACACCACAGCAACACACAACACCACAGCAACACACAACACCACAGCAACACACAACACCACAACAACACACAACACCACAGCAACACACAACACCACAGCAACACACAACACCACAACAACACACAACACCACAGCAACACACAACAACACCACAGCAACACACAACAACACCACAGCAACACACAACAACACCACAGCAACACACAACACCACAGCAACACACAACACCACAGCAACACACAACAACACCACAGCAACACACAACACCACAGCAACACACAACACCACAGCAACACACAACACCACAGCAACACACAACACCACAGCAACACACAACACCACAGCAACACACAACACAGAATGAGCTGAAAGAAGATAATGAGAGTATTTCAATAGATGTGCAAGACAGTGAGATGTCTGATGATACTCCCGGTACAACAAAAGACTCTGATGAAATAGATGAGAATGTGGCTGGTTCTAGTGTGTGTGAAGAAGGTGAAGAGTCAAGGCAAACTGCATTAACTAAGAAGCAATTGGAGTGTGAAGAAGGCAATGTGTTAGAGGCAGTAACCAGTGGGAACAAGTCTTCACATTGTTTAAGGAAGGAAGTTGAAGACAGTATGCTTGATGTGGTTAGTGAGGCAGTGTTGAGTCCAAGTAAGAATGTTGATGTTATGAAGGTAGTTGTGGCTTGTGAAGGGACTCATGATGCTGATAAGATGGTGTTCAGC
>JAPQNM010000012.1:10206898-10211898 GCA_029783475.1 Metacarcinus magister | reverse complement strand
ATTCTACCCTAACCTAACCTTATCTCAACCTAACCTAACCTAACCTAACCTCATTCCACAACAACTTAACCTAACCTAACCTCATTTCACGACAAACTAACCTAACCTAACCTTACCTAATTCCACGACAACCTAACCTAACCTAACCTAACCTCACCTCACCTATCCTAACCTAACCTCACCCTGTAGCCGACGTGATGTGAAACTATACTGTAAATACACCATTGCAAACAGCTTTAAAAGTGATCAGAAAAAGTCGTGGAAATGGTCAATTAATTCTGACATCGACTTTAACTATAAACAAAAGAAGGTGATGATGATGATGATGATGATAGATGTTAGAGAAAAATACTATGATGAAAATGATTCTAACATTGACTACAAAACAAACAAGAGAAGGTGGTGATGATGATGATGATGTATAATGTGAGAGAGAAAAATATACAATGATGAAAATGATAATGATAAAACCTTGGCCTCACAGAACTGAATTGAAGGTTAAAAAAGTGACAGTATACAGTAGATAAGGGAATGCTTGATTGTAACTCTCAAGATAATGGAAGTAAAAAGACAGATAGAGTTGTTTAGAGTGAGAGGACAAAAGCAAGTGTGTATGTGTATGTATGTGTGTGTGTGTGTGTGTGTGTGTGAGTGAACTTGAACACAGACTTCTGATAAGGTCACAAGCAGAGGAAAAGTAGAGGAATAAACAAGAATTGAAACACAGAGACAGAGAGAGAGAGAGGAGGCAAAGCAAGGTGGAGGCATGAGAGAGAGAGAGAGAGAGAGAGAGAGAGAGAGGTGAATGATTGATGGATGCTGCAGTGAATTAATGGCGTTATAAAATTGAATAATAAATGTCAAACCGAAGTATTAAAATATAAATGAATGAAGGATATACAAGGAAGTGTCAAAATCTAGTATCTTTATTTTCTCTGTGTGTTGACTCGTCCCACAAATTCTGTACAAAGGATGGATTGCTGTGTTGAGGTCCCAGGGCTGTGAATGCTGTGTGTGATGCTGTGCGGTGCTGTGTGATGCTGTGTTGAAGAGTTACAGCATTTAACATTGAAGCATGATTTATCTCCCTCCATTACCAGCCTATACGCATCCCCCTTTCATGCCTGTTTTTCCTGTGTGTGTGTGTGTGTTTTTGTGTCATCCCCTCCCCCCTCCCGCTTCCTTCCCCAAGCTTGCGTTCAGTCCCTTAATCTTTTGGGAAACTTTTGCTTGTGATGTTGAATGTTTAATTGTTTATTGTTGTCTGAATGTATAAACGAAGGAGGAAAGAAATGATCGAGTTATTGTTTGTCTACCTATACGTATGATTATTATTATTATATAGAATTATTGATTGATTGAAAAGAGAGTGAAAAGTTTAAATTATAGCTTGGTTTAATTATTTTTTTTTGTATCTATAAATAATAACAATATGCTGTGAATACCTTTTGATTATATATTTTACTTATATACATTACATAGGTAGGATATGTATCTATTATATGCATTAAACTTTTGAATATAAGATAAGATGGTTTAGTTTTTATCTGCATTCCTTAAACTAGAATATATATCTAACTATCAGGCATATTATCTCCATTTTTCAGGGATATAAAAAAATTCCCTGGTTTTTCTTATAATCAGGGAGACAAATTTTTTTTCTCCCTAAACCCTTAAGACACCTACTTATAAGGAATTGAAAAGGTCTTTATATATATGATTGTAGCTGTTATCTAAGGGAAAGAGAAAGATAATGGAAGGTAGTATTAGACGCCCGAGAGAGAGGGTAACATGGGAAAGAGGAAATATTTAGAGGAAGTGGGAAAAAAAGTTTAATTCTAGAAAGTTACAGGAAGGAAAAAAAAGGAAAATTCTAGGAAGTGAGAGGAAGGGGGGAAAAAAAATCATATCTAGAGAATAACAGTAACGGAAAAAATATTAAATTCTAAGAAGTGTCAGTAAAGAGGAAAATTTCTTAAGATGCGGTTAAAAAAAAAGTAAAGTTCTAGAGAGTAGAGATGAATATTCTATTAACAAATATATGCATGCTGTAGGCGCTCGCATTGACCCATTGAATATAAAACGTTTAAACAGGAAACACTACAGCAGCTGCCAGATGTACAATAACTCATTGATTTTTATTTTCACCTAAAGATAAGCCACAAGTAACACTTCGGTATTTTTGCATAAGAAATTTTTCATTGCTAAGTAAATTATGCTTCTATATAAACTCCACATTATAAATTAAACACAAATGATATATAGTGACACACCAAATAAGGAAGATAGATAGATAGATATTTCGGCAAATTTTATATATATACAATGAAACCAAATCACACATTTTCGATTATATAAGAACCACACATTTTGATTTATTACAAAGGAAAAATGAGCTTTAAGCGTATAATAACAACAACAATAGTAAGCATAATCTATCTAGAGACATTGACAGTCAGTTTACTTGTCAGGTTGTCAGAGGGAGGTTGTGACGAGCTCATAAGGTAAATACTCCCTTTAACTTCCATTATTTCACCTCCACTAACTCACTCTATTCAAGGATAACACACAACAACGATATATTAACTATTTCCACTTAAATATTGACTACTGGTGGATGAAAAGTGGAATTATTAAATGTCTAAAATTATTGTTAATATTATTTCGTATTTTGTTATTTTTTTGTTATCATTTCAAATTTTTTTCTTGTATTTTGTTTCTTTTGGTGTGTGGAGGAAGGTGTTAAAGAGAGAGAGAGAGAGAGAGAGAGAGAGAGAGAGAGAGAGAGAGAGAGAGAGAGAGAGAGAGAGAGAGAGAGGTAGTAGTTGTTGTTGTTGTTGTTGTTATCACGTGTGTGTATGTATGTTTGTGTGTTATTGATGTTTGTTTTTGTTACTATTTTTTGTTTGTTTGTTCTTTTATTATTGTATTATGTTGAGAGAGAGAGAGAGAGAGAGAGAGAGAGAGAGAGAGAGAGAGAGAGAGAGAGAGAGAAGCTTACGTAAGTGATGATAAATATGAAAAGTATAAATTCTCATCATTATTTTTATTACACATACATTCCATTTATTCATTATTTTTATTTCCAACATTTATATTCCAATTATTCATTTATATACATTGAAAAACTTATCATGAATTTTATCAATACTATTTTATATATATACTCATTTCCAAACACCTAATGTATATTTTTGTATTTATTTATTTATTTATTTATTTATTTATTTATTTATTTATTTATTTTCGGATCATATAGAGATAAAGTTAACCTACTAATTTTCAGGTTAAGTCTATTTTCCTTTAACAAATAAGTTGATACAGTATATATTGCATGTTTTTCTGCAACCTTAATTTTATCTAACGTATAAGTATTAACCTCAGGAAAAGACGTTAATGTTATCTATATATTATTCAGTGTTACCATACAAGCGAAGGGAAGGTGGTGGTGGTGGTGGTAGTGGTTGTTGTGGTGATGGTGGTGGTGGTGATGGTGATGGTGGTGGTGGTGGTGGTGGTGGTTGTGGTTGTGGTTGTGAACTGTCCAATTGCATCTTAGTGTAGTTAGTTAAGGTAGTAACAGGATAGTGAATGGTTAGGAAACTGATCTTCTTCCTCCTCCTCCTCCTCCTCCTCCTCCTCCTCCTCCTTCTTCACCTTCTTCATCTCCTCTTCTCTTTCCTCTTTCTCCTCCTCCTTTTCCTCTTCCTGCTCCTCCTCCTCCTTCACCTCATCCTCCTCCTCCACTTTCACCTCCTTTTCCTCTTCCTGTTCCTCCTCCTCTTCCTCCTCCTCCTCCTTCACCTCCTCCTCCTCTATCATCATAATTGTTCAAGTGGAATTTTATTTATAGAGAGGAAATTCTTAAATTCTATCCTCCTCCTCCTCCTCCTCTTCCTCTTCCTCTTCCTCTTCCTCTTCCTCTTCCTCCTCCTCCTCTTCCTTCTACAACTAAGAAAATAATATTACTGAACTATGAATATAAACCAGACACATTTAAATTATATCTTATTATTATTATTATTATTATTATTATTATCATCATCATTATCATTATTATTATTATTATTATTATTATTACTACTACCTCATTCGTACATCTATATAACCCATTTATTCCCTAGATACAGCCATTTATTCCCTAGATTAAACCTTTTATTCCCTAGATAAATACTTACTCCTACACAGATATTCGTAGTACATAAAGGTATATATACGAGGTTAATAAAGGGTGAGGGAGGGAGGAGGGAGGGGGTCAGGGGTGAAGGAGAGGGGTGTGTGTGTGGGGGGGGGGAGGGGTGAACAGTATTAGGTGGTGGTGTTGTTGTTGTATCCTTATCTTTGTTTCTTTGCCATGGGAGACTGTGATAAAAGATAAGACATTTGATTAGTCAGCAACTCGGAGACAAGATAAAGGGTAGTGTGTGTGTGTGTGTGTGTGTGTGTGTGTGTGTGTGTGTGTGTGTGTGTGTGTGTAAACAATAACAACAACAACAACAATAACAACACAGGTATACACTACTAATTCAAGGTAATACGCCTGCTAACCTTACCTGTTCACTAATCAGCCAGCATCTGTTTGAATGATTAAATATACTCAACACACTCTTCCTTTTACCTGTCAATTAGATAAGATAGTACAGGTGATACGGCTGACCTTGGCTTCTAAACACTCCTGGGGGCTAGGCTAGGTGGTGGTGGTGGTGGTGGTTAAGTTAGGTTAGGTTAGGTTAGGTTAGGTTAGGTGGTGGTGGTGGTAGTTAGGTTAGGTTAGGTTAGGTTAGGTTAGGTTAGGTGGTGGTTAAGTTAGGTTAGGTTAGGTTAGGTTAGGTTAGGTTAGTAATAATAATAGTAATGTAATATGATAATAAAATGGTTTATTGATAAGAACTGAAAATATACAGTAAGGAGTATTCAAAATGATGGTGTTTGAAAAAATAATAATAACAATAATAAATAATAATAGTTTGGTTTGGTTAGGTTAGGTTAGGTTAGGTTAG
>JAPQNM010000012.1:10156898-10184398 GCA_029783475.1 Metacarcinus magister | reverse complement strand
TTAATTAAACATGACCTCTGCGTTCAAGGGGGGGGAGGGGGGAGGTAATGTTTATAAAAAAAAATAATAATAATGATAAATAAAAATAAATAAATAAATCTTATGTATACAATCTTTTCCCCTGCACGTGATGTGAGTTTTATTATTATTATTATTATTATTTTCGTTTTTCTTTTGTTATTAATTAATGCGTATCTATTTCCTACTTCCGCGGCCAATCATCCTTATAGTTTAGTTAGGTTAGGTTAGGTTAGGTTAGGTTAGTTGGTTGACACTTTCTCCGCTAGGGTCGCTGCGAGTCGTCCTTTGTCTTATCAAATACGCGGATATTTTTATTACTACTACTATTATTATTATTATTATTATTATTATTGATTTTTTAGTGAATGAATGATGTAAAATGAAAACGTGATGACAAAATATGAACTTAAACACTAATATATTTAATGAGTGTAAATAAACGATGATTACGTGAATAAATAAAAATAATAATAATAATGATAATAACAGGAAGGAGTAAGAAGTCAAACCCAAATATTTAATGAGGTCAAAATAGATAATAAATACTTGAATAAATGATAAATGATCGATAAATAATGAATGACTCAATAAATAATAAATAAAGGAATAATGAACAACAATAAATTAAAAACAAAGGAACAATAAACACTTCAATAAATAATAAATAAATAAATAAATAATGAATAATAACATGAATAAACACTTTTAAGGCTGTGAAGAGAAGCGGATTTGCGTCATTTACATCTACATCCTTTAGCGTTTGAATGTTTGTGTGTTCGTTTGTTTGTCGGTGTTGTGGTGGTGGTGGTGGTGGTGGTGGTGGTGGTGGTGGTGGTGGTGGTGGTGGTGGTGGTGGTGGTGTGTTAGGAGAACGAGTCACTTTTTGGAATTACGACTAAAACACACACACACACACACACACACACACACACACACACACACACACACACACACACACACACACACATCACCTCTTAAGAAATAATAATACAATATAAAACTGCTATATTACGTTACTTACAAAATAATAATAATAATAATAATAATAATAATATAAAAATCTTTCTTGTTTTAAATTACATTATGCCATACAATGAATACATAAAAGTTATTCTCGAGCCTAAATAAAACGAAAAACATAAATAGATAGATACATTGATAGATATATAGATAGATAGATAACACTGTAACGACGTAGTAAGTAAGTAAGTAGATAAGGAGATGAAGAACAAAACTTGACAGATTACGGTTATCAATTTACATTATTTTTCAATTTTTTTTTACATTCGTCCAATTTTCCATAATGATTCATCTTTCCAAACCCACATTTAATATTTCACTTTATTTATTTATTTATTTATTTATTCATTCATTGTTACTCTTTACTGAACCTCTTAAATCGACTGCTTAGAGCTAACTTTAATCTGGAATGAGAGAGAGAGAGAGAGATTCAGTGTAAACGTAAATACTGATAATAATGAAAAGGAATTATTATTATTACTACATTAAAGATTACAATAAAAATTTCCTCCTCACACACACACACACACACACACCGTCCTGGGCGGACGGAGATTATTTGTGTGTGTCTCCTTTCACGTGTAGCCCCTGTTCACCTAGCAGTGAGTAGGTACGGGATGTAAGTCGAGGAGTTGTGACCTTGTTGTCCCGGTGTGTTGTGTGTGAGTGGTCTCGGTCCAACCCAAAGATTGGTCAGTATGAGCTCTGAGCTCTTTCCATAGGGGGACGACCGGCTGTCTCGAGAGAGACCAGCAGCAGACTGTACAGTGAATACACACACGCACACACACACACACACACACACACACACACACACACACACACACACACACACACACACACACACACACACGCACACACACACACACACACACACACACACACACACACACACACACATCATTAAACACTAAATAAACTTAAACAGTAAAAATAATCAATTACACAAATTTATGAATGAATAGATCAATAAATAAATAGATTAATGGATTCAGTTAATAAATAAATAATGTTCCTCCTCCTCCTCCTCCTCCTCCTCCTCCTCCTCCTCCTCCTCTCCCTGTAGTATAATCCCATAAGGTCAACGGTATAAGATAAAGGACTCTATGCCCGGCGAGGCTAAGGTCAAAGAGAGAGAGAGAGAGAGAGAGAGAGAGAGAGAGAGAGAGAGAGAGAGAGAGAGAGAGAGAGAGAGAGAGAGAGAGAGAGAGAGAGAGAGAGGACCCGCGCCCGTGAACTAGAAAAAGTAGAAAAAATAGAGGAAGGAAGTAGAATATCATAATTAGTAGGAATAGGAACTACCTACCTACTTCCTTTACCTTTTAACAGGAAGGAAGGAAGGGAGTGAAAGATAGCATCGTTATCAACATCATTAGCATCATTAGCATAATTTTTCTCCCAAAGTTATGTTGAAAGAGACGCAAGTGACGAGGATGACGAATGAAGGGGCGGAGGGGGGGGGGAGAGTAGGCTAGGCTAGGGTAAGGTTAGGTTAAGGTGGGGTAGGCTAGGGTAAAGTTAGGTTAGGGTGAGCTAGGGTAAGGTTAGGTTAGGGTGGGCTAGGCTAGGGTAGGGTAAGGTAAGATAGAGTAGAATAGGGTAGGGTAGAGTAGAGTAAGGTAAGGCAATGTAGGGTAGGGCTAGGTAAGATAGGGCAAGGTAAGATAGGATAGAGTAGGGTAAGGTAAGGTAAGATAGGGTATGATAGAGTAAGACAGGGTAAGGTAAGGTAGGATACGCCAGGGTAGGGCAAGAAGGGGCAGGGTAGGATACGGCATGGTAGGGTAGGGTAGGCTAGGGTAGGGTGATTGTAGGGGTGAAAGTTTTTTTAGGTGGGGTGATCCTTCCTTGTTTCGTTGACCATCACCTGTCACCAAACCTGAGTACATTCATTAATAAAGATAGGCTGGCACTTAGGCCTACGAGAGAGAGAGAGAGAGAGAGAGAGAGAGAGAGAGAGAGAGAGAGAGAGAGAGAGAGAGAGAGAGAGTATATCTATAAGTAGTTCATCACCAATAATCTCTGTGGTGGTGATGCGTTATCGTGGTGATGATAGTGAATAGACACAGTATATATCACCACCACCACCATCATTCTGTAAGCACTGGGCTGTATGGCGGGATAGAGACGGGAATTCTCTCTCTCTCTCTCTCTCTCTCTCTCTCTCTCTCTCTCTCTCTCTCTCTCTCTCTCTCTCTCTCTCTCTCTCTCATCAAAAGCTGGTAACCTTGAAACATCCATTAATGTCTGTCTGTGGTGCCGTGTGTGTGTGAGAGAGAGAGAGAGAGAGAGAGAGAGAGAGAGAGAGAGAGAGAGTTATAGTTGTCAATCTTCCAACGCTTACCAACCAACAGTATGTACCTTCAATAATAATAATAACGAACACCCAAGAATGCATACATGAATATCGTTAAGGCAGTCCAAGTTGAGTGCCGTGTGAAAACCACGTGTCAGTCAGTCAGTAGTGGTAGTAGTATTAGTAGTGGTGGTGGTGGTGGCTGTGGTGCCGAGTGTAGCGCGTAGCTGTTGTGGTATTGGTGGTGACGGGAAGGCAGGGAGAGAGGGAGGGAGGGTGGAGGGTGCCTAGTGTATGGTGGTAGTGGTGGTGGTGGTGGTGGTCAGTGCATATAAACTGGCACCATTGTCCTTGTGAGTCATATTGTCCCCTGTCTTGGGCATCGCGACACACACACTCACTGCCCCTCAGCCACGCTACATCACCTCCTGTGTGTCCACTCGACTCAGTAGGGTGACAGTGGAAAGTTAGTTCACATATACTTCATCTGTAACCATCTATTCGTGTGTGTGTGTGTGTGTGTGTGTGTCTGTGTGGGTGTGTCTGTGTGTGTGTGTGTGTGTGTGTCTGTGTGTGTGTGTGTGTGTGTGTTCACCCGTCTGTCCTCTACGACTACGTCAAAAGTATATTTACTCAAAGTGTGTGTGTGTGTGTGTGTGTGTGTGTGTGTGTGTTGAGCAATGACTATAGACAGCTACGTACGTAACTGTCTTAAAGTGCTGAGCAGAGGGAAAATTATACCTCCATCCTGTCTATCTGTGTGTGTGTGTGTGTGTGTGTGTATGTGTGTATGTGTGTGTGTGTGTGTATGTGTGTATGTGTATGTGACTAATGGTTCTGAATCACTGACACACTGGCACTGGTTAGCTGGTCACACACTCAGTACTACGCCACACTAACCATCTGTTTTGTCACTCTTGCATGCATATATGACACCTTGTACCTAACCTAACATATATACCTGTAATTCACTTCTACACCACACTAACTAACCCTATAGTTTTAAGTCTCTCTTGCATGCATATATAACAACGTGTACTTAACGTATCATATATACATGTAATTAACTTATTTTATCTCGTGTCATTTACAGGAGAACGCCAGAGTAGCAACAGCACAAAGAACCACGGAGGGAAGGGAAGGAGAGAAGAGAAGAGAAGAGAAGAGAAGAGAAGAGAAGAGAAGAGAAGAGAAGAGGAGAGGAGAGGAGAGGCCAGTGAACTAACGAACTAGTGACGTCAAGGCGATAACAACATAGACAACCAGCTATCAAGAGGGCACAGATAAGCTAAACCGAACAAGTAACTCACAAATACCAAGACGAAGGTAGATAAGTGCAAAGGAACACCAAGGAATCAACAACTGGACAGAGAGAGAGAAGTGTGTGTGCGTAGTATAAAGAAGAAAAACAGTGTGCCATTTCAGTACAAAATAACGACAAGGAAGGAAGAATCAGTCACTAAAACACTCAGGTTGAAGAGGAAGGAAGGAAGGAAGGAAGTGTTTGTAAAATACTTTGAATATAAGAGAAGACGAAGAAGATATATTAATCAGTCATATTTAAAAAGGAGAAGAAGGAAGATAACGAAGTCAATACAAATAACACTCTAAAACGAAGAGGAAAAAGAAGGAAGGAACAGAACTGAAACAACACAACAAACAGTACCAGCTTCTAGTCCAAGATGGGTCGCTACACGGGGAAGAAATGTCGTCTCCTCACCATGTTTGCAATGACCACCAGCTTCTTCTTGGTGGAGTTGGTGGTGGGTTACATCACTAATTCTATGGCACTGGTGGCGGACAGCTTTCACATGCTAAGCGATGTGTTGGCTCTCATCATAGCCTTTCTCAGTGTCAAGGTAAGAATTGTTTAGCCTTCAGTGTGTGTGGGTGGGGGGGGGGTTGTTGAGTCTTGCTTGCTAAGGGGATGCTGTCACCGTGTTTGTTTATAAAGGTTGTTGTGGTCGCTTGTATCATCAACACCTTGTCTGTATGCATGCAAACACCCACACACGGAAGGAGAAAGAAATCAATCATGGTCATAAGTAAATTAAAGTATGAGTGAAGTAACTTGTATAAAAAAAACAGAGTATACATGAATGATTTAACTTTATTATGTATATATATTTACCATTATGTTCACCCATTGTTACGTTTATGTGTCTATAATTCCTAACTTTCCTCCCTCCCTTCCTTGTGTTCAGATGTCACCGAAGAAGTGGAGTAAAAACACGTTTGGTTGGGCCCGCGCGGAGGTGTTGGGAGCCCTGGTCAACAGTGTGTTCCTGTTGGCTCTCTGCTTCTCTATATTCGTGGAGTCGTTAAAAAGGTGAGCAATGATATCTAACTTAAAGCCTAAAAAGATGAGAAATAATGTCTATCTTACAGCCTGAAAAGGTTATTAATTCTATCTAAGTTTACAAGCTCAATATTATTTTGTTTATTTCATTCGTGGAGTCTAACGTTAAAAATGTTACCAATTATATCCAACTTACAGCGTAAAAAGATGAAAAATTATGTATCTTGCAGTCTTAATTATTTTTTTATTTCATTCATTGAGTAGTTAAAAAGATTAGCAATTTAATGATATCTAACTTACAGTCTCAATATTCTCTTTTCACGTTTATTTCGTAACATTAATATTGAGCACTGTAAATATATTGGAAAGTATTTACATCAGTTACATAGTATTACATTTATATCAGAGTTCATTTTATTATTATTACGCCTTGCCTTCCCCTCCTTAACGGCCTCCTTGTCACGTCCCGCAGGTTATACGAGACAGAGGAACTACACAACCCACAACTCATCCTGATTGTTGGGGTCATAGGTCTTATCATTAATCTTATTGGCCTGGTGCTCTTCCATGGTAAGTGAGGCTCAAGGGTCATTTTTTACTTGTAACTTTCCTCTCTCTCACTTTTCACTTTTCTCTCTCATTTTTCACTTTCCTCTCCCTCCCTCACTTTTCTCTCCCTCACTTTTCACTTTCCTTTCCCTCACAAGTATTTTCCTATTGCCAAACTAAACCACAAATGTCCATCTGTTGTAGAAACATTATTACGACTTTGATAACTTGATAGATGTTGCAGTGGTCATGATTTTGTTGATTTACCCGAACAAATTGCACACACTTTCAAAAACTGACCTTCCTCCTAATTTGACACGATTCTCACTCACTCACTCACTTGACTGAATCACAATACGTTTTTAGATGTGAGGTTACGGTTTAAACTTCCTTTCTATCCCTCAAATAAAGAACAAAATAGATAACGTAAAAGAAAAAAACCCTATTACAAATTACATACAAATACCTTTCCGTCCCTTCATCAAGGAAAAAAAAACTATTACACACATTCAAATTTCACAAAAAAAAATATCCTTCCCCCTAACTTGAGTATCCTTCCTCTTGCCCTTCAGAGCATGGACACGGCCACAGTCACGGAGGCCACGGACACTCCCACGAGACCAAGCTGTCCACCATCAACACCATGGTGGCCACAGATGACAATGAGAATGACGAGCGCTTCACCCCCCCGCCCCCCAGCATCCTGCCAGACGCACAGAAACCCGAGGGGGGACACACCGCCTCTCAGATGAACATGAGGGGAGTGTTCCTGCACGTGTTATCTGATGCTATGGGTGAGTGGTGGTGGTGGTGGTGGTGGTGGTGGTGGAGGTGGAGGGGAGGTGCTAGGTGGTGGTGGTGTGTTAGGTTAGGTTATTATCCTTTAAACTAAATCCCTTGTTGACTGACTCATTCTTATTCATTCATTTGTGTAGTTTCTTATCAGCCTCGTGTGTGCGTGTGTGTGTGGTAGTGAATTTTAATCCTGTCATAACATGTACACACTCACTCACACCTTCCTTGAATACGTAATGTCAGCTTAGGTGATAATAATACAAGTGATGTTACATGATTTTGGTTACATTTTGGTGATGATTGATAACACTGACTTGCCAACACACAGGTGACGAAAGAGTTGTGTAATGTGTCTGCAAAGGGAACACTTAATAGTATAATGTGTTTGTTTGACTGGTGTTTCCGGTGTGTGTGTGTGTGTGTGTGTGTGTGTGTGTGTTCTGTGGTTGGTGTTGATGGTGTGTGTTCTGTGTGTCCTCTTCAGGTTCTGTGGTGGTGATTATCAGTGCATTGGTGGTGTGGCTGACAAAGTGGGAGTACTCAGCTTACATTGACCCAGCACTCTCCCTCTGCTTGGTGTCACTCATTACCGTCAGCACCTGGCCGCTGCTCAAGGTGTCAGCACTCATACTACTACAGACGGTGCCTACTCATATCCAGGTGAGGCTCATTCCAAGGTTAGGTTAGGTTAGGTTCATTCCAAGGTATATTCAAGTGAGGTTAATTCTCAAAACAGTGAAAAGAAAGTTGTTGAAAATGTTTTTATGGTGACAGGTTGTGTTGGGTTCATTGATGACTAACTGTGTGTGTGTGTGTGTGTGTGTGTGTGTGTGTGTGTTTGTTTCCTTGTGTTAGGTTGATGGTATTCAGAAGCAGCTGCTCAACGTGGATGGAGTATTGGCAGTGCACGAGTTCCATGTGTGGCAGCTGGCAGGGGAACGGATCATTGCTTCAGCGCATATCAGGTTCGTGTACACCCCTCCATGCATGCTTCCAGCCTTAACTTTCCTCCTTGTTAGGTTACCCTCACTTGACTTGATCATCTTCACTTACTATTCTGCTATCTCCTCCTCCTCCTCCTCCTCAGCTAAGACAGATATTTAGTACTTCATTGTAATCTATCTGTTCGGTGTTTGTGGTGATACGCAGCACACACTCTTCACCTCTTCACACACACACACACACACACACACACACACACACACACACACACACACACACACACACACACACACACACACACACACACACACACACACACACACTCACTCTGGGAGGGAGATATCTGAGTGTGTTATCTTGATAGTGTACTTCGTTATCACTGTGGTGGTCTCATTAATTATTTATATTGTATAGTTCCTACATCCATATACTGGTAATACACTCACACTTGTTGTTATTGTTTTTATTTTGTTGTTCCTTTGTATTTTTCATTCATCCCAATACCATTTCATTCTTCAAACACGTGGAACAAAAGTATTTTATATTATCTTGCCGCTGTATTCTTAAGTTGCTTACAAGTAAATGTTTTTCATGAATGATATAGTAACAAGCAGATAAAGAACACTAAAGAACAACAGCCATAATCAAAGAGCGTGTGTGTGTGTGTGTGTGTGACGCATCTTAACTTGGTTGTTGTTCAGGTGCCGCAACTTGAAGGACTACATGGTGCTGGCAGAAAAGATCAAGAAGATGTTCCATGAAGAAGGGATCCACTCCACCACCATCCAGCCTGAGTTTGTGGAGTTTGAAGATGATGATGCCTCGGCTTCCCTTGACTCAGCTGAGGACTGCATCCTTGACTGCCCCTCCAAGGACAAGGAAGGCTGTGTGGCCAACACCTGCTGTGGTCCCTCCAAACAGGTAACGAGCGTCCCCAGGGCACTGAGCACCTCCATTCCTAAGGCCAATGGGATTGTGGGTGTTCAGTTTGAACGCAAATCCTCTCTCAGCCTACCAGACATAACAGGGCGCTCTGCTTCCCCCCTTGAGGGTGTGCCTTCCAACTGGACCAGTCCTGTTACCAACAGTTTTCCTTGTGGCTCTTCTGAAAGGCTTCCCAGCACACTCATTAGCTCGCCTGTGGTGCTTTCCATACAGGGCCTTGACCAGACCCTCCCTCATGGAGGCAGGGAGCTGGAAAGGTCAACACTTAGTGAAACAAATAAGGGGACGACGGGAGATGGAAGAAATAGTGAGTCCCACTTGGAGAGTAATGGGATGAGTGAGCACCACAGGACAGCTAGTGGGCACCTCTCGCACCCAAACTCGCACACACTTGTTATAGATGACGCACACGTTGATGAGCCTCAGTAGATTGAGCACTTTGCATCAAGCTTCTCCTGCTGTATCTTGAATTAATGCATGCAACAAATGGTGTGGCATTTGATGCCAGTATCTCACTGTGTTGAGGTTGAGGGTACCTGATCACTTGATTTAAGGATTAGGGTCTTGTGCTTACTGGCAGAGGCTGGCACTGCTAAATGGAAGTAGGTCAAGGTTTGGTTGTAGATTAATGGAGTGGATAAAACTGTGTATTCACATTAGTGTAACTCAACTTGACAATGTTAATATTGTTCTCAACACTTAGTAAACACAAATACATGAAACTCAACATTATCAACATAAAAGTTGTTCTAAACATTACTTGATAACTACATACACACAACACAATTAGTCACATAAGTTTTGATGAGTTTCAAACACTATACAATCACTCCATGAATAGGGCAAACAACAGGTAAAGTGGATCTTTACACAATTGTATATTTGTATATAATTTATAGGATCTCTTAGTGCTTACGTAATTTTACTTGTGTAATATCCTGCCAAAGTTTGCCCATTTCAATGTTACTAAGTTTTTAATTCCTGTTATTTAAAGAGAAACTTTACACTTATTTATTTATATTGTTATGACTACTTATTTATAATTGTTTGTTCCTTGCCATCATATTGATGACATTATTGTTTGGTGCAAGAGTCTTTGCTTGGCCTTTGCATGTTGAGCCTCAATCAGCAGGTGGACAGTGGAGTGTGCACGCCGCCAGGCCTCACTGCACACTGCACACTGCTTGCTTGCAGAGTCTTTCCTTTCAGTATCTACTAATGAGGAATGTGTAAATACAAACTATTTCTTATGGCCAGTGTACAATGCTTGCTGTTTGTTACCCGACTGTGTAATTTTGATAATTGTCCAGTTATCAGTTTCACTTTCATTACATACTGAACAATAAAGACGTATGTGCCAAAGTCTTAACATGATTGTGCTAGTCTAGTTCTTATGTACTTTGACTTTCATTCTGCCTCTGGATCCACTTACTCACCTCAGACCAACGTCTGAGGTGGTGTTGAAGTAGGAAATTCTGCACCTAATAACTGATACATTGGTTAGAAAACAACAAGTAGGGAGGGATCAGGATGAGGATGAGGCTCATACTGATCAGTTATGAACCTTGTGAAAAGTATGAACAAGCCTAAGATCTGAGGATATGATGGTGAGTACATATGTACTGATGTTTTATGTGTTGAGATGTGATGATGAAGAGCAGGAAATGACTGTCAACCTTGTGTTCCTGTCCAAGGGTAAAGCACCAGACGGGCTGCACACACACACACATACACACACACATACACACACACACACACACACACACACACACATACACACACACACACACACACACACATACACATACACATACACACACACACACACATACACATACATACATACACATACACATACACACACACACACACTGCATGCAGCATCTAGTTGTGTTGGGCTGACACTCATTACCATTATCAGGCCGCCATTACACTATTATGAAACAGACAACAGACTGAGTTCAATCCTCAAATTGAGCATCGTACTCCATTATTACAGCCCACCAAGGAGTGGGTTGACAGTAATGGGTCTGTTTATTTTACAAGCCAACAAATGCAATAAATTTTCAAAACTTTGGAAAACTTACGTGAAATGATGAAGTGTAACACAGTTGTGTTAGGACACTATCACCTCTTGCTGAGACATGGGCAGCTGCATCCACCTCCAGTACCCTTGTTGCACATTATTATTCACAAGAACTACACTCAGATTCCATCTGAAAAAAATATAAGGCCATTGATAAATAGTGTAATCCGTGTGTGCCTCAGAGCGTGTAGAAGTAGAGGCATGTGTGTTTGTGTCAAGAAGTGACGTGTGAGTGTGTGGCCCAATGTGTTCCATTAAGTCCTTATTCCCCTCAAGGAGTCTACACCCATACTACCAACTACAGGAAATGGAGTTGTGATTTTTTGAAGATTTAGATTTAGAATAAATGATTCCAAACCCAAAGAGATTATCTTCATTCATTGAATAACATTTTGTAAAGAAAATGTCTTCCTGTCTATCAATACCCAGTTAACCTTCCGATTCAAGGGTTAGGCAAGACAAGGTGTCTTTACTTTGTACTAAAGAGAATACAGAGGAGGGGCTTCCCACACACCTCACTCCATCCTTATTGGTCGCCTGTTTCAACACACAGGGAATACGGTGATAGTGTTGTTGCAGCCCCACCACACAAGAATGTGTATCTACCTGTCTAATTACACCCGACTAACACCCCCATGGAAGGGTAACCAAGACAAGGCATTTAGGGCACTCTGTGCCTTGTCTTTCCATAGCAGAGAACACAGAGGACAGGCTTCACACACCCATCACTCCGTTGCTTTGGGTTGCCTTTCACATTCTGCCGGGAATACGGTGGTAGTATTTGCAATCTATAATGAAATGGTTGGAAGGATGAACCACCACACTACCACCACCACCACCATGTGTGCACCATGATGACAGGTCACGGTGTTGAACAACCACTCCACAATGACCTGACACCATCGCTATGCACATTGCCTTCCACTTCCCACAATGACCAATGAAACCCATTTATCACCTTGTGTTGAACTGCATCTGTTTGGTGAAGCTGATCAACACACTGAAAGGCTTAGTGGGAGTCATACCAAGGACAAACCTGACCTTCCATCAATTACCATCAAAAGAAAATAAGAAATATAACAGAAGCTACCAAGGGTTACTCAAAGAAATATCAAGCAGGATTATCATGTCGGGCTCAGCAGTCAAGAGTGTTTGGTGTGTACATGTTATCTGAGAGGAGTGTGTGGCGTGATAAGATGGGAGGGTGAGAGCAGTGAACGTGTGTATGAAAGGTGTGACATGGGACCTTGTGTAAAGGGGAGGGAAGTGTGGTGTAGTGGAATGGGTGAAAAGAAATAGAAGTGGTTTGGTCATCTTGAGAGAGTGAAGAGTGTAAAGAAAGTATATATGAGTGAAATTGAGGGTCCTAGGAGGAGAGGAAGGTCAGGTGTAAGGTAGAAGGATGGGGTGATGGAGTACATGCATGATGGAAGTTGAAGTGGAGGGAGTGTATGAAGAGGGAGGTGGAGGTTCTTCTGCCATAGAGGGAAAGAGGTGTCAAAACTATAGATAGATAATGTATTGACCTCAAAACTAAATGCAACAAAGGACTCAAGATTTTGTGTTGCATCACAGATTATCTGGAAGCTATTGAGAAGCATGAGAATTTGTGATAAGCTCAGAATAAACCTTCTTTGCAACAGTGGCTCGTGTGTTGGGGAGAGGCGAGGGTGCTGGGGAGAGGCGGGGGTGTTGGGGAGAGGTGGGGGTGCTGGCCACATGGAGCCAAAATGAGACAGATGAAAAGACATTTGTAGCATAATTGAAGACCGAAAAATAAAGTGGAGGAAGATGATCTCAATTGTGTTGATTAACTAGTTGAAATTTAGTTGTTGAAATTTAGTTGCTATTTGATGCACCTTAATGTTTGATGATGAAGTGAGTTGATTTAAATACCTTTTCCTACGTCATTACATGTTGATTAGTGTGACAACATCAGCACAATGTTGGTTATGTTCTAGAGGCTCGTTGTCAAAGGGGTGAAGTTTGTGTTGAGATAAGATAGTGAGACTAAAACTGAAGTGTTGTTTTAATGGAGAAAATTTGATTTAGTTCCTAAGGAGAAACAGACGAGGATTGCATTCAGTGAAGTGTCATGTAAGGAAAGAACAGTTGAGTTTAGTGTGTAGAGTGTGAGTGGTGTGTGATGGGAGCTGAGGGTGGGACAGGAGGGTTGAGGTGGGACAGTGAGGTGAGGTGAGGTGAAGTGAGGTGGGGAGCAGCAGCAGCGGCATGAAGCCTCAATGTGTGTCATGTGTTCCTGTGTGTCTGGTTGGCCTGAGTCTGTGACAGGTTACCGCCCACCATCTTGGGAGTGTTAGTGTAATGTATCAGTTACCCTTGTCATCTTAGTACTAAGTGTTGCCCGGAGTGCTAATGTGTTACTAACCATTCCGGGCGAGTGAATGGACGGCTGTAATGGCAGTGTGAGGCGAGTCGCCTGCCCAGCCGGGAATGTAAAGTGTCTTGGTTGGGCAGGTGGATCTACACACACCAAGGCTGTCCATTACACTACACTAAATTAATGCAATTCATTGGATGTGTTCATTTTAAAGAAATCCTGTGTGCCTCTGTGCATGTAAAATTATGTTATGATGCAGTAACCTTAACCTGAAAGATGTCTTGACATAGACAATAAAATAAAAGAATACTTCTAATCACCATTCATCTGATCTAACCTTAAGACTTCTTCACAGTCCGAGGTGGTGCCGGCAGCATCCAACTGCCGCCAGAGGAACAGCACCGAGATCCACATCGGGAACCAAGTTGTGGAGAACACAGCCGAGGGAGCCACTGAGGGCGGATACCTGCTGGTGCCCACGTCGGTCAACCACATCTCATCCGTCTGACAGTGGGCTTCCGATAGCCACCTCCAGGACACCGCTGCGGACGACTGACAGTGAATGAAGCCAACCGGGAGTACGCGGGAAGTTGAGAGAGAACGCGAGGTGATAACTTATTGCTCTGTTCAGGGTATTGGTGATGAAGGGTGATTGGGTGAGTTGTAGTCCAGATTCAATGTGAGGGAAGGGAGGGAGGGAGGGAGGGAGGGAGGGTAATGGGTGGTACAAATGTAAAGTGTCATTTCTTAGGTTGTATGGGGATGCAAGTCAACAGTTATATGTGGACGGCTTCCTCAGCACACCATGTCTGGGCATTAAAGAAGCCATTTGGACACTGCCAGGTATAATATTTGTGTACTGAACTACTTTTTCGCCAGTGTGGTTGTGAGTGGCAGGCAGTGTGACCCCCTCGTCAGTGGTGGGACACTGCGGTTGTGATATCAGTCATGTAGTTTGTATGGGCGAAGCGGTTTGTTGAGTTGAAGTGACCACAAAAACCAAATGGGATACAATAGAAATTTAGCAAAAAATTATCTACCGAGTGCACAAGACAACATTGAGTCCATGTTTTATAGAACCTTTGTGTGTGTGAAGGAAAGCAAGGGTGGGTGTGTTTTTAATTCACTTAGTAAGGGTGAGGGTGAGGGTGAGGGTGAGGAGTGCCAAGGTGTGTGTGTTTCCAAGGTGTTATGGGAAGGAAAGCAACTTGAGATGCTTCAGAATCAAGTTTAGGAGTGATGACAAGTGGTGAGTAGTGGTGACAGGTGATGGTTGTCATGTTAGGATGAGTGAGTGAACAGTGACGGGGAAGGGAAGGGAAGGGAAGCATAATCACACCCTAGTGCCTCAACAGACCTCGGGAAGACCACTGTCAAGGGTCTCTAAGGGAACTTGGCTTTCCTTCATACTAATTTTTACTCCACCATGTCCAAGCCAACCTTGGACTCCAGAGTGGGTGAGGTGCAGCTCCTGTTTGGGAAGTGGTTGTAGGTAAGGTTTAGATTGGCTGTTTTACACATGTATTGCCTGTGTTTTGAGGGACCAACCCACACGCTCCCCTAAGATGTTTGTCTGAATTTAGTTGACAGAAGTACAAAACAACTTTTGTTGGTTGGAAGAATCAGTTGTAAAGGGAAAGGTAGAAAGTATTTGAGTTTGAAATTAAGGTTCCAGCAGGAAAATCGTCTTCTCACAAACCTGATGCCAAGTGACATTACATTATGTATAATTAAAATGTTGTACTGTTGATGCCAAATATATTTGTATTGCATTTTATTGGATATACTCTTGACAATTTTGAAATTTTCGTTTATAAGAGCAAATAAATTGAGCTTCAAAATATATAATGTTTGTGTGCAGGTGTTGTGAAGTAACCTTACAAGGCCATGACAACACCTGCACCTGAACTACACTGAACCTTGATGGTCAGCTTGGCATGAAGTGTTTTGATGTGATGCACCTTGTTACCACACACTTGTGTTCGTCTTATAATATATTGGATGAATAGGACTATTTGAGTTGTTAGTGTGTTCATGGTTAGGTTAGTGCAGCCTGAGGGAGGGGAGGGAGGGGGGGGGGACAGGACAGCCCCACAACCACCAACACTCACACTCCAGTAACCCCAAACATGGTTCTTCCTGTGGACTGACTCATTGTCTAAACAAAAATATTGTATATAAACATACAAGTTTTATATAAACATGTACAACTTAAATAAGTGTGTTGTATGTAGTTAAAGTTGGTTTTATGATGACAAAATCTATAGTGAGATTCATGGCAGTATTTATATTATTTTTGTACATAACTTAGAATCATTATATTTCAAAGCACTTTTATGTTCATTTTTCTTAATTATATAATTGAGATAGCTAAAAGTATAAAGATATTCAAGATATTGTAGAATATGGACACTTCTCAAAGAAGTCAAGGAAACTACCTTCTTAATAAGGACACATTTATGTACATACATATCCTTATCCCAACACTTGAAGCTTGGGTTGTCACGGGCGAGTGTAGGACGGAAGGGAGTGTGTTGCCTCCATTACGTGTGTGTGTGTGCATGTATGGTGTGTGTGTGTGTGTGTGTGTGTGCATGTATGATGTGTGTGTGTGTGTGTGTGCGTGTGCACGTGTGTGTACCAATGTTGCCACACCTGCTGAGTTTAGTAAAGCTCAAGATGTATTGTTTTGGGAGATTTTTTTCCGCCTGGAAATGATTGTTCCAGACATCCAGCAATTCCCAATGGTCATTATATGACTTGGAGTCTCAATAACTGGGATGTGACACTCTGCCAATTTGTATCTAGTATTAATGAGCTTGACAACCTTAGAAATTTATAAATGTTAAATAGTTATTGTTGAAAATGTCATGTGTTCTGTTGAGCTGTACTTATTTATTGGCAGCAAAATTTGATTAAGTATTTGAATTTGATGTTGAGACCTTGCTTCACAACATTTATACGTCTTTTTTTTCTGGCTTTATGAAATAAACATTTTTATGTGTAAATGTATGTGTTTTAAGTCCTTTGGCAATCTATCTTCCTACGTATCTGTATCTGCTACACCTCATCTCCGCGCGCGGACCTCATTCAAGGGGGAACCACAACAGGAAAGTGTCCATCTTCCCGTGTTGTGGTATTTCCTGTGTGTTATCTCCCCGCCTGTTATCTCCTTCAATACTCATTCACTCCAGCATACATTTCTGCCTCTTAACTTAACTTATACATGTGTACTCTCAGCAAACCGTTTGATTAATTTTCACTCCACCACGTGTCCAAACCACCTCAATGCACCACCATCCACCCATTCATCCACTCCACTACTTGTCTGTTCCCTTCACCATTACAACCATGTCAAGTTGATCACACACACTCATTGTTCCCTCCATCCCACCTTGGCACACACACACTCACTCTATATAATTCATCCCCATGGGCCAACACACATACTATTCTGGATTGCTGTGCTGTATTCCATGTCCATGTTTCTGATGCATAGGTCAGAGTAGGGAAGAATAGTAGTGTTATTTTTTTATTACTCTTGATTTCCATGCTTATATTCTTCCCGTTTATAAACCTCTTCAGTGTCTGTATGACCGTCTAAAAAGTTACCTTCACTAATCGATGATCCGTTAACTCAAAAGTCAAGATAAATCACAAACAAATTCAGCGGAAGTAAACACAAAAACGTAAAATCGCTTAATCCAGTAACTCTATTTTGATTTTGTTTTCTATCTCTTTAAAAAACAAACCTCGGAACAACAAGAAAATGTTTGCCTACCAAGCAGCTACTATAAACAACTCCTTACAACCTGATTTGCGTAATACGTCTATTGCGTTTCAAGAGCATCTAATTACTTCCAATTTCCTCTTTGTACACACTGTCATAAACATCCACCACCTGCTGTAACATCCTCTCTGCCACCAACTTTGTCTCATCATCACACAAACAAACACATCAGAGAGAGAGTTTAGCACACTATTCCACCTCAACTCACCACCCACACCTCATACTCGGACTTCAATCTGTCACACTTCCATCCTTGTATATACTGAATGACACATCTGTTTAACCCTTACACCAATCTTAAAAAAGTCAAACTATCGCTTATTTTTCCGTCTACTCACTTACTCACTAGTACTTAATTTCTTTTATAAACCTCCGCCTGTTTATTCCCTCGTGATGTGGCATAAACCATTCTGTTCTCTTGGAGGAAGCACAAGATCAAGGTATTTGACATAACTTTCTATTAAAATCCTCATCCAAACTGTCATTACTTTCCTTCACTAATCTCTTAACTTGCTCTTCTTCCCTGTTTGTTCCCTCTCTTCCCTCTCATCTACTCTGGCACATTCTTTCTGCAGTATCTTTATGTACGCTCTTCTTTTATCCTCGACTGTCTCCTTTATCCTCGTTTGTCCATCATGCCTTCCCTTTCTTTCCTCCCTTACATACTTTACACCCAACTACTTCCTCTGTTACCCAAAGCAATGAACCTTTAATTAAAGACTTCAAATACTGAATTTACTCTAGATTCAATCCCCTTATTCCTAGTCTCACTTCTCTCAGTACTTTGTTTACCCTTCTGTATGCTTCCTTGTATTCACTTCAGTGGTCTGGTCACGCACAAGGAATGCCAGAGTGAAATGGTAAAGTGTACGTGAGTATGATAGTTGTGGTGAGTATGAGCACGAACCTCACTGTAATGGGAGGACAGAGTGCTAAAGTACGTGAGTGAAAGTGGAAAAAGAAAAATGTGAGGATTAGAGGATGGAAAGACGAATGGAAGGACAGGAATAAATAGACTTTTCTACCGTGGTCATCTTATGGGGAGCTCTTAGGAACAGACGTCAAATAAATAGATATGGATAGATAGATATATACTCGTAACTCATTGGACAACATTCCAGTACTTTATTAATGATTTAATATGTAGCTATACGAGGTGAAGGTGAGGTAGCCACGGCTCAAAACTCGTGAAATGATTAACACCTTAAAGTACTAACTAATGTTTCAATACTGATTTGCATTAAATTTTGTAAAAACTAAAGAAAAAAAAGGAAGATTTCACCCTCAGTTAAGTTTTGTTTGTTTGATATTGGTCATTATACTTATTAAAACAACAGCCATTATATATATGGTCAATTTTTGTTGACTTAATATCACAATATTGGTGGTGACTTGTTAGTGAGGAGTAAATGGTAAAGAGTTCTCAGATATATTTGAAATACTAGAATGTTGTATAGTTAGTTTCGTCAATCAAGTGGAAGTAAAGTGAATATTCTGACCTTGGTGCAATAAAACCTTGAGGTGTTGGCGGTGGAAGGGCGGCGGGGTGCGGCGGGGGCTGGGGGGTTGCGGGAGGCAGCATGGAAGCACTCGTCAGGTCAGGATGTTATGTGCCCGCTAACACACCACACACCACACACCCGAGGATCACAGCGACACATCAACATCACCTCAATGCATGTCTTGTGCCACTCCTCACAACGGTCTCCTGGCCTGAAAAATTAACAGAACTGATGCAGGTCATGACGAGAGCACCACAACACCACACCACCACACCACCTCGTCCCAACTCAGTAACTCACATCACACCACAACACAACACAACACCATCCACACCCGCAGCCACTCCTTCACCGCTGCCGTCTTCATCACACAATAACTACGCTCTCTGGCCCTTGAAAATGTTAACAAACTGAGAAAATGTTGGTCAAAACGCCTGCATTGTTACCTTGAGCGGCGGGGCGAGGTGAAGGTCGGTCACACTGCTGCCATCTGCTGGACGTTCCAACTGAGGCTTCACTCTTCCGTCTCGCTGGCTTCGTTCTCGGGATCGAACCTCAATAAATGTGTTGTAGTGTAGTTTTACATGTATATCCTGTAGTTTTATAAATATGTTCTTTAAGAAAGAAGTAAGAGCCCAATCCAAAGCAAGTTTTTTTTTCTGTATTACACAAAAAGACTAAATAAAGTATATATGATTATTACTATTATCATTATTATTATTATTATTATACGAACCAATTGGCTTTTTTTTTTAACAACCTCGTTTCGTCATTACTCTTGCTTGGCCTCAAATTAATCATTACTTTCACTTGCTCGTTAACCAAACCGTATGTCTCCCTTTCCCTCGGAGCCACAAAGCAGCACAGCAAACACCACCCACGCCCACACCCACATCCACACCCTCCCTCAGTGCCCCCTCGTAAAGATGCCACAACTAGGAGACGTAGAACACCCACCAACAGGAGGAACACCATCACTGAACACCACTGGACATCAAGCCGAACATACTAACTTGGAAGGGGAAGAACAATTTAATTAGAGCAGAATAAATCAACGTAAAGATACAAATAAAAAAAAATAATAAGGACAAATGAAGAGTTTAAATATAGAATAAGTCACTGCAGTTAAAACAAAAGGCAATCACTCCGCCAATGTCTATCTTCTTCTATCTTATCATATTTCCCCTAATCAATATTTTTCCTAAGCCCTTCTTTCACCCTCGTCTATCTCTCTCCTTTCATTTCTCCGGATTTTCTTTACCCTCAATAAATAGATAAATAAATAAGTAAATAAATAATAAAATAACGGCGCTACAACCAGATTCTCGTTTCCTTGGTAATTACGTGAAGATTTCGAACACCACCACGATGCTTCACTGTTATTCGAATCACCTAACTCGTATCATTATTATTATTATTATTATATTATTATTATTATTATTATTATTATTATTATCTATTTATCTTTATTTTCTATATTGCCTCCCCCCGCTCCTAACTATCGCCTGGACGAGACCCGATACACTAAAATTGACCCTCAGTTGTTCCCTTATAAAAGAAAGCAGACACACCACTGAACAAGGGAATGGAGTGGTGGGAACGGAACAAACTCCCGCCAAAAGAAGCAGACACACACCACTGAACAAGGGAATGGAATGGAATGGGAACGGAACAAACTCCCGCCAAGTGGAATGGAATGGAACACAACACGTCATGACAACACTCGATCATCATCATCATCATCAATAACTAAACACCACCATCACTACACTACCTGACCTGCCTTCATCTTTCTTTCCAATACAATGAGATGAAAACACACATAAGCTGAAGTCAGGTCAAAGGTCAGGTCAACTATTTACGACACTTCAGTAAAATGACCTGACCTTCAATCGAACTATTCTAACCATCCAACGGCAAACAAAACAGTCTAACAAGAATACAACATGAGGCCGCTACTTCTCCCACTAAATGACGACACGAAAAAACATTCAACATCCGACCGTTAATTTCCTCCAAAAAAAACAGTGATGGTAATATTTTAATAATAATAATAATAATAATAATTTTATTTTAGATTTGCCAAGTGATGTCTGTCTGTCTGTCTGTAGGTTTAATCAGCCATCTGTTTTCTGTATGTATGGCCTACCTATTTCTCTCTCTCTCTCTCTCTCTCTCTCTCTCTCTCTCTCTCTCTCTCTCTCTCTCTCTCTCTCTCTCTCTCTCTCTCTCTCTCTCTCTCTCATTCATCCACGTCTTAATGCAATCGCTGGGTGCGTCTTCCTAGATGACGCCCACCAATCAACTTCAGAGATAAGTGAATATAAGTGTGTGTGTGTGTGTGTGTGTGTGGTGTGTGTGTGTTGTGTGTGTGTGTGTGTGTTGAGCGTCCCTTCTCTATCCTCCCACTGTGTCTTCTATTCTGCTTATGTGTATTAAATGTCACACTGAATATTTGCCTTCCTACATTGTTCTTGTCACTCTCCTCTCCCTTGGGTCTCTTGGCTTTCCTCTTTCCTTCTTCTTTTCTGTGACCAAACCATCCCCTCATCCTCGCCTCCCCATTGGCTCTCCCGTCCTGTATGCCTATGACGTGCTGCTCTCTGGTTGGAGGGTGTGGCTAGTGGGCGTGGCTTGTCTGGTTACATCACAACACGGTCCTGGTTTGTGATTGGGTGCAAGGGCGACCTCTATCCGGGTACGTTCTGGATGGTGATTGGTTGACGTGAGCGGATGTGATGTCATTATTTGGCGTCATTTTTAAAGGCTTCTTGCTCTCTCTCTCTCTCTCTCTCTCTCTCTCTCTCTCTCTCTCTCTCTCTCTCTCTCTCTCTCTCTCTCTCTCTCTCTCTCTCTCTCTCTCTCTTATGGGTGTGAGTGAGAGAGAGAGAGAGAGAGAGAGAGAGAGAGAGAGAGAGAGAGAGAGAGAGAGAGAGTGTGAGAAAATAAAATAGACAAGGTTATGGAAGACAAAAAAGGAGAGGGAGGAGCATGAAGAAAAGGAAGAGGAGGAGGAAGGAGGGGGAGGAGGAGGAAGGAGGGAGAGGAGGAAGGAGGAGGAGGAGGAGGAGGGTGATGGGGGAAGGAAAATGGAAAGTTTCCCAAAGCAGAGAGTTATAGACGCCTCCACACTTCACCTACTTCCCCTCCTCCACACCCCCTCCTCCACCTCCATCCCCTCCTCCTCCTCCTCCCTCTCCTCCATCTCTCCCCCACCACCTACGCCACCCACGCCCCCTCCTCCACCCACACCCTCCACCCACACCCCCCTCCTCCTCTCCACACACTACTCCACCCTCCACCCCCACCACCCCACCACCACTCCCCTCCACTCTGCCGGCAGCAACAAGTCCGTACACACACACACACACACGCACACACACACGCCTGCCACACCATACTCGCCTCGCTCACAGTGCACACACCCCTCACCGCGTCCTCTCCTCGCCTCGCCTCCACCAAACAACCAAAGAAGTCAACCACACGTACGCGGCCACCCACCCAACTCTCTCTCTTGTCTGAGTTGAGTATAAGTTTGAAGTTGGTTCTGCTGATGTTTGTTCTGACTTACTTCTTTGTGTTTCGTAAAATAGTGTGAAAAGTAGATCAGTAGTATAGAATCTAGTTCATTATTTTTTTTTTTTTAATTGTCTTGTATTAGGTTTGCTTTTTTTATTGTTATTAATTGATTTGTTACTGTAATGATTATTTTTTTGTTTCTTTTTTGTTCTTGTTCTTGTTCATCTACTACTTCTATTTCTTCTTCTTCTTCTTCTTCTTCTTCTTCTTCTTCTTCTTCTTCTTCTTGTTCTTGTTCATCTTCTACTTCTTCTTCTTCTTCTTCTAATTCTTCGTCTTCTAATAATCGTTTTTTTTTGTTTGTTTGATTTTGTAATTTTTGTTTTGTATGTAATTTTGTATTTTATTGTATTCGTTATTTATTTATTTTGTAATTAATTAACGTATGAAGTTACTATTTATTTGTGCGTATGTCATCTTTTTCTTTTGTATTCTAATATTAATACTGTGTTTTTTTTTGCATGTGTCATTACGTTTTCATTTTATTATTATTATTATTATTATTATTATTATTATTAGTTATTATTTGTATTACTTATTTATGGTTATTTTTTTATTATTTTCGTGTATTTTCATCTATTTTTACTCATTTTATTTTTATTTACTGCCGTTCTTCGCTTTCAAAGTACATCGCTACGTTTGTAAATTATATATAAAAAAAAACTTATTACTATTAATTTGGTTGTGATTGATGATGACGCTATTATTACTATCATTATTATCATTATCATTACTATCATTATTATTATTATCTTTATATTTCTCAGCAACATTTTTTTTCCAACCAAAGAACAATATTTTAGTGAATTTTGCGATCTAACAAAACTAACACAATCTACGGATCTTTTACATAACATTTAACAACACTAACCATTCTCCTAACCTAACCTAACTTAGCTTAACTTAATTTAACTTAACCTAACATTCTTCTAACATAAACTAACCTAACCTAACCTAACCTAACCTAACCTAACCTAACCTAACCTAACCTAACATTGTACTACCATATATGACCTTTATGTATAGTGTCAAACGTAATACACACACATATATATACATCGTAATACCTTCCCTATCTATTTGACCTCTATTTTAGTATATATTGTAAACTTTAACTATCTATTTCAAGTATTTTTTTCTTCATAATATTCAATTATAAAACATCTTACTTAGAATAATCAAACTAAACCAATATGAACCAAAAAAAAAAAAAAAAAACTTCCCTATTTGAACTATGTAATGTATATATTTATTTCCCCATTTTTTTTTTAGTCATTTTTTTAACAATATTCAATCATAATAAATCAAACAAACAATATTATTAAACAAGTAATTCCTTTTTTTTTATACAATACTAAGGTTTATTATTCATTTATTTACCTTATTCTACCTCCTGTATCGCCTTCATTTGTTTTATCTTGTTTGTTACTCTTATAGAAACCCGAGTTGCGATTGTCACTTGTTTTCTTTTTCTACAGCGATTGTTAATTAATTGAACAGAAAAATTAAAATTGATGGAAAATACTGAACATGATAATGGAAGAATATGTCAAGATTATCGACTGGTTTTTGTTTATTTTACACCCACCCACACACACACACACACACACACACACACACACACACACACACACACACACACACACACACACACAACTCTCTATCTACACTTCTATTATAATATTATCGGTTTTTATTTACACTACTGAATTGTTTTGCTCTCTCTCTCTCTCTCTCTCTCTCTCTCTCTCTCTCTCTCTCTCTCTCTCTCTCTCTCTCTCGGGTGGAGTGGTGTGGAGTCTCGTCCGATCGTCGAGGGAGAGATAAGGAGGGAAGGGAGAAAGTGTGTGTGTGTGTGTGTGTGTGTGTGTGTGTGTGTGTGTGTGTGTGTGTGTGTGTGTTCGAGGTTAAACACTGATAACACGTAATACAATAAAGATTCTCACTCTTTCTCTCTCTTTATCCCCCGAGAGAGAGAGAGAGAGAGAGAGAGAGAGAGAGAGAGAGAGAGAGAGAGAGAGAGAGAGAGAGAGAGAGAGAGAGAGAGAGAGAGAGAGCAACAATAGGTCTTACAGGGCCCCTGACTCACAACAGGAGGGCTTCTGACCCCTCAACCCTCCCAGCGAAGGAAGGGAGGAAGGGAGGGAGGGAAGGAGAGGAAGGCACAGAAGGAAGAAAGGAGGGAGGGAGGAAGAAGGAGGAGGGAGGGAGGGAGGAGGGATTTGAATGAAGGCTAACAGAGGTATAGAATAAAAATGAAGGGACAATATAAGAGAGAGAGAGAGAGAGAGAGAGAGAGAGAGAGAGAGAGAGAGAGAGAGAGAGAGAGAGAGAGAGAGAGAGAGAGAGAGAGAGAGAGAGAGACCGTGCGTGGACCGTAAGAATATTTTTTTCAATCCAAGTACGTTAAGCAAGAATAAAATCTCCTTCATTCTAACAGACAAACTAAACACATGAAAGGATGTATGAGTATGGAATGAATAATAATAGGATGATAAGATACAATGTTATGTTAGATAGAAAGAAAGAAAGAGGAAATAAACTAAGAATTAAAACGCCAAATATCCTAACAGTTACAGAAATCAGATGCGTTTAGTAAAATAATCCAGAACAAATATTTACAACTAGTAGACGAGATGAATGGAAATATAGAGAGTATAAATGACAACCTAATGAGTATAGTCTTATAATCTGGACTAAAAGTAGATGGGAAGGCAACCAAGAAAATCAGCAGCAAACTTTCAACTTTCAACAACCACAAAACACTTCATAAGAAAACATAGCAGAATGATAATGAAAAACAACTTGAGACAAAACAGATATTGGTAAACTGTCAAAAACTATATAAAAAAAAAAGAGGAAACTAACTGATTACGTCTGAAAATACAACATGAAATAGATTGAAGACACTCTAAATAAAGATACAAGTATGAAGATAACAAAATATAACACTTGGCATTGGCAGAAAACAGTTGTATGCTTTGAAAGATGAACAAGATGAAAGTACTAATAATAGAGAGGAGGTGATCAAGGTAGTGGAAGAATTCTATAGACACTTGTATAATAGTAACGATAAACAAAACGAAGACCCTAATGAAGAGACAATTAATCTTGAAGTACTCTAAGTGAACACGAGTGAGATAAAGGAAGATAAAGGATAAAGGAAGATAAAGGAAGCAATGGGCAGAGGCAAGACATGGATGAAGATGGATTATCGATTCACTTCATCATATATGGAAGCGATTTTCTAATAGATAAAACTTGTATTACTTTTCACCACCTGCTTGCAAACTTGTTCTGTATCGAGAACTTGGAAAAACTTCACAATAATACTGATTCACAAGAAAGGAAACATCAAAATAAAAATAAAAACTACCGATCGATAAGTTTAGTGTCTGTAGTATACAAGGTTTTTTATATAAGTGTTCACGAATAAAATGTGTGCAAGAATTCACTTAAACCAGACGAAACAGCAAGCAAGATTCAGGAGTGGTTATCCAACACCTAACTGCATCCATCCTTGTCATTAATCAAGTGACGGAAAAACATACACAAATTACTAAACCACTCTGCATGGCTTTCACAGACTATGATAAACCCTTAGACTCGATGCAAACTACACCAGTTATCAAAACACTGAGGAAACATCACATACAAGAAAGACATGTGATGGTCTTAGAATACATATATAAGGAAAATACTGCCAATATAAACCCACATAAAATTAACGAGAAAATACCAATAGAGAAAAGGTGGCAAGATATTATACTGATCAAAGAATCTACACATGAACTACAACATATCACATCTTATATACAATTAAAAAGAACAATTAATAGTGGACATTGGCAGGACACGTGATGCGCTGAATAGATACTAGATGGATAACAAGAGTAACAGAATAACAGAATGGCAGCACAGGGAAAGACAGAGAACCATGTAGATGAAGAGACAAGATGGGAAGTTTGGCTACGGTGGCCTGGAATAGACGGGGTTAGGAGAGGCCTGTGTACTGCAGAGGAATCAAAGAGACTAATGATGATGATGATGATGATGATGATGACATAACACATTTTTCTCCTCCACTATATTTTCAAAGAGCAGGAGGAGGAGAAGGAGGAGGAATAAAGAAGAAGAGAGGAGGGAAGATAACAATGATGAAAATAACATTAGCAATAAAGAATAAATCCTATAAATAGAGAACAACCAAATATCGTTTTCTTTTTTGGGGAGCGAGCAACACACACACACACACACACACACACACACACACAGATAACACAGTGCCCCTTCTCCTTTCTTCTTCTTCCCCTGTGTGTGTGTGTGTGTGTGTGTGTGTGTGTGTGTGTGTGTGTGTGTGTGTGTGTGTGTGTTGAAGAGGCAGTCAAGGAAACGTCCGCTGATAGGGAGTGAGAGAGAAAGAAAGAGAGAGAGAGAGAGAGAGAGAGCGAGAGAGAGACAGGATGGAAGGGAGACGTAACCATAGAAGGAAGATCAAACTTTCTACCACTAACTTAACTAATGATTGTAATAAAAGTAACACCTTCACTTATAAACACACCCACGCACACGCACACACACACACACACACACACACACACACACACACACACACACACACACACACACACACACACACATGACACACTAATAACACACTGATTATAATACTTACTTACAATCATGACACTTAATTAAGCCTCCATGAACTTAATCACTTAACTACCTAACTACCACTGTAACTACTACTAATACGTCATGACTTCTGTTTGTTTACTAAATGAGGTTATGTTGTTTTGATTAAGTTTTGTGAAATGTTGTTATTGTTGTTATTATTATTATTATTATTATTATTATTATTATTATTATTATTATTATTACACAACACACTCGAGTCATTCCGAAACCAGACTCAAAAAGTTATATAAAAAAAAAAATAATAAAGCAAATCAATGATGAAGTAACGCACTAAACGAAGCTTCAAATCAAACTGAAGCTTCATTACTGATTCGAACCTTTGCTTCGATGTAACCAAAAACTCATAATAACCACGCCCCTTTGTACACCTTCACACACACACACACACACACACACACACACATGTTTTAATTCTCTCCTTTGTGTATCATCTTGTTGACACTCGCCTTGGTTCAGACTCGAAACAATGAAACACCTAATTGAAACTCGACACTTGAAACGAAACCAAAAGTAAAGAATATAAAGTCAAGTCAAAATAGAGAAGCTCATTAATTTTACACTAAAGATTTTTTTTTTCTTTCGTTTTTTTTTTGTTTGGTATTATTGTTTTTGTTGTGGTTGTTTGTTTTCTTACTTC
>JAPQNM010000012.1:10146898-10151898 GCA_029783475.1 Metacarcinus magister | reverse complement strand
GCGATAAGAAGAGGGAGGGAGGGAGGGAAGGAGATGGTAATGAAAGGGAGAAGGTAGGGAGGAAATGGGAGGGAGATAAAGGTGGTACTGATTGCTTAACATGTACGAAGAGGAGGAGGAGGAGGAGGAGGAGGAGGAGGAGGAAGAGGAGGAGGAAGAGGAGGAGGAGGAGGAAGAGGAGGTTGAAAAACGAGAGGAAGGGTATGAAGAATTGTAGAAATTGTGTTATAACCTTTCAAACCCTTTCAAGTGTGACATCTCTCTCTCTCTCTCTCTCTCTCTCTCTCTCTCTCTCTCTCTCTCTCTCTCTCTCTCTCTCTCTCTCTCTCTCTCTCTCTTTTCATGCCTTCGTATCACTCATAACACATTTAACAACCCAATTATCGCCTAATTAGACACTCCAATCTTAACAAAGTAGATTAGAAATAACATGATAATAATGATAATAATAATAATAATAATAATAATAATAATAATAATAATAATAATAACAATAATAATAATAAACAAAACACAAATAATCCTCTTGTTTTTATATCAATTACGATCCAAAAATAAAGAAACACTTGAAATATCGTAATGTTAAGTGTAATTAATTGACAAGTTAATTACCTTTTCTATTAATTAAATAAAACATAAGAAAAGGTTAATATACCACACCAGTCCATGCATTCCTATTCCCTGTTATAATATTCAACATCACGCCTTGAAATAAATGAACATCGCCTCACAAACAAAGGAGTACAAAGGAGTATAAAGGAATGACAAGGGAAACAGACAAACAAAGGGAAGATAGACAAACAAGGGTTATTTTTATATACCACTTAACACTCCAAGAAGGTTTGAATGGCTCTCCACAACAACATTAAAGTAAAGAACTAAAAATTATAAGACAAAAAATCTTATTTAGTTTTCCCGCGTTCCTCTTCACCCTTGAGCCTGTGTTCGTATGTGTGGCATTGACGTCGACTTGGGTTTAGGATTATTTCACTATTATTACACTATTGATTTTCTCTATTATTTACGCCATACTTACGAATACTTGATTTTATTTATTTTATTTAGTTTTGAATGATTATTGTTTTATTATTATTTTCTATTTATTTAATCTATTTTGGCGGGAAAAGCGGATTCTCTGATTGGTTGGTTGGATTCCCGCCAAAAAATTGATGAAGTTAAGGCGATGTTGTTGTGTTTTGTGACGTCATGTGCATTGTAGCGTCTGATTGGTGGAGAGATGAAGCCTATCTATCTATTATTATTATTATTATTATTATTATTATTATTATTATTATTATTCTCTATCTTTGTCGTTCTTCTTTCTTCTCTTTCTATTTCCTTCTTCATTTTTTTCCCTTATTTTCCTTCCTTCTTATCTTCCCTTCCTCTGTCCTCTACTTTACCTTCTTCTGCTCATTCTCTCCTTCTCTTTCCTCCTCCTCCTCCTCCTCCTCCTCCTCCTCCTCCTCCTCCTCCTCCTCCTTAAAAGGTTCTGCTCTTAATGGCTTCTACACATTTTTTTATCCTCATTTTTTTGTCCTTCCTCATCTATACATTTACATTTTTAACTCGGTGTCCCGTGTTTTAGCGTGTGTGCGTGTGTGTGTGTGTGTGTGTGTGTGTGTGTGCGCGTGCGTGTGTGTGTGTGGGTGGAGCTAACTTTGTATTGGGGACACACACACACACACACACACACACACACACACACACACACACGTGCAAGTCAAAACACGTGTACATGAAAAAATATAAATAAATAAAAACACAATAGCTGTAAAAAGCATTTGAACCAGAGAGAGAGAGAGAGAGAGAGAGAGAGAGAGAGAGAGAGAGAGAGAGAGAGAGAGAGAGAGAGAGAGAGAGAGAGAGAGAGAGACCTGGAGGTGATAGGAAAGAAAGTGAAGGAGCCACACACACCACACACACACACACACACACACACACACACACACACACACACACATTAAGAGGTTTGGGGGTGACATCGCTAAATGGATGGTATTACCCCCCCCCCTTAGCCCCCTACCCTCCCCTCCCTTAGCAACCCCTACTCACACCCATCCTTACCACCCATTACTCTCCCCACCCCTTACCTCCCCTTCCCCTCCCCTCACTATCCCCAACTCTCCCCACCCCAACCCTCCCCTCCCCTTACCCTCCTCACCCCTTACCCTCCATTTTTACTCTTACCCTCCCCTCCCCTTACCTCCCTTACCCTTCCCCTACCCTTAGCATCCCCTTTACCCCTCCTCCCCCCCCGCCCCCCCCCACCCACTACTCTTCTCCTGGCCCTCTTCATCCCCGCCAACTGTTGCTTGGAGGAGGAGGAGGAGGAGGAAGAGGAAGAGGAAGAGGAGGTGGAGGTGGAGGAGGAGGAGGAGGTAAGTTATATTCTCCGTCACTTTTATTTAACTTATCTCAACGAACATCGAGAGAGAGAGAGAGAGAGAGAGAGAGAGAGAGAGAGAGAGAGAGAGAGAGAGAGAGAGAGAGAGAGAGAGAGAGAGAGAGAGAGAGAGAGAGAGAGAGAGAGAGAGAGAGAATAGAGGACCTTCATTTTAGCCAAGTTCCTCTCGTGGGTCAAGGCAGGAAAAGGTCTTGGCGGGGCGAGTCAGAGCGGGGCGGGGCGGGGCGGGGTGGGGCGGGTGAAGGATGGGTGAAGGATGGGTGAGGATGGGTGAGGGTGAAGGATGAGGGTATGTTAGAGGGAGACAGGCCGCCCAACACTGGTGCCAGCTGTCCTGATAAAGCACGGAGAGGAGGAGGAGGGGAGGAAAAAGTTAGGATCGGTAGGAAGGAAGGAAGGAAGGAAACAGTTAGGAAGGGAAGGGAAGGAAGGGAGGAAGGAAGGAAAAAATAGGTATGGAAGGGAAGGAAGGAAACATTTAGAAAAGGAAGGAAGAAAACAATTAGGAGGAGAAGGGAGGAAGGAAGGAAGGAAAAAGAAGGTTGGAAGGAAGGAAGGAAAGAAAAAGTTAGAAAGAGAAAGAAGAGAAGGAAGGAAAAAGTTAGGAAGGAAAGGGAAGGGAAGGAAGGGAAAAAGGAAGGAAGGCAACAATTAGGAAGGAAGTAAGGCAACAATTAGGAAGGAAGAAAGGAAGGAAAGAAGGAATATTAGGCGAGTCCAACATCTTGCCGCAAACCCAAATTGCCAACTGGAGATCCTCTAATTTTCGCTCGGGGTGTGAACGAGCCTCAAAAATACGCACACTTCTATGGTGTTATACTTCTATTCAACACACTGTCATACCTTGATATGTTCTTTATCATATTGGTTGGTGATTTCTTAACACATTTTAACTAGACTTCATCCGTATATTGATGCATTTTTTTTTTAATATTGAATTTATTCGTGTTTTGCTTAAAGCCCAATTACAGTAATATACCAGCACGATATGTGGAAAAAGAAAGCTGGTTGCCTTCTTTGTGGGTTACTATATGATACAAGAAATATTGCAGCAGTTACAAATGCTTATATTTTACAATTTTACAATATCAGATAAATAATACATTTCGTGTTGAGGCCACCCCGCTGCCAGACGAAAGACTATGGTGGTGCTGTAAACTGTAAACATTGATGTAAAACTTGCTCATGTCCATTGTCGATGTCTTATGGGCCGCATAGATGTTAGTAGAGGCTAATCTTGGGCTATTCCTACGAAAATAACCTTTGTTTACGTTGCCGGAATGTTATCGTACTTGTCCTTGGACGGAGCGTGTTCACACTTCCGTTACATTCTGTGAGAAATTAAGGGATCTCGAGTTGGCAATGTGGATTCCCGGCGGTATGTTGGAGTCGCCTATTAGTAAGGGAAGGAAGAAATTAAATAAAAAAAATAGAATAAACAGAGAGGGAATGATAAGAGAAGAAATCCGAGGCAAAAAAAAAAATAAACAAAAAATATATTAATAAATAAATAAATAAAATGTAAATAACTTGGTTTAGTGTACCGTATACTTTACTTTCCTCACAAAAAAAAAGAGAGAAAACAAAAAAAAAAAGCAATTAAAATAAAACGCTACATAACGACAATTAAAAAAATAAGAAAAAAAAAATGGGGGAAAGGAAAGTAAAAAACAACAACAACAACAACAAAAAAGTCAGACAAGCGACAAGAGGGATACAAAACAAATACTAATAGTTGTGTTTGCAGATGGTGCTAGTGTTCTCCCTCTCTGGGCTGCCTCGTTGTAATGGCCAATCTTGGACTGCGTATTTACTTAACGTGGGCAGAACAGGACCAGGAGGAGCAGGAGGAGGAGGAGGAGGAGGAGGAGGAGGAAGGAGGAAAAGGAGGGTAAAAGGAAAGGGGAGGAGGAGGAAGATGAGAGGGAGAAGGTGGAGGAGGAGGAGGAAAATGAGAGGGAGGAGAAGGTGGAGGAGAAGGGTGCAGAAGAAGGAGGAGGAAGGAGGAGGCGTAGGAGGAGGGGGAGGAGGGGGAGGAGGAGGAGGAAAGGAGGGGTAGGATATAACCAAACCACTGATAGGATGCGTTCATAAATACTAGATGGAAGGGAAGGGAAGGGAAGGGAAGGGAAGGGAGTGTCCTGCGGCCTTAGGTACTGTCTCCCCCTTCAGGACAAACAACAAACAAACAACAAACAAACAACAATACAAACAGCAACACCCCCTGCACTCTACTTCTTCTCTCCTCCTCTCCTCTCCTCCTCTTCTCCTCTCCTCTGCTCCTCCTCCACTCCTCTTCTCCTCCTCTCCTCCTCCTCTCCTCCTCTCCTCTTCTCCTCTCCTCTGCTCCTCCTCCACTCCTCTTCTCCTCCTCTCTTCTCCTCTCCTCCTCCTCTCCTCCTCCTCTCCTCCTCTCCTCCTCTCCTTTCTCTCCTCTTCTCCTCTTCTTACGTTTTGTAGAGGAGGAGGAGCAGACTAAAATACAGTAAATATAAAAATTAGTAAAAGAAAAAGTTGAAAAAATACAGAAAATATATAGGGAGTAGATCGATTTTTTTTCTACTTTCAAATTTATTATTTTTTTTATTGTGGT
>JAPQNM010000012.1:10131898-10141898 GCA_029783475.1 Metacarcinus magister | reverse complement strand
TGGGGGGTGGAGTTGGGTATATGAGTGGGTATGAGGGTGTATGAGAAGGTATGAGAGAGATTATGAGAGAAATAGTTGTTGTTGTTCTTCTTCATGTATAATGTTACAACCCTTCCCTCCTTCTTCCCCTCCTTCAGGTAACGCACTGGCAGTCTCCCTACATGCACGCCTACTTCCCCGCCCTTAACTCCTTCCCCTCCCTGCTGGCTGACATGTTGGCGGACGCGATCAACTGCATTGGCTTCACCTGGGTTCGTATCCCTCCCTAGCCTAAGATTAATAACAGTAGGAATTAAAGCGACGAAAAAAAAGAAAAAATGTTATTACTATTTTAAGTGTAGTGGGTTTTTTTACGTTTTTTTTTTTTTTCCTTCTTTCTATATTTTAATTTATTTTCTTTCCATCCTAATATTAAAAAGACAGAAAAATTTTAAATGACGAAAGTAATGTAAAAAAAAAAATTATTATTGCTATTTTAGGAGTAAGTATTTATTTAACGATTTATTTTTACATTCTTCATTCTACATTTGAATCTATTTTCCTTCCATCCTAATACTAATAACAGAACAAAATTATAAAGTGACATAAGTAATATAAAAAAAATATAAAAAAAGATGACTAGTACTATTTCAAGAGTAAGTATTTTCTAATCATTATTTTTTCCCTTCTTTCTATATTCTAATCTATTTTCCCCCTCCCCCCCTTGAAGGCCTCGTCCCCAGCCTGTACTGAGCTTGAAATAGTAGTAATGGACTGGCTGGCTCGCATGCTGGGCTTACCTGAGCACTTCCTACACTCCTGCAAGGATACACCTGGCGGGGGGGTGATCCAGGTGAGAGAGAGAGAGAGAGAGAGAGAGAGAGAGAGAGAGAGAGAGAGAGAGAGAGAGAGAGAGAGAGAGAGAGAGAGAGAGAGAGTTATAGAAGTTATTAGAATGTGGGTGTTGAACTAATTTACTGATTGATAGTTTGTGTGTGTGTGTGTGTGTGTGTGTGTGTGTGTGTGTGTGTGTGTGTGTGTGTGTGTGTACGTGTGAGGGGGAGGACGTGTAAATGAGGTATGGTTACATAAGGAAAGGGAGGGGAGATGAGGGGAGGGAAAGGGAGGGGAAAGAGGGGAAGGAGGGGAAAGAGGGGAAGGGAAGAGAATGTATTGAGGTTTGACTACTAATTTAGATTCCATTATTGTTCCAAGTTTGACTGATATGCTCTCTCTCTCTCTCTCTCTCTCTCTCTCTCTCTCTCTCTCTCTCTCTCTCTCTCTCTCTCTCTCTCTCTCTCTCTCTCTCTCTCTCGTTCCTCCTTCTCTGCCAACTCCTAATTCCCCCTTCCTTCCCTCACCTTACTTCTCTACTCCTTTCTCTTTCCTGAACCTTCCCTCCCTTTCCCCCCTCCCCTCTCTCTCCCCCTTTCTCTCTCCCCCCTTTCTCTCTCCCCCCTCTCTCTCCCCCCTCCCCCCCCCCAGACTACAGCATCCGAGGCAACGTTTGTGTGTCTGTTAGCGGCGCGGACAGAGGCAATACAAAAATATCAAGAGGAGGACCCCGAGCTGGAGGATGCCGAGGTCAACTCCAGACTGGTGGCCTACTGCTCCGACCAGGTGAGGAGGGGACGGGGGAGGGGAAATGAGGGGTAATGAAGGGTAATGAGGGGGAAAGAGGGGAAAAGAGGGGAAATTAGGGGGAAATGAGGGTAGAATGAGAGTTAATTAGGGGTAATGAGGGGAAAATTAGGGGAAAAGAGGGTTTGAGGGGATGAGTGAGGGGAAGAGGGGAAAAAGAGGGGTAATGAGGGGAAGTGAAGGGGGGAAAGAGGGGAAATTAGGGGGAGTGAGGGGTGAGGGAAATTAGGGGAAGTGTGAGGGGAAGTGTGAGGGGAAGTGTGAGGGGAATAGAGAGGGATGAGGGGAAGTGAAGGGGAAAAGAAGGGAATGAAGGGAATGACTGGGAAATTAGGGAAAGAGGGGAAAATAAGGGGAAATGAGAGGAAAAGAAGGAAAAAGAATGGAATGAAAAGAGACAAAGGAATAAAAGCAGGGGAATGAAGAGGGAGAGAAAAGGGAAAATTAGAGTGAGAGGGGAAAAAAAGAGGGGAAATGAGGGGAAGAGAAGGTTAGCGGAAGTGAGGGTGAAAGGGGAGAGGGGAAACCAGGTAAGAAAGGGGTGAGGGGAAGCCAGGTAATGTCATAGATGTGAGGGGAAGTGACAAGGAGGAGGAGGAGGAGGAGGAGGAGGAGGAGGAGGAGGAGGAGGAGGAAGGGGGGGAAGATGAAGGCACTGATAATAATGGAGGGGAAATATGGGAGGTGGAGGGAAGATGAAAGGAAGGGGGGGTGAGGAGTGAGGGGTGAGGGGAAGGGGTGAGGGGGGTGGAGGTGAGGGGAATATTGACATGTAAGGGGTAACAAAGGGGTGGTGGGGGGGGGGCAAGGTGTCAGTATTCCTATTACAAGTTTAGGCTCTCTCTCTCTCTCTCTCTCTCTCTCTCTCTCTCTCTCTCTTCTCTCCTCTCTCTCTCTCTCTCTCTCCTCTCTCGTCTCTCTCTCTCTCTCTCTCGTTATATGGAAGGAGAGGAAATGAAAGAGAGATAACGACTGACAGAGAGAGAGAGAGAGAGAGAGAGAGAGAGAGAGAGAGAGAGAGAGAGAGAGAGAGAGAGAGAGAGAGAGAGAGAGAGAGCTGGAGATAGGCAAGGAAAAGGAGAAGTGGAAAGGAAGACAACAAAGAACACACACACACACACACACACACACACACACACACACACACACACACACACACACACACACGCACACACACACACTCACTCCTCCACTCGTCCACAGGCTCACTCATCGGTGGAGAAGGCAGGACTCATTGGCTTGGTGAAGATGAGGTATATTGAAAGTGATGACAACTTGAGCATGAGGGGCGATAAGGTCCTCGAGGCTATACAGAACGACAGGGAAAAAGGCCTTATTCCCTTCTTCGTGAGTACTGGTGCTGGTGGTGGTGGTGGTGGTGGTGGTGGTGGTAGTAGTGGTGGTGGTGGTGGTGGTGGTAGTAGTGGTGGTGGTGGTGGTGGTGGTTATTTTTCAATTTTGTAGTGGTGGTGTTAACTCTTTTCCTTTTTATTAATTGGTTTAGTGGTGAGTGTAGGTGTTGTAGTGGTGATGGTGTGTGGTGATGTGGTGGTGATGGTGGTGGTGATGATAGTGGTGTAGTGTAAGTAATTCCAGTTAGTTAGTTAGTTAGTTAGTCATCACCTCTACTTTACACTTATATTCAACTTTTTTTTTTATGGTTTAATATTTAAGTTTATTTATATTCGTGGAGGTTAAACTAAATATTTCTTACAATCATCCTTTCTTTTTTTCTCTCCCTCCCTCCCTCTCTGCTTTATTCTTTCCTCCTCTACTATCTCCATTCTTCTTTATCTTTCCTTCCCTCCTTTATCTTTACATTATTTCTTCCTCCATTCCCTTCCTTCTTCTCCTCCTTCCCTCCCTCTATATCTCTCTCCCTTTTTCCTTTCCTTTTCTTACACTATTTCTCATTCATTCCTGTCCTTCCTCCCTCCTTACTTTTCCCAAATTCCTCTTCTCTCTCTCTCTCTCTCTCTCTCTCTCTCTCTCTCTCTCTCTCTCTCTCTCTCTCTCTCTCTCTCTCTCTCTCTCTCTCTCTCTCTCTCTCTCTCTCTCTCTCTCTCTCTCTCTCTCTCTCTCTCTCTCTCTCTCTCTCTCTCTTTCACACAGCTCTGCGCTACGCTGGGTACTACTGGTGCATGTGCTTTCGACAACCTACTAGAACTGGGACCCATCTGTGAGTATGGAGGAGGAGGAGAAGGAGGAAGAGGAGGAGGAGGAGGAGGAGGAGGAGGAGGAGGAGGAGGAGGAGGAGGAAGAAGAGAGGTAGAGAAATATAAACAAGATGAAAGATATATACGTACAACAAACACGCACACTGACATACACACATACACATATCTTAGAACATTACATTCACTTTCTCTACCACACACACACACACCTTCCCACACACACACACACCTTCCTACTCACACCACCCCCTCCCCCCCCTTCCCTACAGGTGCCCAGGAGGAGCTATGGATGCACGTGGACGCAGCTTATGCCGGTACAGCCTTCATTTGTCCCGAGTTCCGTCACTTCATGGCTGGCATCGAGTTGGCTCACTCCCTCGCCTTCAACCCTTCCAAGTGGATGATGGTGCATTTTGACTGTACGGCGATGTGGTGCGTTACTACTCACTCATAATTAATAAATGAATGAATAAATAGATAAATAAATAAATAAATGAATAAGTAAATATATCAATAAATGAATTAGAAAATGATCAACTTATTACGTATTCATCTCAAAATTTGTTATATAAATCATCCTCTATTTTTTTTTCTTCCCGCCAAATAGTGAGTTTACTTAATTTTTTTTGTTGTGTGTTCACTTAGTACGATGTGACTTTGGCTTGGTTAACAGTACTTTTATCTTGCCTTTATACGTCTTGAATTAAACATCTGCACTACTACTCCTAATACTAATACTAATACTAATACTATTTATATTACTATTACTCGAGTTCACTGCAATTTTCATATAAAACAAACTTATTTTTTCATAATATTTAATCCCTTCTCATAAATTATCTTCATCAAATCAACGCAAAGTATTTTTTTTTTCTTATTATATTTATCTACAAAAGAGAGATTATAACTATCTTTAATGCTGTTTTTTATGTTTCATTTTGATTACTTTTAGGGTGAAGAACAGCGGATCCCTACATCGTACCTTCAATGTTGAACCAATTTACCTGCAACACGAGAATACAGGTGAGTGTGTGTGTGTGTGTGTGTGTGTGTGTGTGTGTGTGTGTGTGTGTGTGTGTCTCTCTCTCTCTCTCTCTCTCTCTCTCTCTCTCTCTCTCTCTCTCTCTCTCTCTCTCTCTCTCTCTCTCTCTCTCTCTCTCTCTCTCTTATTTTTTGTAAATTTCTATCTATTATTATTATCATTATTATTATAATGCAAAGTCTCTCCTGATTATCAATCTATCAATTATTTCACCTTTATTTCCCTCTTTCCATCTCCATATTTCATTATTTTGCTTCAATTTATCTGTCGTGACAATGATGATGTTGACAATGACAATGATGTTGACAATGATGATGACAATGACTGATGATGACAATGGTAATGATGATGATAGTTAATACGTATAATATCCATAACTACCACGTCTTATCTTCCTTAATTTCCTCTCAACAGGCCTTGCAATTGACTATATGGTAAGATTACAAAGATAAGAAGAGATAACGGTACTAAACAAACAATTCAAGGGAAGGTTATGATAAAGGATAAAAACAATGGAATAGGAATAATAATAATAATAATAATAATGAATATGGATAATTAGATGAATATGGATAAGTAGATGAAAAGTTAGAAATAAAAGAAAAATAACGTGTCTGAAACAAGATTGAAAATTCACTTACCTTTTTTATAATTATGTTTCCTTCCTTTCACCTTCGTATCGATCTGAAAAAATAAAGTAAATAAATAAATAGATAAATACAATGAAATAAAATGTATATCTATTTACACAATATATTACATTTTTTTATAACTTTACCCCATTTTTTATATTTTTGCAATTATTTACAGGGATAACTTTAAGGAAAATTCTGCCTAAAACTTTATTTAGGCCTATATATCCTTATCTTGCCTCATCCTTACTTCTAATCCTTAATCCTTCTCTTCCCTCCTCCTCTCCTTGCCTTAATTCCCTTCTCTCCTCCATCATCCTATAATCCTTCTCTCCTTCTTTGCATCCTTCGTAAGCCATTCTCCTCTACCACATCTCTCTCTCTCTCTCTCTCTCTCTCTCTCTCTCTCTCTCTCTCTCTCTCTCTCTCTCTCTCTCTCTCTCTCTCTCTCTCTCTCTCTCTCTCTCTCTCTCTCTCTCTCTCTCTCTCTCTCTCTCGCAACCTTTACTTACCTCCCACGCCTTGCACACTTTCTTCCTCTCTCACTCCACACCCTCACTCTCTCACTTTCTCTACAGCACTGGCAGATCGGATTGAGCAAAAAGTTCCGAGCTCTTAAACTTTGGTTCGTGATTCGTTCATTCGGAGTGGCGGGGCTTCAGAAGCATATACGAGAGGTGAGTGAAGCTTCGAACCCTTAAGTAGTGTTAGGGAGAGTGGGGGAGAGGGATGAGAGGGGAGAGAGGGAAGAGTACTAAAAATTATAGTTTGGGAAGATTAAGTAGATGGGTAAGTAGTAGTAGTAGTAGTAGTAGTAGTAGTAGTAGTAGTAGTAGTAGTAGTAGTAGTAGTAGTAGTAGTAGTAGTAGTAGTAGTAATAATAGTATAATAATAATAATAATAATAATAATAATAATAATAATAATAATATGTAATTCTCCCTTTCTCTCTCTCTTTTCCCTTATTCCTTTTATGTGTTATGTCTCCCATTTTATTCTATTTTACCTCCTCCTCCTTTTACTTCTTTTGCCTTACTTGACAATGTTTCACCACTCTTCCTACTCCTCCTCCTCCTCCTCCTCTTCTTACAATATCATACATCCTCTTCCTCCTCCTCCTCCTCCTCCTCCAGCTCTCTTTCACTGCCCCCCCCCCTCCCTCCTCTTCCTGGACTCTCCCTAAGCATGAGTGAGTGTAAGAGACATCTAATGTACTTCCCATGTTGGTCTCCTCCTCCTCCTCCTCCTCCTCCTCCTGGTCGTCGTCCTCTTCATCTTCCTCCTCCTCACTTTTTCTTTCTTTTTCAATAATATGTTGCAAATATTTTTGATACTTCATTGGTTTTTTTTTTCATTTATTATTTTGTTTATTGTTGTTGTGATGGTGATAATCGTAGTAGTAGTAGTAGTAGTAGTAGTAGTAGTAGTAGTAGTAGTAGTAGTAGTAGTAGTAGTAGTAGTAGTAGTAGTTATGCAAACAGACTCTCATGGAAGGGTAATAAATGACTTCTACTACTACTACTACTACTACTACTACAACTACAACTACAACTACAACTACAACTACAACTACAACTACAACTACAACTACAACCACAACCACAACCACCACCACCACCACCACCACCACAACCACAATCACCACCACGGTCCTTCTTCTACTTCCAGGGCGTGAGGATGGCGCAGAAGTTCGAGGCGTTTGTGAAGTCGGATCCTCGTTTTGAGATGACCGCCGCGCGCCATCTCGGCATGGTGGTGTTCCGTCTTAAGGGAGAAAACCAACTCACGGAAAAACTGCTCAAGAAAATCAACTCAACCGGGAAACTACATTGCGTACCCGCCTGCCTCAAGGGGAAATACGTGATAAGGTAGTTAAGGTAGTTAGGATAGTTAGGTAATTAAGATAGGTAGTTAGGGAGGTAAGTTAGTTAGGGTGGTTAGTTAGTTAAGGTTAGGTTGTATGGTTGTATGGTAGTGATAAGGTATGGTTAGCCTGGATTTCTTTATGTCTTTCTTCTTTTCGCTTCCTCCTTCCTTCTTTTCCTCCATAATTAGATAGTTAATTTTCTTCACTTTAGGAAATTTTCACTTCCTCCCATTTCCTTCTCTTCCTTCTCCTTTTTCCTTCTCAAATTTTCCTCATAAGTAAAGTCAAATTGTTATATGTCCATGAATTTTTTTGTTTTCATTCCTTTCCTCTTTTTTATCTTGTTCATGAATTGTTGGTTTTTTTTCTAATTCCTTTCCTTTTTTTTATCTTGTCCATGAATTGTTGTCTTTTTTTCATTCTTTTCCTTTTTCTTATCTTGTCCATTAATTTTGTTTTTTTTTCATTCCTTTCCTCTTTCTAATCTTGTTTATGAATGGCTGTTTTTTTCTAATTTCTAATCCCTTCCCCTTCCCTTGCCCTCTCCTTCGTTCTTTACAGGTTCACAGTGACCTCCACCTACACCACCGTGGATGACCTCTCGCGTGACTGGGGCATCATCCGCACAGTGGCGTCTGAGGTGCTCTCCAAAACCCCTGCAGAGGAGCACAAGGCCAAGGTGTTCCTCAAGGGTAAGTGTTGAACCTTCTCTAATTCTCTGACAATCACTTAATACCAGGTTAGGTTAGGTTAGTGGATGAAAGTATTATTTTCTTGTACATTTTGGTGTTTTGTTTTAATCGTTTAATCACTAAATAATAGGTTAGGTTAGGTTAGGTTAGGTTAGGTATTCTAAGTGGATGAAACTATTTTTTTTCTTGTACAGTACATTTTGGTGTGTTTGGTTTTAATCTTTTATTTATTTTTGTCGGGGAGGAGGAGGTCAAATAAAAAAAAACAATGAGATGATAATGATAATAGTGATAATAATGATTCTTGGACAGACACTCGCAAGAACCCAGACTTCGGCACTTCACTCCTACTCGCCAACTCTCCCATGTCGCCCAAGATCGTCAACGGATCCTTCGCTGCCATCTTCGACAACAATGACGTGCTCTTTGAATTTGCCAAGAAGCTCCAGCAATTCAAACTCGATGTCCAGGACTCCCCCGGGCAAAGGTAAGTCAAGGAAGGGATGAGTTAAAGGATTGAAGGATGTTTATAACCTCCTGTTCCATCGGTTAGAGTTTAATGGACGATGTGATTAAGTAAAGTTTTAAATATTTCTTCCTTTCATGTTCAGTTTACAGTAATTATATAATCATTGATATTATTATTGTTTTTTCAGTCTATAGCTTGACCTGCTTCACCGTAATCCGTAAACTTATAAACATTTTCAACACTTGATTAATCATTTGAATATACGTACTACACTTTCAGTCCTTTCCATTTTTAATCATACATAATAACGAAAGAAAAAACCATTAGAATTACCGATCATCATGCTCTTCCAGTACCCACTAGTCCATTACCGCGCGTCACTTCAACAACAACAAAATACAAATGTCCACCATAACTCTTTGCCTCTTCATCCTCGATCCTTTGTAGCCATGCGTCGCCGTATTCGCGGGATGTTGATGGCGGGGAAGCAGTACTCCCTGGACTCCCGCATGGACCTGGTCACGACCCTGGTGCAGTCTGCGCGGCCCACGGACATGCCCACCATGAGGGAGAACAGCGTTGAACAACCTGACTGCCAAGACACAGGTGAGAGAGAGAGAGAGAGAGAGAGAGAGAGAGAGTGTGTGTGTGTGTGTGGGTGTGTGTGTGTGTACATTTATAACTTCCTTCATTGGTAACAACCCCACAATAAGGTCACGATTAACCCGCGGGTCACTTCCTCTTCAGGCGTCCAGACTGACGGTACGTTCAGCCCGTCGCGAGGCCGATCTCGAAGTGTGGACGAGGACATCTTCATCCCAGACCTTAAGACCATCGCCCTGCAAGACGCTATAGACGAAGACGAGACCAAAACTTCATCCCCCGAGGCAGACACAGCTAAGACTCGGGAGTTGAACGGCAGGGCGGACACGTTGTACCACTGCAACAAGTGCGGTGCTGTTCTAACCATGCAGTAAAGGAACGTGAAGGAGGAGAAAAGTGTGAGGCGATGCGGCGCTGAGCTGCGTCCACTCTTCACTTGATGTTATGACGGATGATTCTCAAGCTCCCGCACTAATAGTACACGAGCGGATGTATATATGCTGCATCCAGCGTGACGCACTTGTTAGGTTGTCACGCTCTGTTACGTAGGGCGGGGCTCTTACGGGTTGTGTTGAATGAAGTCAGGTTGTTTCAGTTTAAGTTTCACGCTAATAAGATTGTTACCCTTGATGGTAAGGGGGGCGGGTGGGTGGGTGGGGTGGGCAGCCCAAGATGATGTTATTAACTAATATCTGGTAATTTTCAAGTTATGTTTGTAACAGTGCGAGGCTTGGACATTTGCAATCCGTAGTTTTTTTTTTCTCCAAACATTACAAAAATAACTGGAGGCTATCTTCATTGAGTTTCACGTAACAATGAGTGTCCTTTGAGTGTCAGGTGTGATGGTGGTGGCCTGTTAATGCTACGTGCTTGGCCCCTCTCTCTCCGTCTTACCACTC